>JAQQAC010004778.1:5200772-5405917 GCA_029783875.1 Phataginus tricuspis | reverse complement strand
TTACCTTTTTGATTAAAAAGAATGTTGGGGAAGGGTTAAAAAAAAAACAAACTTTATCTGGCTTCCCACTTCACTTTTTCTTTCCTGTCTGCAGCTGGGTCCTGCCATCCTGACTCACAGGCCATTTCTCAGCTCCTCCCCCTCAGCCCCAGCCCAAGCCCACCCCTCCCCAAGGCATCCATTACTGCCTCTCACTGGTACTTAAAACCTACCTTTTTGCCTTGAAATACAAATAACTCTAATCTGGAGAGAAGGTTGAGCTTCATTGCACTTATAGAACAGACAGAAATTGGTTGGCACTGAGATGCTCGATAAATGTTTGCTGAATCGAGTTGAATCTGTGACTCGGTTGGTGACACTAAGCAAGGTACAAATCGGCCAAGGTCAGACATCCAGACCCCACGCAGGCTGGTTCCTTGATCCACACAGGGTCTCTTTCCCCGCACACAGTCCGAACCACGTGCTCTGATGGCATGAGGGAGCAGGGGACCTCTGTGTGCAAGGAAGGAAGGGGACCTTGGTGCCCACCATCTCACCTCCCGGAAACACAACTCGGAGGGTTAAAAGAGGGACAGAATAACAGGGTGATGGGCAGGGAGGCCCGGGTCTGGAAAGATCCCGACCCAGAGGAGCATCTGTAATAGGGTCCAAAAACTCCATGATGACTTTTTTTTTTTAATATTAGCTGGTTTGCTTTTATTCCAAGAACTTGCTAATAGGGATATAAAAGATGGAATTCTCTGCTAAGCATGGTAGTAAACTGCCTGTTGTTCTATGTGTTCGGCCATGGGCAGGACGACACAACCACTTAGCAGGCATTTTGAAGGGGAAATTAAAGCAGGAAGCCGTTGGTTATTTTGATGAGTTGTAAGCAATCTTTTTTATTACTTATGTTATACATAACATAAAGTTTACCACTTTAGTCATTTTTTGAAGTGTACAGTTCTGAGGCATTAAGGATGATTATATTGCTGTACAACCCATGATGGCCATTTTTATTTACTTTCATTGAAGTATAATTGATATAAAATATTATATTGGTTTCAAATGATGACCATTTTTAATGGTACCACCAGCGCAGTTGTTAAGAGGCAGAGAAAGTCCAAGAAATGCCTCTGCAGGGTTGCTCAGACCTGGGCTGTGTTCCACTTAACGTCTTCCAAAAACTAGCTTCTGGAGCTTCCTCTGAGGCAGATTCCTTTTCTGGTCTCTGAAATCATCCAGGCGCTGGCAGTCCAGTAAAGCATAAGGAGGGTGGTCATGGAAGCCTCTAGAAACAGAGGGGTAGGTAGTGTAACATGGTGATGTATCTCCTATTTTTCTTTTCTTGTCTCAAAATTCCCTAGCCTGGAGGAAGGAGACAGTATGTATTCCCTGCCCATGACTGCTTGCTCATTCTCAAAATGAAATCCCCCCAACAGTTCTCTGGTGTGTGATGTCCTGGCACCTCTCCTGAGGCTGCAATCCAGCAGCTTGCCATGGGCCCTGGTACTCCTCCAGAGCTCACAATAGAGACTTCTTGTCCCCATAAGGGTTATTATGATGAGGAAGCATTTGCCTGCAAGCACAGTGAGTCAGAAAGTTTGATATCCCTTCTAAAAAAAAAAAAAGGCATCTATAATCTTTGGTCACATTAATAGAAGTGTCCAAATCTAGGACAGTGAGGGACCTGCTTTTCTCCATGCTAAGCACTCACTGAGTCATCCTCTCTCTCGTCATCTCCCACCAATCCAGTCCTCGGCCCGCACTTTGCTGAAATTCATCCCCTTCTCTCCGTTTTCCCTGCCTCTACCATCTTAAGCCAGGGTCTCCCATCTCTTGTTGGGACTATTGCAGTAGCCTCTTCACAGGCGCTCTGTCTTCTCTTACTGTCTCCAGGCTCCACGCTGCAGACATGTGATGTCAGGGAACGCTATCTGATCATATCACTGCGATGGCTAAAATCCTTGAGCGGCTCCCCATCACTCTGTGAGCAGAGGCCCTGGTTTTTAACAGGGTTTTCAAGGCCTCATTCGAGCCAGCCCCTGCCCCTGACGCTGACCTCGCCTCACACCACTTGCCCCTCATGCTGATGGATCGTTCTTCCCCACCACTGGTCTCCCTCCAGATCCGGGTCCCCATAAGCAGACTGTGCTGCCTACAGTGCTGCCCCTGCCTCATCCCCCTCACCTGGATGATTCCTTCTCTTCCTTTAGAGCTCAGCTCAAATGACACTTCCTCAGGAAGCTGTCCTGAGCCCCCCGGCCCATGTCAGTCCCGCTTTACCTGTCCCTACAGCATCCAGTACTCCTTCATTCATTCACTGAGCAAACACTGGATGCCACCAGCTGGGTACTAGGCGCCCGGGTGCTGAAGAGCCATGCTCTCGTGGAGCGCGCATGCGGGGGTCACGGACAAGAGAGCAATGGCAGGGCTGATGAAGACTGGGGACGCGAGCCTGGGCACAGAGAGTGAGGGGCGGTGGTTGGGGATACGGTGCTTGAGGAAGCCTCAGGAGGAGGCGACACTGATCAGAGACAGAGGAGTTGAGGGAGGGGGCAATGAGAGTAGATGGCTGAGGACAGAGCTAATGACAGCCCCTGAGAGGGCGTCAGGATGAGCAAGCGGGCCGCAGGGGCCTGGAGCACAGGGGTGGGGGGCGGTCAGATCGCGCAGGGCCTGGCAGGCCATGATGAGCTCACTGGATTTTATTCTCAGCGTGCGGGGAGCCATCGGAGGGACTGGCTTACTTTTTTGTTGTTGCTGTTATTTATTTATTTATTTTGGTATCATTAATATAAAATCACATGGGCAACATTGTGGTTACTAGATTCACTCCATTATCAAGTCCCCCCCCCACCTACCCCATTACAGTCACTGTCCATCAGCGTAGTGAGATGCTATAGAGTCACGACTTGTCTGCTCTGTGCTATACTGCCTTCCCCGTGCCCCGCCCCAACGTTCTGTGTGCTAACGGTAATGGGAGTGGCTTACATTTTTAAGGGATTCACATTTTGGGAAGATCACCCAGATTGCTATGGGGTACAGAGACTTTGGAGAGGAAGAATGGAAGAAGGCAAGTTAGGAGACGCTGCAGTGCCCCAGAGGAGACTAGGTACAGGGACTAGGGGGTATCTAGAGGTTGAGTGACCATGTCAGTTAATTACTTAGTGCTGAAATGATTCTTGCACGTCCCTGGGCTGTGAGCTGCATAAGGACAGGGATTGTGTCCACTTATCTACTCTGAATCCCCAGCTATCACCCTGTGCCTGGCACATACTGAGTGCCCAGTAAATACCTGTTGGATGGTTGTGGACTATGAAGTAGTGAAGATGCTAAAAAACTGGGTGCTGTTAGGAACTCCTGAAGGAACCGTGCAATGGCTTGCCCTGAAGGACAGACTGGAGGAACCACGTTCAGATGCATAAAGGACTTGGACTCAGAGGCTCCAGGGTGTTACCTGGAAGAACCCAGGAAGGCTTGGTGAGGCCCAACCTGGACCCCCAGTGGACCAGCAGCTTCCTATGGGAGGCATCGAGCAGTGGAGGCTTAAGATCTCTCGTCAGAGATGTTGGGGGGATTCTGCATGGAAAGCACAGCTGTGCATGAGTGTGAACTCACACACACAAGCATTGCGGGCAAATGCACACACCGTGAATTTCCTCGCCCTGAAATCACACTACCTCAGGGCTGAGAAGACCCTTAGTATGGGTGTGACCGATGACCTGAGTTTGGGAGTCTCTGGTTACAACTGAAAGACCCCGAACACAAAAGGAATCTTGCAGGCTCATGAACTGAACAGGTTCGTCTTCAGGTGCAGCTGCATCTCACAGGGTCGCCAGGACTTGGCTTCTTCTCAGCTTCTTGGCATGGCTTCCCCTGGGCTGGCATCAGGTTCGGAAGGCTCCAGCAACTCTGGGTTCCTGCCTCCCCTCCCCTCAGAAAGATGGAGCTTCCCTTCCCCCAACACTTCAAACGAAAGTTGTGGGCCTGAAGTCATCAGCCCAGATTTGACCCTGAACCGGTCCCGGAGGCCTGGAGGGATGTACTGACTGGGTACCAGCCCACCCTGAAGGTGAGGCCTGGGGCACCTCTTTCAGAGCACATGGATGGAGGGCTGGAGGGGAAGGTATCGTGGGTTGCCACAAACCCATACAAATTGTAGTCTACAGGTGGCTGGCTGAGCCTCTTTTCTTGTTCGCCCCTGACTGTTGTTACCCAGGACTCCCTTTGACCTTCCCATTGCTGTGCGGCCCGGAGGCCCCCAACTGTCTTTGCCCAGCCCCCTCGTTTTGCAGATGCAGAGGCTGAGGCCTAGCAGCTTTCTCAAGGTCACACAGAGCAATTGCAGTGGAGGCCAGACTGGCACCAGGCGGTGCCCCTGGCGGGCAGAGCCTGAGTCTGGGGTCAGCCTGCCAGAGTTGAGTCCTGGCTCTGCCATGTGTCAGCCATGGGACTGCATTCATTTCCTAGGGCTGCCGTAATAAACTGCCATAAATTTAGAGATTAAAACAGCAGAAATTTATTCTCACAGTTCAGGAGGCCAGAAATCCAAAATCCAGGTGTTGGCAGGGCCGTGCTCCCCCAGGAGGCTCTGTTCCTGCTGCTCCCAGTTCCGGTGGGGTCGGCATCCCTCCAATCTCTGCCTCTGTCTTCACGAGGATTCTCTTTTCTGTTTCTTACAAGAACATTTGTCATTACATTTAGGGCCCATCTGGGTAATCCCAGATGAATCTCATCTCAAGATCCTTAACTTAATTACATCTGCAAAGACCCTTTTCCCATATAAGGTGACATTCACAGGTTCTGGGGATTCGGACAGGCCATATCTTTTGGAGGACCACCATTCAATCCATTCCAGGGATCTTGGGCAAGTCACTTAACCTCTTTGAACCTCAGTTGGTCATCATAAAGTGGGGATAATAGTACCTACATGACAAGGTTGTCATGAGGATTCATGTGCGATAATTCCTGTTGAGTCCTGTGCAGAGTCCTGAGCAAGCGCTCAGTGAATGTTAGTAGTAGTGTTATAATTCTGCCCCCAGGTCAGCCTGGTTTTCCCGCGGCCTTCTCCAAGGTGGCTTTCTTCACAGGAGGTGTAGATCCCCTCAGCCAGTAGTAGTAGAGACAAGACAGGTAGCTGGCATCTTGGAGACAGAGTTGTCAAAATTAAGCGGGGCCTCGGGTGGGGCCTGTCCTATTGTCCCGGCAGGTGCGGTGCCTGAGGCCTGAGGCCTGAGGCCTAGGGGCGGTGGGAGGAGGTCTCCTGCCAATCAACCTCTTGCCCTGGCTCTGGGAGGCCTGCCGAGAACCCTGTGATTCAGAGTGATGAAATGTAAATCGCAGAAATTCCACATTTCCCGTTTCTTCGCCTGAGATCCCATCAGCATCTCTCTCCGCCTGTCTGGGAAATCTCATCCAGGTCTCATCTGGTGGATTCTGTCGGCCGTGCGCTTCCTCAGCCACCACATCGGCTTGCTTACTACATCTATCACACCTGCACTGTGACAGTGTAATTTGTATCTCTGGTTGTTTATTTCTCAAATGGAACTGCTTGTAAATTCCAAGAATAAAATACATCCCTGGGTGGATGGAACCAGCCCAGGGCGATCAATCTGGGTTTTTAAGCTGGGGATGCAAACATGGCTGATGCCGCTCCTGCCTAAGTGTCCAGTAATCAGCTATAGCCGATAATCGTCCCCCCATGAAGCAGTGGCTCCAGGAGGGGTCGGCCTCGGTAGGATGTGATCCTCCACTTCCTATCTGCCAGGCCACTCGTGTGCCTGGGGACAGAAAGTGGGAGGCAGGTGGCTTCAGGCCAAGAGGTACAAGAGATGGAGGGAAAGACCCATATTTTAAGGCAGAGGTAACAGTGGGTGTGGGAAGAAGGAAGGGACCACAGTGAAGGCACAGGCTGTGGAGTCCAGCAGACCCAGGTCTAAACCTGAGCCCCACCGCTTACCATGCGCTTTGGGGAAGCCCCTTCACCCCTCATGCTGACCCAGAGGTTTCCTGATCTGCAAAATGGAGCAAAGAATATTTGTTCTGTAGGATAGTTGGGAGAATTAAATGAACACTATGAAAAATGCTTGTTGCAGATAATGGGTGTTTCTCTCCTGAAGGCTTGAGGGCAGTGCTCAGGCCTTCAGAAGATGGAAATCACAGAAACAATTAGAGTTCTCCAGTTGGAAACCCTTTAGAGAACACCTAATGCAAAGCATAGAGGAGGTCTGGGGAAGTGAAGAGACTGAGAAGTGGGGAAGGAACCAGCCTCCCTACTGTGAACCTTTGTACATTGCCGCTTTGAGCTGCCTCCATAGCAGGGGTCCCACCTGAGACTCTCTGACTCTTAGGGGGCCAACCCATGTGGGCATCCATGACTCCCTGAAATGTGTGCACTATTCTGGGGCTGCATTTGCATCCAGGGCTTTCATCAGACTGCCCCCCGCCCCATTCAAAAAGATTAAAGACTGTTTTGGACTCTGTGATGTTGTAAGTGGAGGATTAAGGGCAGGTATGACCCACCCCTCCCACCTCCACTTGGTGTGTGCATACACAGTCGCACCGTCATCGAGACCTGCTTGCGATTGGGAGTCTCCTTGGCCTCAGGGCCCCTTCTTGTCCTTTTCATTCTAGCCTGGTTTTCGCTTTTCTTCCCCAAGAAAACCAGCATGCACAGGACAGCCAGGAGCAGGCGATGAGCCTGGTTACAGGTGGAGGCAGTCGCTGGGTCTGGCTTGCTGAGCCAGATTCAGATTTTGTGGAGCCCTCTTCTACGAAAAGCATAAGTCACAAACACAGAATTAGGCGTAGGGCCTTGGGAGGAACTGCGGGTGCTATTACCATCACTGTAAGTCAGCCTCCATTGTCTCTCCTTGACAAGGGTCCTCAGGAGAATGTGGAGTCCCAGCATAACTCACCCACCAAAGGGCCATCTGGGGCCTGTTGCCCCCAGAGGCATTGCCGCCCCCATTGGTTGCTGCTTTGCTGAGTGCCTGGGGTTAGACTGAAAATCAGCCTGCCCTCAAGTAGCTGCCAGCTGAGACCCAGTTGACAGGTAAACAACGACTTGTCTCCCGCTGCCCCTCCCTGGCTTTCACTCTGCTGCCTGCTGAACCACCTCCCTCCACGTTCCCCCAGCTCAGCAAGTTGCTCAGACCCCCTTTGCTCCACTTACAGGGTTACCCAGCAGGCTGGAGACACAGGGGAGCCCTGACATCCACCTCTGCAGGAAGAGGCAAGAGTTTCCTGCAGAGTTGCCAGGAGGGGCTGGTGTCGGTGGCCCCGCCCCTTCCCTTGGTTTCTGTTAAAATGAGCAGATCTGATGCTCTGTTCAGGCCCAGCCTTTGCGCCGGTCCATGGGAAGATGGAGGTTTGGGGGCATAGAGGCCTGGGCTAACTCCACCCTACCTTATTCATTCAACTTGTATTCGTTGGGTATCTGCTGTGTGCCAGGCACTGTGCTGAGGATTTCATGGCGAGAAAGATGCTGTCATGAGTAAGAGGCTGACCACAGAGGACGTGGCTTTGGCTCAGCCACTTTCTACTTGTGGGTGTTGTGGCCGCCTCTGAACCTCTTTGAGCTTCAAGTTTGCCTAGAGAATGGGGACGCTGAGAAAGTTGGGGATATCACACATGTAGGGCTGAGCACAGTGCCCACCCCAGTGGTGAGCACCTGTAAATTCTCACCTACTGCTCTTGCTTTAGGAGAGTCAGCCCTGCTGTTACTGTCTAGCATCCTAGTCAGTCTCCTGTTCTGCTGGGGTCCTAGAGCTTCCTAGGAGAAGAGTGAGACATGTCCAGGTCAAGGCCGAGACATGGACAGAGCCAGGCAATGCCTTGGACAGCATAAGCCAAGTCAGGCTGGAGGCAGTCCAAGCCGGAATGGAGCAGTGACTCATCGGGGGCTGGGTCAGGATGGGCAGATGAGGCAGTGGCAGGGATGAGGGAGGGACAGTCCTAACCCCCTGCCCAGCCCATTTCCCTAACATCTCTGGAGAGACAGATCTGAGCAAAGGGAAATACCAGGATGGAGTCAGCTTCATTTTTAGGTCTCATAAGAGGGTAGTTCCTGGCAGGTGCCCTGGGCAGGTGACTCCCAGGAAGCTTATGGCCTCTTGCTGCCCACTGTGACCAGAGCCATTCCCTGGTGGGGTCCCAAGGGTCTCATCTGGAGCGCGTGGTCCCATCAGGGCTTTCTTGCCCTTCCTGCCCAGTGTGGCTCCAGGACGCAGTCCAGAGCCAGAGTCAGGGGCCAGTTTGGGCCCCCTGGGAAACCCCGCTACACTTCTGATAAGGATTTAAACAGGTTGTGGAGTGGGCCTACTAATGAATCTTGTGTTTTTGTTTTGTTTGTTTGTTTTTACTGTAAAAGTAATGCATGCCATCTGTGGGAAATTTGAAAAGTACGGAAAACTATAAAGAGGCAGGGGGAAAGGCCCAAACGCCAAAGCAGAGTCAAGTGCAACTGTTAACATGTTAATAGGCTGCTTTCCACTGAAAAGCAGAAGCTTTTAAAACCCCACGTGAACATCAATGTCAAGGGCTGCCTGGGATTCTATGGAATTAATCTTTTTAAAAAAACACGTCTGAGCCAAGTGGATTGGGAGTGCAGGGATTTGGAGGCACTCCCAGAGGTAGTGGAAGGCAGTGAAAAGTAGAGGATGGAAGTGGGGAGAGGAGAATGCTACCTGAGAGGGAGAGAGAAAAGGCAGGGTCAGGAGAGGGTGGGTGAGTCAGATGAAACCTTGGGTGCCCTCACCACCAGGCCCCTCACTCAGCGTTTCTTTAGGATGGTTGTAACCCAGGCCAGGTTGCAGCAAAGCCAGGGGCCACGCCTTCTGCTGCCTGGGCGTGGCCATCCCCGGGTGAGCAGGGTAGGCCATCCACCTTCCCTGAGAGGCCACCTGCACAGGTTATTGGAATGGGGGGATTGGAACGCCATGTGCTCTGGGCGGGGGTCTCCCCAGCAACTCTGTGATTTTGTGCTTGGTGGCAACAGCTTCCAGGCCCCAATGGAAGGAACTATTTATGTTTCTGGGATTGAGGACTAAGAATTTGCCAAGCATTAAGTTAACTGTTCTATGTGTACCACTTAATCTGCACGGCAGCCCATAAAAAGCCCATTTTACAGGTAAGGAAACTGAGAGGTTATGTGATTCTAGTCAATCACCAGCTGGAATCCAAATGTAAGCCTAATTCTAAACCAGCCCTCCTCCTCATATTCATGGATGCTTCCACTTGGACGATTATTGCGGGAGTCCTCCAGATCCCTCCTCTGAAGGCTTCTGCTAGATAGCACCTTCTCTGGGGACAGAAGAAAGTGTATTTATGTGCCAAAGGAGAGCCCACAGCCCAGAGAGGGAGGCGCCACCCGTCCGCATTCTTGGGTTTCTCTGAAATGGCGAGTTTGGGCTGGGTGCGGGGACCCGGGGAGGCCGGCTCGCACTGGGTCGGGGCTCTTGGCCGCTGACTCCGAAGCCGTAACCCAAAGACACCGGCTAAAGGCAGCAGTATGGGTGCCAGGGCCTGCAGCCGCCCACACCTGGACCCGGGAGGCCAGGGCGGTCCCTCCCTTTCGGAGGGGGTAGAGGGGGGGGCGGCGGAGCGAGCGGCCGCCGCCCCCACCCCACCTGGGCGGGCCCGGCGGGCGCTGGTTGGCTCCCTAGGAGCGCCGCTCGCCCAATCACACACCTGCACGGTTGCCGGGCAACTGGGTCTGAGTTGTAACACCTCGGCGGCGAGAGCCAGGATGCTGTTTTTCTTTCCTGGCTCCTCCAAGTCTGTCCTTAGAAGTTGTAGGAGGATAGCATTTGGTTGTCCGCCTCAAGGGGACCACACCCCACGCGCTCCCCTGACTCCCCAATCCTGCCCCGCGGTCCCCGGCCAGATGCGGTTCGCTCCCGGGGCCCAGGCCCTCGAGGGACGCAGGCAGGCAGGCAAGGGGCCTCGGGGGCTTTTTGGGGCACCCTCGTTTTTGGAAAGTCATTTGGGAATGTCATCCTCATGGGAACCGGGGACTTCCGCCTGAGACAAGACGGTGGATCCAGGGAGGACCCAGAAGGTGGGGAAGAGAGGCAGCAAGGTCGTTGGCCTCCGAACAAGAGCAACCGTGCGGTGGCCATGGGGTGGGTGTGGGGCATGGCCTGGGCCTGGCTTCTGGCTTTACATGCGGACTCTTACCTGGTGTTTCCCGAACTTCAGTCTCTACCTCACACCTTCCCAGTGTCTCACCCATCTGTGCGCCACCTGCGCTATTTTTTCACTTCTCTTTTCTTCTGAATATTGACCCACTTTAGCTTAAATGAATGTATTTAAAAAGGGAATTTGATAACACTTCTGTAAATGGAGCCTCAGTATCACTTGCCATAAATAGAAGGTAACTGCAGAAATAAATAAAAAGAAACAGAATGTTATTAAATTTTAGCACATGGAGTCTGATCTGGGAGGGCCATAATAACAAAATAACTGCTTATTAAGCACTTCACTCTATGTTAGGCATTAGCTAAGCACTTTCATGGATTAGCTCATTTGATCTGCTATTAAGCACTGGCATTTCCATTTCATGGATGGGGAAACTGAGGTTCAGCGAAGCTAAGGGCTTTCGGGCACAGACACTAAATGGTTAGCAAAGATTCAAAACTGAATCTCATCCAAAAACTGAGCTTTCAGCCTTGGCCTGTGCTGTTTCTCTGCATGTGGCACCAGTCCCTGCCCTGGTGACTGGGTAGTGGCCCTTTCCAGGTCTGGGACAATGATTTGGGCCCCAGCTGCAATGGTTTTTGCCTGGCTTCAGGGAACATAACTCGCTAGGTGCTCTTGCAGATAAGCCACATATTCTCCCAACAGCTATGAAGTGTCTCATTTTACAGTTCAGGGGACTGAGGCTCAGGAATGCCAACCCCCTTGCCCAAAGTTTCACTGTTGCTGAGTGGCAGGGCTGGAACGTGTGTCCCCTCCCCTCTGCACTGCTGACACTGCCTTCTATCTCTGTCGTTCATTCGACTTCATGCAGAAAGAGGAATCTTTCATTCTCAGCAAACCTTGCAGCAGAACAAGCCTCCTGCTTATCACAGGGAACCTGACCTCCAGCTGAGGAAACTGGGCATTTGTCAAACCCAGCCTCACCTGTGGGTAGACACCTCCTCAGAGCTGAGTTTGATTTCTGGAACGGTGGCCTTCAATGAGTAGGTGAAGACCCTCGGGCCAGTCCCTATCCTCTGGACAACCCCACACCTCAAGACTCCTGCACCAGTGGGCAGGGAAACCGTTCTGCTTGTCTATCTACCTTCCTGGAACCATAGTCCATGATCCCCTATCAAAATGAATGACAACACTTCTCACTCCAAAGCTAGCTTGTTCTTACCTGCAAGAGAAAGAACAAGGGAGCCTTTGGAAAGGAAGGAAAATCATATATTATTTTTAAAGGCATTTTGAATGAGTGCTGAATAGAGTTCAAGAAAATTGCCTTAAGACCTGCTCTCCACAGGGATGGTGTTTCTCATGGCTCCCAAGTATTTGGAAACTTAATTGCACATTTGTACAGGCTACTGTTTTTATTTCTTTATGGTCTCAGAGGTGGGCTTTGAAGACTGTGCTCTCTCTGTAATGGTTTTCTTTATCTCAAGATACATTTTGCACACCTGCAAGGTAGAACTGCTTGAAAGAAACTGTCAGAATTGGCTATTTAATAAATCTGCAAATATAGTAGGTTTGGTGAGGTGATGTAGTGGTAGCTCACCCTGAGTCTCCTATCTCAGGGGTGCAGCCTAATCTTGTCCCCGAAAGGAGCTGTACTCTGATGATGCCCTGGACTTCAGAGCCTCAGCCCACACCTTTGCTGAAACCCTTTCTCTACCCCACATTGGAAACTGGTCAGTGTGGGAGAGACCCATTTCTGTGGGGGTGTCTGGGCCCTTTCAGGCCAAGATCCTAATAAGAGGCTAATTTTAAAACCATAGCTCCCCTCTGTTGCGACTTCCCTGAACCTCCCACACCATATCATCTCAAAGAACTAGAAGGTCCACCTTGAGATCAGAACTGTGTAGTGACAAGGTAGGGGTGAGACCAAAATGCTTGGGGGTGGAGATGTGCCAGCACCCAGGGCAGTGGGGGACCCCAGACTTGTGTGCACACCCCTTGGCCTGTCTGGCTTCCATCCCACAGCAATAGGTAGTGGAAGGGCCAAGTGCTTGGCCTTTGGAGGCAGGCAAGCCTGAGTTTGAATGGCTGTATGTGGCTTTCCATCTGGTGAAGGTGCTAGGGAATTCCTCTTGTCCCTTCCCCGGCACCATGCCCGGAGGCTGTCCTGCTTGTCAACACCTGTGGGCTCCTGTCCTCTGGCTTCAGGCTTGGGAGGCACTGGCAGGTGATCAGAGGGAGGGAGGAGAGTGGTTGCTGGGCATTTATCCCCCTCCCTCCAGCCTCACTCTGTCCCTGACTGCAGGTCTCAGCTCTTGTCAAGAGGCCCTTCCCACACAGATTCTCTGTTCTGGGTTCTGATTTCTAGTCTCTTCTCCTTCCACTTCAAGCCAAGGGGTGATGACACAGGTGATTTCTTGCCTGTTATTTGTACCCTGTGGATTCCCTGTGCCCTGCTCACACCTTTGTCAATTGTCTCTTTATTAAACTGTCTTCAGAATACCTAATGATGCCTGACTGGAACAGTAGCCTTGGGTAAGTCATTTACCTCTCTGAGCTTTGGTTCCCTCAGCTATAAAATGAATTTTACTATTAAAGAGTTTTCTTGTGCGGTTGTAGTGAAAGCAAAGTGCTTGACCTGGAGGACAGTCACCTTAACCCTCAGGCTGGCTGCAAGGGGTGAGGCCAGCCCGCAGGGACAGAAGTGGTGTGGGGGGGACTGGTCGGTCACCTTTGCCTTTGGGCCTCTGGCAGTCTCCCCCACGCTCCCTGCTTTCGTCCGTGAGTGGGGCACTGCTGCACAGTGGCCCGGTTTGGGTAGAGGGCACTTTGAGAGCAGAATCTCATAGAACTCCAGAAGCTGGTGTTTCCCTTGTCTTGGGAGCTCCCTGGAAGCCGCCTATCTGACCAGTACTGCACATCCTTCTTTGTCTTTTCTTATTGTTATCAGGAAACAAAGCAGGCGCAGATTTCGTGCAACATGGTGTCCCCTGAGAATGCAAGAAAGAAACGGGACAGCTGACCCCAGATAGCCCCCCTGGAGTGGCCAGGGGAGGTGGGCTCTGGCTTGTTCTTTGCATAAAGGAGGCGCACCCAGTTCTAGCCAGCACCTCTCCGGCCTGGTCCACTCTGGAGTCTCATTCAGTCTTTGGGCTTGGTGATCAAGGCACCTAAAGGGTGGCAGAGAAATGGGCCTGGCAGGAGTTTGTGAACCGTTAGTGTTTCTGTAAGTGCTTGTCTAGGAAGGTGAGAAAGACACGAGGAAGGGACTGTGCTCCCAAGAGGCTCTCAGCTAAGTTAGTAAGCTAGCACTTCCCCAGGAAGTGATGAGAGCCCCCCAGGAGGAGGAATAAGCAGGTGCTGGTCTGGGGCAGACCATCAGGGATGCTCCAGGAGAGGAGAAGCCCTTCACCTTTGGGTGAAGATCAAGGGTAGAGAGGGCATCTCAAGGGAGGGACCCTGAGATAAGAGGGGTCAGGGGTAGCCGGCAGAAGGCAGCAAGAGGTGTGGTCTGGGAGTAGCCAGACATCCACTGGGGGGCTCAGGGTGGGTCTGGCTTATTTTATAGGAGAAGAGCAGCCAGGAAGGGTACTTAGATCAGGAAGCAGGTCTTTGGGGGCCCTTAGAGAAGGAATTCTTAACCTGGGGTTCACAGGCAGACTTCAGAGCAGCCTGGAACCTCCTGAAGCCGAACAGTGCAATGACTGGGAATATATGAGCTTTGCCATCAGACCCGCCGGCTCTGAGTCCCAGTGCCAGTTTCTAGTTACTTCTTAACCTTTTTGAGTCTCAGCTTTCTCATCTATAAAATGGAACTAAATGGTAGTATCTACCTTGCAGGATGTTTGGGGTAACAAGTCCAGGTAATGGAGGTGCGTGCTGCCCCCAGGCACTGGCACATGGTAGAGATCTTGGTAAAGGGCAGCTGTCCTTAATATGCTGCAGAATTGTGAGTGATTATACAGCAGCACACTTCTCCAGGGAGAGGGTCTCCTACAGCTTTCATGAGATTCCCTAAGGGGTCCCTGATTCAAAAAATGTTAAGCACCACTCACTGCCTGAGAGGTTTAAAAATAGAGGAGTGTTAAGCAGCAGAGAGCCGTGTTTATGAGAATGTGACACCGTGGTGTGGGCCTAGGGGCAGGAAAGGCAGCGTGGAGCCTTTCTGTCCATCTGTTGGACCCACCATCCTCTATTCCACTCACTGGATCATCAAGCCTTGCTGAGCGCAATCCCCCTGCTAGGTTCCGAGGGCCTGGAGACCAAGAACAGTGTCGGTGCGAAGGAAGATGGGTGGTAGCCAGTCTCCCCAGACGGCCGCTGGGCCTCCGTCCCTCACGTCCTTGTGAAGGTCCCTTCCCGCTTGGACCCAGGCTGGCCTGGGATGACTTGACTTAACCAGTGCGTTGCAGCAGAAGTAAGGCTGTGCCAGCTCCAGCCCCAAGCCTGAAGAAAGCCAGCACCTCGCTTTTGTGGTTTGGGGAGATCTGAGCCACCATGTAAGAAGTCCGCCTGCCCTGCTAGAGATCACAGGCAGAGACCACACCGAGAGGGAGATGGGCCCAGGTGTTCCGGCACCTTGGTGCAGATGACCCCGGCGCTTGCCACCAGCTGACCGCCATCGCAGGAGAAACCCCAGCTGAGGCCAACAGAAGAACCATCCTACAGAGCCATGAGCTCACAAAATGGTTTTGGGTTAAGCTGTCAGTTTTATTTACTTATTTTTTTATTTTGCTTCATATTCTGTATTATTTTGTTAACATGTTTCCATTCTTTTTTTTTATTAAGGGATTATTGATATACACTCTTATGAAGGTTTCACATGAAAAACAATGTGGTGACTACATTCACCCATATCATCAAGTCACCCCATACCCACTGAAGTCACTGTAGTAAGATGCCACAGGGTCACTACTTGTTTTCTCTGTGCTACACTGTCTTCCCCATGATCCCCCCCCACAGCATGTGTACTAAACATAATAGCTCTCAATCCCCTTCGCCCTCCCACACCCCTCCCCTTTGGTAACCACTAGTCCCTTCTTGGAGTTTGTGAGTCTGCTGCTGTTTTGTTCCTTCAGTTTTGCTTCATTCTTGTACTCCACAAATGAGGGAAATCATTGGTACTTGTCTTTCTCTGCCTGGCTTATTTCACTGAGCATAATATCCTCCAGCTCCATTCATGTTGTTGCAAATGGCAGGATTTGTTTCCTTCTTATGGCTGAATAGTATTCCATTGTGTATATGTACCACCTCTTCTTTATCCATTCATCTACTGATGGACACTTAGCTTGCTTCCGTATCTTAAGCTGTCAGTTTTATTTATTCAGAGCTTGCTACACCAAGGGAGTCATCCACTATCACTTAAATTTTGGCAGAAGCTCAAAGGCAGGCAGAGGAGTGGGGAGGTTTTATAGTAGGAAAAGGAGAGGCTTCACCATCTAAGTGTCCATCAGTAGATGAATGGATAAAGAAGATGTGGTATTATACAATGGAATATTACTCAGCCATAAAAAGGAATGAAATCTGCCATTTGCAACAACATCGGTGGACCTAGAGGGTATTATGCTCAGTGAAATGAGTCAGAGAGAGAAAGACAAATGCCATGTGATCTCACTTATTTGTGGAACCTAAAAAACAAAACAAACAAAACAGAAAGAGACTCACAGACACAGAGAATAAACTGATGGTAGCCGCAGGGAAAAGGGGTGAGGTGGGGGATAGGTGAAATAGATAGATGAAGGGGATAAAGAGGTAAAAACTTGTAATTATAAATAAGTCATAGCAATGAAAAGTGCAGCATAGGGAATAGTCAATAATATTGTAATATCTTTGTATGGTAACTACACCTATTGTGGTGAGCAATTTGTAGTGTTTATAATTGCCTAATCACCTGTTTTACACCTGAAACCAAAGTAATATTGTATATCAACTATTCTTCAATTTAAAAAAAGAGGGAAGGCTTCAGGTGTGCCCGGAGTGGAGGCTGCTGGCAGGCAGAAGCTGGAATCTAGCTAACTAGAAGCAGGACATCCTCCGTTATTGGTTAGGGAAGCATATTTGGTTTTCTCTAGTTGGTCCTAAGTTGGAAGTGGGGACAAATATTAGAGAAACCTGGCCATTTGGGGCTGATGGTCACAGAGGTTAGTTTGGTACAGAGGTGTCCTGATTCCTACATGTCTGACTTCCACAAGAAGCAGGCTGGCTTCTTGGGCTGGTTACTGTAGATAATGGGATGGTTCTCTGGGTGGGTTACTGCAGACTGGAGGTCAGAGTTCTATTTTTATATGCGGTTG
The DNA here is from genome assembly GCA_029783875.1 of Phataginus tricuspis. Lineage (NCBI taxonomy): Eukaryota > Metazoa > Chordata > Mammalia > Pholidota > Manidae > Phataginus > Phataginus tricuspis. Next base: position 5,389,505 of record JAQQAC010004778.1, on the reverse strand, counting down.
GCATTGCTATTTTGTCCATTCAGTCTCTCACGTAACAATAGCCATGTGCAAACTGACAATCATAAGGCCATGTTGAAGAGTGGGCTACGTCAGCCCAAAGTGGGGAGAATCCCCTGCAGCCTGTGCCAAGTTTGAAGAACAGTGAGAATTAACAGGCCCATGAAGGAAGGAGGGGCGAAGGGGCCAGCATGACCTAAGAGCTGGAAAAGTTTGAGAACATGGCGCGTACAGGAAACTGTAATGGGCTGACATGGCTAGGCTGGTGGTAGGATGTGAAAGTGGGCTTAGGACCCAGGGAACCAGACAGGGACATCCTCCTGAAAGAAGGATTTACAGACATTTGGAGTGATATAATCAGAGCCAGGTTTAAGAAGACTCTTCAGATGGAGAAGATGGAGGGGGCCAGGTGAAGGCAGGAGATCTGCCAGGAGATGGCTGCACCACCAGGAGAGAGTTCAGAGATAGAAGCTACAAGACTTGGTGAACTGGGCTCAAGGGAAGAGGAGAATCCAGAATCGAGGGTTTCTGCAGACCAAGGAGCTGGTGGTCACCAAGAAGGTGACCCAGGAAGACGGGAAGGGGATCTGAGGGGTGATGCTTGTTCTGGGAAAGCTGGGTAGGAAAAGTCTGGGGAATCCCAGGGGGCATGTGTAGGGAATTATTGGAGATCAGGATTTGGAGCAAGGAGAAAGGTAAGAGGAGGGTGAATTTGCAAGGGCCATGGTGGCCCCCAGACACCGTGGGGGAGGGAGGAAGAGTGATGGGCTTAGAAGCAATGTCCAGAGTAGGCCCAGGCTGGAGTCCACCCAGGAGAGCTGTGTCGGGGAAATCGGGGAGGGGGAAATTTCAAGGGGCACTTTGACCCCCAGAGCAGTTGAGGCAAAATGGGGTGTGGAAACTTGGATTAGGGCACAAGCAAGGTGTTCATACTCAAGCAGGGGGTGGAATCCAGATGCAGGGGCTTGAAGGGGAACTGGCGGAAACAGACCTTTCAAGCAGTTTGCCTCTGTTCGGAGGAGGGAGGCGGCAGCTGCAGGGAGATTTGGTTGGGCAGGGTTTGTTGTTCAGTGGCAGAGACAAGCCGTCTGTGGGCAGAGGGAGCAGAGAGCAAGGGTGGGACCTGACGATGGAGAGGTCCACACCAGACAGGGAGGGGGCTGCCAGAAGCTACGGCCTCAGGCGGAACCTGGCTGCAGGTGGGGCTCGTTGGCCCACGCGATGTTTTGTTTTTTTTGTTTTTTGTTGAATTTGCTGCCAATCAATTGCATATAAACATCCTGACTTCCAGCTTCTGGCAAAATGAGGAGGCCTGGTAACCCCGGGCCCCCTTCCCGCAGGGCAGCAGTGGCTGGAGCTGGGGGCCGTCCCCGCGGGCCAGGCTTCCAGGCTACCATCTGCCCTGCTCACCCTTCTGCTGCTGGCTTGGTCCCTATAGGCATTTGAGTGGAAACCTGGTGTGAAGAGAGGTTCAAGGGTGGGACCAGAGCCGGCCTCAGGGAGGACCGGTGAGGATGCTGGGAAGGTGAAAGGCCAAGCTTGGAGGCCAAGGGTGGGATTTAGGGAGAGAGGGGAAGGTTTGGAATGGCCACTTAGGGAAAGGGAGAGGGAAATGTGGAGGCGGACTAGAGGAATGCCTGGCAGCCACAGTGCTGAGGCGAGCGGAGCTGTGAGCCCCGGGCCTGTGGCAGCTCCAGTGACATCACTGGGTGACAGGACCGAGGCTGAAGGGGCGGGAGGGGATGAAGGGGCCTATTGGGTCATCCAGGAGCTCCCACCTCGGCTCCGATAGAGGGTGCCGGCAGTTCCCGTGACCTGGAGCCACACAGACAGGACTCCGGAAGACAGAGGCTTCCTCCCCGCCTTGGCCTCTCCCAGGCGGGGCACCGCTGCGGAGCTGCATCTGGCAGGGAGCGGTCAGCTCAGGGAGCCTGCGTGGAGGAGTCGGAATGCCAGTTTCTGGTGCGAGAAGTTGATCCCTGTGGTGGGCTCTTAGGGACACGTTCCTACGTGCACCCCTTCCCCAGCAGTCCTCCCTGTGGAGTTTCCTGCTGAGCTCTCTGTGGCCGCAGGACTAGTTCTATCAGTCACCCGGGGGGGGGGGCTTGCCCTTGACAGGAGAGGGTCTCCTCCTGGGGCCTCCCCATGCAATGGCTCACCATGCATCCCTCAAGGTGAAACCTTCCCCGCCGCCCCCTCTGTGGGAATGCTCTCCACTCGGCCTTGGGACTTGTGTGTGCGCCTTGGACATGTGTTACTGTATCATGTACAGTTGGAATGTAATTAGGTGATGTTGGAGAAATATTGCGTCTGTCTCCTGGGAATACTGGAATAATGAGCCATCACAGAGGACCATGGAGGCTGGTGGGGCCGCTGACCTGAGCCAAAGGCTCTGATCACTCGTTAGCTCTGGGGGTGCCCCTCACTTGTTCCTCTTCCTGGCTGCGTAGACAGAGCTGGCCCTGTTCTTGAGCAGGAAGCAAGTGCCTTGGTGGGGAGCCTGAAGGGGTGCTCTGGGCTTTGAAGCAGGAAAACAAACAAGTTGTCCCTTTCTGGGGTGTGGGGGAGGATAGAAGCCACAGTCCTCCACGGTGGCATGTGTCCATGAGGCCTGGGCTGGGGGCAGACAGTGGCCTGGGGTCTTCACCAGGAGAGGCCCCAGGCCAGCTCGGCCCTGAGGCCCTTAAGGGTCGGCCAGATCTACTGAGGGTGCCCCCAGCCCCCCTCCTGCACAGTAAACTCGGGAGCTCGCTGGGCAATATCCAGAGGGCTCCTGGGAGGTGTTGGAGATGAGACACAGTGAGACCAGTTGTGGCCCCAGCCCGGCCCACCCAGCTGTCCCTTATAGGCCCTCATTCTCCATCAAGCTGCTGGCTTGTCCCCACGGAGTGCCACCCACGGCCCCGTTTCAGCCAGAACACGGTACCCTGGGTGCCCCTCCCAATTCCCAGGTGGAAACCTGCAACTGGCTTCTTCGACCGTTCTGTGCATCCTTCCTCCAGTGGGTCAGACCCTCTCCTGGCGGGACCTCCTCGGTGCTGGCACCAGAGCCCACAGCCCCTGTAAGCACTTGCTTTCTTTGTGCTCTTGTGTTCTCTCTCTCTCTCTCAGTTCTCTCCCTCCTTTCTTCTGTCTTCATTTCTTCTCCCTCTTCTTTCTTTCTTCTCAGCTCTGTGGCATTCCAGGTTGGGGATCTGCCAGCCTTCCCAGGGGGTTCCGTTTGCTGTCCACTCAGAGCCACTTTCTTGAATTTCTGGGCACACTCTTTCCACTGCCCCTCTACTCTGGGGGCCACAGAGAGCTGTCGGTGGGCCTGCCACCCCTACGAGCACATGAGTCACTCTGTGGTAGCCGCCAGGACTGTCCCGCCCACAGCCGCACTTGCGGTGCCCTGGGCAGCCCTGGCGGCTGGCAGGTGCTCAAGCTGGGCTGTGCTGGAGGAAGAGTAAATGACAGCAAAGCCCTGCTTCCTGCTCCAGGCCATGTCCCTGCCTGGGGGGCTGTCCTCAGCATTTCAGGGAGCATCCTCCCATGGGGCAGTCACGCTTCTATCTCCCAGCTGTGCTCATTTAGAGGAGCCTTTTGAGTGGATGTCAGGACTGGTTTCCACCAGGTAGCACCACCTTTGGGAGGGCTCTGCTCAGCCCTTTTCCTGTTGCCCTATCTCTAAAGGGCAAGGACGAAGTCCCTGGGGCCAAGAAGATGTGCCCACCTGGAGCCTGTGCCCATCGTGGAAGACCAGTTCTGTCCAGTAGAAATGTGAGCTACATGTATGTTAAATTTTCTAGTAGCCATATCAGAAAAGTAAAAAGAAACAGAACTTCATTTTAAAATATTTTAAATTAACCCAATATATTCAAAATATTATCATTTCAATGGGCAATCAATAAAGCAAGCATTCATTTTCATGCTGTCTTTGAAACAGCCACATTTCTAGTGTCCAGAAGCCACAGTGTGGGTCACTGCTTCTGCACTGGACAGGATTCTCTGTTCTAATGCACCATCCTTCTTCCAGGGCCTCTTTCCCATGAGGACTCCTGAGGGCAACTGCACACAGATGCTTGAGGGTGGTACGGGCCAAGCGCCAGGCTTGCCTCCAAAGAGGGGGAAGATTCCCCAAGGATTTTTTTTCCTTCTCAGCTCAAAATCCACTTGATCATAGCTAGAGGCAGGAGGGATGGGAGCTCTAGGGCACCAAGGGACAGAGGAGGCTGGGCGCAGCCCAGGGGCAGCAGGGGCCCTTGAGTGGTGGGAAGATGGGATCTGGACAGGCCTGGCTGGCAGAGGGGAGGGTCAGGGGGTGGGGACCACGAGACCACAGACAGGTTAATGGTTCCTGCCTTGCGCACAGTTGAATTTGCCCTGAGTCTCCCAGCTTTGGGGAAGGGCCTCTCCTGGGAGCTCAGCTGGATTCCCAGAGCCACAGGCCCTGGATCATCCAAGCCTGATCTGATCAGAAGAAATGAAGGCACTAGGCTCACAGTCGGCCCAGTGCCCACGGGGGCTGGCGGCTCAGCCCAGAAAGATAAGGCCAGAAAGGACCTGCATGGGCCCATTCCAGGTCTGCCCCTCCTGGGATCCTCAAAACACAGATGACAGTTGTCTGTAACACACACCATCCTGCCCTCCCTCCCACCTTCCCAGTCTCTTACAGGTGGTTGCAGGATGACTCAAAATCAGAACAGTTTGAACCAGTCTGGTTTCCTTTGTGTCTGGGGGTGGGGGGTGGGGTGTCCAGCACATGCTAGGACCAGGGTCGGGAGAGAAGAAACAAACAGAAAAGATGGTATCCCTTCTTTCCTGTCAGTACCTTACATCTTGTATCAAACCCAAATCCCAGTCCCAGACATGTATCGCACTCTCTGTGAGAGGCTCGTGAGACAATCAGGGAAGAAACTGAAGCGCGAGAGAAGACAGCGTAGGACTTCACACTGGACATGCTCTCTCCCTGCCTCCGGCCCTTTGACGGCGTGGCTCCTGCCCCCCAAATGCCCGCAGAACCTCTGATGCCCCTCGGAAGTTGCTTCCTGCCGTGCCCCCTCCACCTTGCCGGCTGTCGGGCTTGCTCTTCCTCATCCGCGCCGCCCAGCATTGTGGACGCTCCGTCACAGAGCCCATAGTGCACTGGGGTCAACCACAGGTAACTGCCGAGTGCCTCCTAGGGGCCTGGCACTGTCCTGGGGGCTGAGGGCATCTCAGGGAGCAAGAAGCCGAGGAGAAAGACAATAAACATGTAAACAAATAATTAGACGACATCCTCTCAGAGAGTGTGAAGTGCTAAGAGAAATAGAGCAGGGCACTTATGTAATCAAGAGCGACTGGGCCGGATGGATGGGCCATCTGCTTTAGGGAGGGAGGCGGTGCTTAAGCTGAGTCCTAAATGCTAAGAAGGAGGTGTTCCTGCAGGGGCCGGGGGCAGAAGGGTTCATGCAGGAATAGTCTGCGCTAAACTCCAAGGCAAACATGCTGTATGATCCTGTTTGCATGAAATCTCCAGAATAGGTAAATCCACAGAGACAGAAAGCAGATTAATGGTTGCCAGGGGCTGGGAGGGAGGAAGAATGGGGAGTGACTGCTAATGGGTACGGGGTTTCCCTTGGGGTGATAAGAATGTTCTAGAACTAAATATTGGTGATGGTGTATAACACCAAATGTGCTAAATGCCATCAAATTGTATGCATTAAAATGGTTAAAAAAAATTTTTATGTTATGTGCATTTTGCCATAAAACATAACAAAACTGCCAAGACAAGAATAAGCTTGCTGTGGTTGAGGAACAGGAAGGCTAGTGCGGCTGGTGATGGGGAGAGGGGTGCGGGGTGGGGCTGCAGGGGCAGTGGAGGCCGTCATGAGGACGCTGTGGGGTTCGTATGGAGTCTGCATCTCATTGTGCTGCACTGGGAAACCGCTGGCAGAGTTCAAGCAGGGAAGCACGGTGATAGCACTTACAGTCTGGAAGCGCCTTGTGGCTGTGCTGGTGAAGCAAGGAGACCCGTTAGGGTGACGGTGGCCTGGAGGGCCAGGCAGTGGACTGATGGGGACAGATTCAGGATTGGAAGATTTGGGATATAGTTTGAAGGGAGAACCAACGGGACTTGATGGATTAGAGAAAAAGAGAACAGAGGAAAGGGGGGAGTATAAAATGGGGTCTGCATTCTCAGCTGGAGCAGCCAGAAGGACGGAGCCCTGTACTGAGATGGGGAAGGCGGAGGGCACTTCGTTGGGACATGTTAACTTGCAGCTGCTTATCCGACATCCATGCGGTGGGGGGGCCGGTGGGCTGGTCGGGAGCTCAGGACCGGGACGTTCTTCTGCTCTTCATTCCCGTGGAGACGATATTTAAAACCCAGGCCTGGGTGAGTGCCCCTGGGGACACGTGTGGCTGTGGAGGAGAAGGTGCGTGGGCTGAGCCCGGGGAGTCAGGACGTGTGGAGGAGGAGGAGCCTGACCCAGGAGAGCAGCCAGCCAGGCGGAAGAAGACATGGCCGAGCCTTAGGTCCGAAGCGAAGAGAAGGAAGTGTTTCCAGAAGGGAGGGCCAGCGGTGTCCACTGCCGCTAAGAGGGTGGGTAGATGAGGACAAAGAAGTCACTACTGGATTTAGCGGTATAATTACAGACAGGCCTCCCCAGGGAGACTGCCAGCCCAGCACACAATAAATGCTCATTAAAGACTGGACGACTTGAAACGGTGCCGTTGTGCGCCGTGCGGCATAGCCTGCCCAGAGCAGAGGGGTTTGAACTGGAAACCTGCGCTCAAGTGGAAATGGCCACGGGCCTGCGCCCCCCGGGCACCGTGGTCTGGGGACAGCTGAGGGAGCCCGAGGCCACGCAGGATTCCAGTTCGCCCACCAGCACATTTTGAGAGGGGCTTCTCTCTGTTTCTTTTCCCTTTTTCCTCTCAGGAGGTGATTCATATTTCAATATATTCCAGCTGAAAAAGGATCAGATTTTGAGCAGGTGGTAAGTCAGTACACGGAAATTTGATATATTTTGACTAATGCAGTTTGAAATTTGAAAACTGCAATTTTATTCAAGATCCATTTTTATACCAACTCATTATTAGGGGGAAAAGGCACGATTTCAGGTTTCCAGGGGAGGACGCGTGAATCCAGACCTGTCACCACCAAGCCCCTCCAAGCAGGCTTGACCTGGCCGCTGCCTGCTGTCGCCTCAGCCGCCTCCTTCCTGCCGGAAACGCTTTCTTTAGCAACCTCTTTCAAGTAGCCCCCTGGGGTTACTAGTCCAATTTAATCTGACCTTCAGCCCCACCTCTGTCGCACCAACTCCAGCAAATCCCTGGGGCTAGCACTTAAGACAAGTTTTGTGATATAGATGATGGTATTATACAGCATTTCCACTTCCTTTCCCATCTGCCTTGTCCATTTCCCCAGCCTCATGAGTGTGAAGTTCCAGGAGAGGAAACAAATAATGGAGATGGGGAGGGTGAAGTTGTTGCCAAGGGAGCGAGGACCCAGCTCATGGGAGGTGATGGGCTGCCTGTTGGGTGCTGGATGGGGAGAGACTGGGCGAAGGTCGCCTCAAAGGAGAGATCTGATGCCAGGTCAATCGTGGTTTGAATCCTGGCTCCAACCTGCGCAAATCGCCACAGTCTGTTGAGCTGTATCTGGGGCTATTAATGGGGCTATTAATACCTTCATAATAACCTTGGGGGGAACATTCACTGAGTGCATGTGGGTGCCCCAGTATGGGAGGGTCTGGCACACAGGAGGGATTCCACACAGTCCTGTCCTTTGTGTTCCCCCACAGAGGTCTCCTCTTTGTGTGACACCCAGCTTTGTCTCTTGAGTAGCTCCTGGGAAGGCAAATGGAGAAAAGGGTTGAGTCTCTGAAAGCTCCCAGGGTTGGTGATTTTCTGGGTGTAGATTTTCTGGGCTAAACTTTCTGGAAGGTGACTTGTCATCATGCATCTAGGGGACTGACTCAGTGAATCTGATCTAGGGAAAGGATGAGAAATTTGGACAAACCTTTATGCACAAAGATGTTCACTCCAACATTCTTAAAAGAATCTTAAGAACATTCACATAGTAATAAACCAAAAGTTCCTGACAGGTATGTAGTGAACTGCTCTCTCCAGGCCTGGAGCTTCCCAGGACTCTCCCGGGAGGCAACTAATGTTACCAATTTTGCCATGATGATTCAACAGTGAAAAATGAGCAACAATCTAAGCATTCCACAGACAAATAAATTATGGTCTGGCCATACAGTAAGATACTCTGCAGCCTTTAAAAATCATGCCTGTCACCACCCTGTTCTTTCGTCACTTAACTGTATGTTGCCTCTGGCCTCAGCCTCAGCATATGCTGTTCCCTCTGCCTGGAATCCCCACCCCCTAGTGGAGTCCTCAATCTTCAGACTCTCCCAGCCTTCCCACGCCCATCATGGGGAGGCCACGGTCCTCACAGCTACCTAGATCTCTCTGTACTCCTCCTTCCAGGGTGCGACTATATACGGACATGGCCATTGATGAGTGTCTGTTTCCCCATCCAGGACTCTCCTGGAGGGTGGCCACTCTGCCCTGCTGGGCTCCCCATGGACACCTTAGCATAGCGCCTCACAGACGAAGGCACCTGGAAACCTGCTGAAAGAATCAATGGTCTAAGTTAGGAAGAAAACACAGTGCACAGAGCTGCATATATAACATGATCCCAATTTTATTGCTTTAAACAAAATTTTTATTTAAATTTTATATATCTCTACATAAATGAAGTATGGAAAGAAGGTAGAGCAAGGCACTGTTGATGGTTGTCAAGGGTAATGGGATCGTGGTGATTTTGCTTCCTATTTTACTTCTAGACTTTTCTCATTCTCTGCAATTGGCAAGTATTATTTTAAAAGTAAAGTAAATGATGACAAATGACTTGAAAGAAAAACTTTATCAAGGAGAGAGGGGCTTGGGGACCACACCAGGAAGCCCATGCTGAGTGCTGCATGGGCCTCAGCTCCCTGGCCTGGGGTCAGAGGCTGGCATGTGCTGAGGGCTGGCTGGAGGGGTTCCCGGGGAGAGTGCAGGTCCCAGGCTAGCAGGGGGGAGGAGGGCAGTCAAGACCTGGGCCCTGAGATCTTAGCTAGATTCTGCAGGGCGGTTTTTTCTTTTTTGTCGTGTGTGATTTCTTTTATTAAATAGTAAATGTATGCCTCAAAATATAGTATGTATAATGTATGAAGAATAAGAAAATTAACATCCAAGAAAATTAACATCCCTGAGACCACCGCTCAGTTTAAGGCACAGAATACCATGGATACATTTGAAGCTTGCCTGTAGGATGTCTTAAGTGAACAGTCAGGAGAGATTCTGCAGAGGGGTCAACAGAGAAAGGTCTGTGAGCTGAGCCCTGAAATGCCTGGTAACATTAGCCTCTTAGGCATAAGGTATCTACTGTGGAGTCCTCTGGCTGCTAAAACTTACTGTACATCAGCATTTAGCCACAAAAAAGGTCACTTCAGCTAACTAAAGTACCTGGTTTTTTGCTTTCGGCTAGAATTTACATCAGTTAAATAATTCATTCATTCATTCATTCACTCGCCAGACGTGTGTGGATGAGCTCTATGTCCCAGGCACCAGTTGGATGCCCCAGCAGGGCTACGCCTCTGGGGGTGGAGGCAGGTGACTTTAAGAGAGTGGTGAGTGTCCTGAGAGGAGGCAGCACTGAGCAGGATGGAGGGTCTACCCAGAGGGAAGGTTCCTGGACCAGGTCCTGCCTGAGCGAGTCATGGGGTTACCAGGTACATAAGTCAGACTTCTTTGCTTGTAAGCAAAAGAAATCTAGTCTGGCTGACTAAGCAAAAGAGGAACTCACTGGAAGGCAGATTTTCGGCTGTAAGCAACTGAAAACCCAACTCAAAATGGCTAAAACAAGATTTATTATGTCCTATAACAAGAAGTTTGGGGATCCCAGAACTGGCTGACTCATTGGCTCAGTAAGGTCTTTATGGACCCAGGCTCTCTCCATCGTCCTGCTCTGTAGTCCTCAGGGAGCTGGCTCGGGCCTTGAGACTGGTCCCCTAGTGGCTGAAAGATGCGCCCCATGCATTTCATCCTCCCGCAACCACACTCAGGCAGGATAAGGGACATCCATTCTTCGTGTCCCTTTTCAAGAGCACCCCCATGGGGCAGGAGCCCAGCTCCTCCGAAGCACATGGGTACCTGACGGTTTACAGATAGCCAGAAAGAAGGGTGTTGGGTGGGCCTCCATAGAAAGAAAATGGGACCCAAAGGAGAAACTTAAAAGCCCAGCTCTGGGGAAGAAAAGAACCAGGGTGTCTCTGGGGTCTTGGTAGAAAGAACTACTGGGCATTGTTCTCAGTCAGCTCCAGCAGAGCGAAACAGCACCAGTGGGGTCCCTCTGCTTTGGGTTCAGGTTGAAAATCCTGGGGGAGAGTCTAACTGACCACTTTGATTGACAGCCCTGCCCCGAATCACCTGCAGTGGGGAAGGGGTGGCTCCCCCCCAACCCCGGGAACGTGGGAAGCTGGTCCCACCAGAAGCAGGGAAAGGAGAGCGGGAAGCCACTGAGCTGAGCTGGGTGCGGTGGAGCAGGAAGGGCCGGAACAGGGCCAGCCACGCTCAGCTGCGGGATCTCACCTCAGTCCCTTATTTGCAAGCAACAGACATACAGCCTTGACTAATTTAAATAAGCAGATTTATTTAAAGTCTATTGGGTAACTCACAAAATCTCTCCGAGGGTGGGGGCTCCTCCGGCAGGAGCAACGCTCCAGACGAAGGGAAAGACACCCCAGCTTGTCCTCCAGTGTTCCCGCCACAGCCATTGCCCCCGTTAGCTCTGCCCCTGCTGCCGTCCTTGCAAGCATGGACCTCGCTGGGCCCCGCTTATCTGCACCACTATCACTTCAGAGTGTGGGGTACCGGCCTTGCCCAATCTGAAAAGAAGGCTGGGGAAGTGAGGGTTTGATCTTTTCAGCTTCCACAGGGAGGGAAGGGCTCATTTACATGAACTGAGATGTCACGAACACAGGAAGAGGACGGAGCAGCTGGGTGGCCCAAAGAGTGACAAATGTCTGCAGCACACTCCCCTGAAGGCATGTTGGGGGGGGCTGCCGGGGTCTTTGGTCCCCAGAGCCTCCCTGGCATGGTGCCTGCCCAGAGGACAGGGAGGAGTCAGTGTTTGCCGAGCTAATGCCCTGTCAGCAGGGGAGTGGAATGAGCGGATCTCATTGGAGGGGGCCAGAGAGCCCCAACAGTCCAGTAAGAGGTGAGGTCGGACGGAGGCTGGGCTGAGGGCATTGGAAACCTGTCTGCAAACGCCTTCTCTGTCCTTGTCCTCCAAAGCCCCTCGTGGGATGCGGCTAGCTTGATCTCCCAGCACACGGATTGCCTGTTTCAGCCTGTCTTCTTTTTTCCTCAAACTGCCCCCAGCTTCCCTAACTTCACTCTCAGCTGATGACCCCTCTTACTTCATGGAGAAAATAGAAGTGCTCAGAGCCTAAGTCCACCTTCTCACCTGCGCAGACCATGTTCCCTCCTGTTACGGCACAGCAGGTATCCCTTCCAGGAGCAGTGGATTTCCATCTCTTTGGTCCTCTCGCTCCTGTATCCATTTCTCTGTCTCTCCACCTGAATCATGCTCATGAGCTTGCAAACAGGCTCTAGTTTCTTCCATCTTAAAAAACAAACAACCTCTGTGGACCTGTTTCTGTGCCCCCTTTACAGCAAAGCTTCCTGACCGAGTGGCGCTCACAAATGCTGCTCCCTGATGCCCCCAGAAGTATTCTTCCCTATCCTACTGAGGACAGGCTGGGCTGTGCGACTTCCTCTGACCAGTGAAACGTGAGCAGGAGTGACATACGTTGCTTGAAACAAAGCCCGTAAGTGCCAGTAGTTGGCCAGGTCCTCTGGTACAGACAGGTGTGCTCTGAGTGGAGGAGGCACCCCCACCCCGTCCCTGAGCAGGGCCTCAGTTGTCCTGCCTGAGCGAGGAAACAGCCTCTGCTGTTGAGGACCACGGAGACTCTGGAGCCACTCGTGACGTCAGCATGCCCCTGCCTGTGCTGACATGTACAGGGCTGTCGCCCCTTCCTCCCTCCCATCCACTCTTCATTCCCCTCCAGCATGCCTTCTGCTCCCACCTTACTACCAGAAACGAACTTTCTAGATCACCCATCACCTGCAAGTTGCCACATCCACTGGACACTCTGCATCCTCACGTACACTCTGATCAGTCCTCGTCATGGCTGAGCCTTCCGTCCTCCTGAAATCTCTTGGCTTCGGTCACACCACACTTCTTGGCTTTCCTCTGACCTCACCAGCCATTCTTTCTCCTTTACTCACCTTCAGAATTGTTGTGTCCCGAGAGCCTCAATCCTGTATCTTCTTTCTTGACTCTCCTAGGCGACCTCGTCCAGTCCGATGGATTCACATACCATCTCGATCCCCATGACTCCCGATGCACTTCTCGCCTCTGAGCTCCAGGTCTGTGCATCCAGCTGCCTCTCCAAAACACCTCTAAAAGGCTTCCCAGACTTTGTCCTAAATTGAGCCTTTGGTGGCCCCTATGGCTGTTTCTGTAGGTTCCCCCTGTCTCACTGCACCCTCATCCCCTTGGTGCCACCCCTGGACCTCCCACTCCCTACTTCATGTGGGGCCGCCCATGTGTGCCATCCTGGCCATTTCTCGTCTGTCCACTGCTCTCTGCCCCTATGGCCCTACCCTGCCAGGCCCCCCCAACTTCACGAACGACAGCCACAGGCCTACCTGCCTCTGCCCCCCCCAATGCATGCCCAGCAGCAGACCCCAAACCGTCATGTCGCTCCCCCTTCAGGCAAGTGAGGCTTCTCACCAAACCCAGAATTCCATCCAAAGTCTTTATGGAGGCTTTTAAGCCCGACAAGGCCCGGCTCCTGTCTTTCAACTGCAGCTCCTTCCCCTCCACCTGCAAGGCTGTTCTTCGGCTCCTTCTTAGCCTGTAGGCTTCAACTCTGGGGACCCTGCTCAGGGAGGCTCTCCGCGAGCACACAGGCTAATGCCGCGCCCCACGGCCCCCCCCCCCGCCCCGTGCGTCTCACTCTCAACGCCCCTCCTGTGTCCCCAGCGCTTACCGCCCTCTGGCATGTAGGCTCGGCGAGGGAAGAAGCCATTCGCTTACTGTTGCAGCACCAAGCACAGAGATTTCCTTATGTGAATGAAGGAGTTGGGGGACAGATTCACAATGGGGTGATCAGCGCCCTGATGAGAGTCCTAAGAGCCTTTCACTGTCAGCAAGGAAGGAGGGCTGTGTCTGGGGCTGGGACGAGGGCTCTGGGTGGAGAGCTCTGTGCCCGCTTGTCAGAGGCTGGGTGCCATCTCCCACTCTGTGTCACCCGGTGCCAGGGCCTTCAGGACTGGGGAGACCCCACCCCACTCCCTGTCTTTCACACCCCATCACGGGCCTCTCAACAGACACCTCTCAACAGAGGTGTTGCAGAGGTCGCCCTGCCCCCTGTGAACATACCTAAGACACCATCCCTGCCTGGGTGCAGGTGGTTTTCTCAGGGGACAGCTGGATCCACAGAGTTCAGAAGGAAGAAGCAGGACACAGAGCCTTCTTAAACCCGTCTGGGGAGAGACTGGCTTTCAGAGCCCTTGGCCCTCAGACCTGGGGGGGGCTGCCACAGCCTAGGTTCCGGGACCCCAAACTGAGGGGCAAGTCTGAATAACTTGGGACACATTTTATGAGCCCCAGGGGAGCTTCGAGAGGTAGAGGTAGAGCCCACGTGTCCTGGGCTTCCTGCAGAGAGCTGGCAGCTCCAGATGGGGGTGGGGGGTCGGGACAGAGGGCCGAGCAGCCATGTCATGACCCCACCCCCACCTGGGGGCTGCCAAGGCTTGGCAGGGAACTGGAGTCCTGACCCAGTGTCTCATCTGTCAGGTTCCTTTACCAGGCCTCCGGGGTCTGGGGGCCCCAAGGTGGGTGGAGAGAGAGCTGGGGTCCGCTGCGGGTTGGGGAAAGTGAGCAGCAGCTCCTTTGGCAACATGGGCAGTAACACAGTCATCACCCTTGGGAGCACCTGCCCTACGGCCCTACAGCCTGTGCTTGCTACAGTTCTGGGGCGCCCCTCACTGAGTCTCCACTCCCAGGCAGGGGCTCTGACTCCCAGGGAGGTGAGTTGCAGTGAGGAGGTGGTAGACACAGACAGGCAGAGGATAGGGGAGCCCAGAGTTGCTTCAACAAGGCCCCCTGAGAGCTTGGCACCCCAATTAGCGGTTTCCCCGGCCAGGCCTGCTCAGGGGACTAGCCGCAGCAGATGAAAGCTGAAAGGTTATTCCAATAAGGGGCCACCCACTTCCCAGCTGAGAGTGGTCCTGGGGTGGGTGCGTAATTCAGCGTGTCAGGAGGAGAGTGGGAGCTAAAGGCTAGGCCAGAGTGAGCGCCGAGATAAGAGGGGACATCACAGGCTCAGGGCTGTGCAGTCTCCTCAAGAGCACCCTGCCCCTCTCTCGGAGATGGAATTCCGGGACGCTGCAGGACGAAGGGGCCTGGCTACCAGCCCCCTCACTGGTCTGGAGACAAACGTGCACTAACATATGCATGTGTGTGTCCTCAGATACGTGCACACGTGTGTGCACACGGCATGTACACACACACACATGAACACACAGGCTCTGCCTAGGCTCAGGCCTGTATGCCAGGCTGGTAGGGCGACTAACTTGTACTGGTTTGTTTCAGGAACTTTCTGGTTTTAGCACTGAAAGTTCCACATCTGGGAAACCCAGTCAAAACCCCCTTGGCCGCCCTGCCCCAGGCCCCTGGCAGGCCTGGTCTGTATCCTCCCTCCCAGAGCTCTCCTCACCATCTGTCACTGCGATGGGCAAGGGGCCCCAGGAGACAGCCAAGGCTGCACCTCTGCTCTCGCCCCAGAGGCTCAGGCCTAATAAGAACCGCTGTGTTTATTGAGCACTTATGATGAGCCTGGGGTTTTCTTCTGGAGCATCTCCTCTGTGCCAGGCACAGTTCTGGGCCCTGGAGATGCAACAGGGAACACAACAGACAAAACCACTGTCCTCATGGAGTTGACACTCAGCAGGGAGAGACAGAAAATAAACAAGATAAATAAATAATTTATAAGAAGAGGATGAATGTTATGGGGAAAATGCAAACAGAGAAGGGACCCATTTAAAATAGGCTGCTGGGGAACCCAAGAATGGACTAACAGTTACCAAAGGGAAAGGGACTGGGGAGATGGGTGGGAAGGGAGGGATAAGAGGGTAAAAGGGGCATTACGATTGGCAGACATAGGGTGGGGAGGCACGGGGGGGACTGTACAGCTCAGAGAAGACAAGTAGTGATTCTCATCTCACTACACTGATGGACAGTGACTGTAATAGGGTTGGTGGGGGGGACCTGATGAAGGGGGTAGTTTAATCATCACAATATTGCTCATGTAATTGTAGGTTAATGATACTAAAATAAAATAAATTGTAAAAAAAAAAAAAAGTTAAAAAAATAAAATAAAATAAAATAGGCTGCTGGGCACAGCCTCACCAAGAAGGGGACCCAGGGAGACGTCGGAATGGTGAGGAGGGCAAGGGCCCTGCAGGCGTCCTAGAAAATGCTCCAGGCAGAGCAAGCAGCTCCCGCAAGAGGCTGGAAGCAGGGCGCACCCAGCCCTTGAGAAAGACGAGCAGACAGGAGTGAGGCTGGGGGGGGCGGGGAGGGGAGGCACCCCCAGGGTTGGGGGAGGGCTGGGGGCTCTAACCGAGCTCAGGAGTCAGGAGGGGTTGAACAGAGGAGCCGCAGGCTGACTCAGATCTTCTCTGCTGTGTTAGCAAAGACAAGGCAAAGGTGGGAGTGTGGGGACCATCCAGCAAGCTGTGCGACCGTCCGGAGATGACGGTGGCCCAGACCGGGGTGGTGGCTCTGAGCGGTGGGTGGATTCTGGACAAGTCCTGAAGTGCAGCCAACAGGACTGTCGGATTGGGCATGAAGGGAGAGAGAGAGGGGAGTCAACACGCCTCTGCGGTTTGGGGCCTGAGCCGAGGGAACGAAGGTGCCGCCCTCACCTGAGATGGAGACGGTGCACGTGGAGGAGGCTTCTGGGGGGAGGACTGTGGCTCAGCTTCCGACAGGTTTCATGTGACAGATGGCGATACGGGGGAGGCAGGTGGATACAGACGTCTGTGGGGGGGGGGGGCCGGGGGTGGAGCTCTTGAGGATTGTACCCATTGACAGGTGAGGAAAGGAGGCTCACACAAGCAAGAGGACACGCTGAACTTGTAGACCTGGGGCTGAGGTCTATGACGGCAAAGCCTGTGCTGGCCCTGCCGCTGCGTGCAGCGGGACGTGGAGCCACGGCCATCCCGCTAATCTCCGCCTCTGGCAATGGGGTTAAGGAGGGAAGCCCAGCTCTCTCCTGGCTGCCATCCCTGTCTGCAGGGTTGGGCCAGGCTGGGGTTGGGGGGACGCCCAACAGGAAGTGGCCTGAGCTTGGGCGCAGCATGGAAGGACACGGCCAAGTGGCCTGAGGCGCCAGTAGCCCCGTGAGCACAGCCCGCCTAGCCTGAGGCTGTTATCTACCCAGCAGACCCACTGGGTTAGCATCGATTGGCTTACAGAGGAGCATCTGGCAAAGCGGAGCAGGGAGGAGGGGAGGAGCTCAGCCTTGAGCAGAGGGAGGGCGGCCTGTGGAGCCAGAGGGATTGACCACATGGTGAGCTAGTCTCTAAGCTTCGGAGAGCCCCCACAGGCCTGCCTGGGGGCCCCAGGGATGCCAGTGGATGGGGCTGTCCCTGTGCAGGGTAGGGGGGCAGCCCATTTGGTGCCAGCAGGTGCTGGACTCAGGTGGGGATGAGGCTGCCCTGCCTGCTCCATGCCATGTGGAGCTCCCAGATGAGGAGACAGTTGGGAGGCCTCCTCCACTGCCCTGCTCGGCAGCTGTGCAGCCTTGGGCAGCCACTTCGTGTGCCTTCTTTCTTCCCCTGCAAGATGAAGCAGCACCCACAGGGGTGCTGCGAGGACTCCATGTAAAGGACCTGGAGTGCTCTTTAGCATGGGGCCTCCTTGGTTAGCTGGCTTCCTGCTTCTAGGGGCAGGCAAACTACAGGGCCCCGTCACATGGGCCATCTGGCCTAGAATTAGAGCAGGCACCCTCTTAGTGCTGGGCCCAGTGGGGAGCTCTCTGGCCTCCCCAGCCCTGGATTCTGCCAGCCCAGCTAAGCTGCTGTTACAGCCTCTTTAGAGGCTGAGAGGGGATCAAGGGACTTGCTTCCCCACCATGGTGTCTTTGCACATGCTATGCCCTCTATTTGGCATGCCCTTCCCACCAATCCCACCAGGTCCAGGCCCCACAGGACCATTCATAAGCACACCTGGGGCTGCTGAATGGACTGGGTGGCATGCCTGGCCATTCTCAGACAACCCTGCCATAGATCCCTGCCCAGCAGGTGACAGGTTTTGCGGTTTGCAGGAAGGAGGACATGTAAATCACACCAGCTCTCCTTCACTGCACATCCTCTGTGCTGGCAGGGGACCAGAGGGCTTTGTGGAGGAGGTGGCACAGGGGAGGCAGGGTCCTTCCCTGAGCTTCACACACACGCATACACACCCCTAAGTGCCTACTCTGGGCCCTGGCACCTGGAAGAACTGTCTGGTATTGTGAGCCCCTCTAATCTGTTACTGAACCCATGAGGACCTGCCCAGTTCGTCTCTGGGCCCTTCCTTGCCCTCCAGAACTCTGGTGGCAAGTGTTGAGTGGAGGAAGGAACAAATGAGGCTGTGGAGATGCAGGTAAGCTCAGATGTGGGGGACGCCAGGAGGTTTGGGAGTAGCAGAGCAGTCTGTTGGGTGCAAGGCCCTGGAGGAGGAGAGCCTCAGTGAGGTGGGCGTGGGGGAGGCCCAGCTTGCTTTCTTCAGCCGCACCCCCACCCCAGGCAGAGCAACCCCGGACCCCACCCAGGAGGGGACCGAGAAGGCTGCTGGGAGGGGGATGCAAGGCTCCTCCTCCCAGACTTAGATTGCTGCTAATTTGCAATCTTAAAATGCACAGCAAAGGCACCAGCCTCATTGTTAGTACATTAATCAGGCAATCAGCCAGTTGGGCTCCCAGGGGCACACTGGGAGGGGACGCAGGAGGCCTGGCAGCAACACAGGAAGAAACCCAGCAGAGTGACAGTCCAGGGCTGGGCACCCACTGGCTCGGGCAGGGGTGCCAGAGGTGGTTAGGTTTGGCTGTGGGGGTGGGGGGGCTGATCAGGACCTTGGAGACGGAACCAGTTTCCAGGGTGGAGAAGCAGATTCAGCTGAGACCCACCTACAGCAGTGCCCAGTGGAAGGGCACAGGGCCACTGCAAGGGCAGCTTCCGGACTGGGTCCCCTGGCATCGGGGCAGTGCTGAAGGACGGAGAGCTGAGGGCTCTCAGAGGAAGGGTGCAGTGGCTCCTGCCCTGGGCCCCGGCCTTCCCTTCACCCCCTGCTCTCTGACCCCTCCCACCTGCCCAAGTGTGTTCCCACACAGGCTGCTAAGCCCACTCCTACATTTTTGGGTAAGTGACTTTTTCCCCCAAATCAGGGTTTTCGCCTGGTTTTCCCTGTGCCCCAGTGCCCGCTGTGGACACCTATCTGTGAGAGGGGTGCAGGTCTCCGTGGAGCCCCCCAGCTTCTCTGGGGACCACTTCAGAGAACTCCATCTCAGAACCACCTCAGCAGACACCAAGGCCATCCGCCCCCACCCCAGGTCCGGGGGCAGAAGAACCCCCACCCCCACCACGCAGAGTGGTTCTGGGGATCAGAGGAGCTCGAGCAGAAGCTCTTTGTAAGCTCTGTAAGCTGCACAAATGTCGAGGGGGATTAGCGTTGAGCCTGCCACAGCTCACCCTTGTCCCCCACAGTGAGCGTCTGCTTGCTGCCAGATTTAAGGGACAGAAAAGGCTTTTTCTTCGCAGGACCCCCAGGGATCTCATGCAGCAGTGGGTGTCCCACAAGCACAGATTTATGGCTGTGGCCCTGTCCCCGTCAGCGCAGTGAGAACTGTAAACGCTCTTGAGCTAGAAGGGCACCCTGGGCTCCTCAGGTGGCCAGGCAGGGTTCCTAAAAGACAGCACCTGGACAGCATGAGGAGCCCTGGCTGAGAGAAGAGAAAGGGAGCATGGGCTCTGAGGAAGGGGCAGCCAGTGTGGGTCAGGCCTTCCTCCCAGCCCTGGATGTTGGAGGCTCAAGGCAGAGGGCAGGTTCCCCAAGAAGCAGCTGGGGCTTGGGCTCCAGGGTCCTATCCCCTCACATTGTGGATCTAGAACCCTTGGCCAGACAGGTCAGAGGCTGGAGGTCAGACCCGATCCTCCATGTGAGGAACACTGGCACAGCAATCATCTCCTACACCTGTTGCAGAGGGGGAGCCTGAGGCCAAGGAGGCACTGGCCTCGGGCCTGGCCTGCATGCTGTCCAGTGGGCTTCATGACTGAAGGCGCTGCAGGGGCTACACAGGGCACGGCCCAGCCCAGAAAGAGTCCTCGCAGCTGCACTGCCACCATCGCCACCACCACCACTGCGGTCATAATTGCTCTGAAATCGCAACCAACCCAATTATGCAAAAACCAGATCATGTGGGATAATTTTTACGTGTTGGAAATGTTCGGTTGAAGACGGGTGATTACCGGGGGACTGGAAGCAGCCGCCTTTCTCCGGGAGCCCGTAACTCCCAACAGCTGGGAGCTGTCACCTACTTACGGTGCTGTTTCTGCCAGGAAGAATGGGGTGGCAGTGGTGGGGAGGCTGGCCAGGCTGCTGGGGCAGCAGTAGGCCTGGGAGCCTGGCCGAGCAGCCAGGGTGAGCAGCAGGGCTTGCTCAAGAGTGGCCAGGAAGGGTGGTTCTGAAAGCCCTGGGCACGGCTGGTGGCAGAAAGCATCAGCTGGGCTGCCCAGGCCCCCAGCTCTCCCAAGAGGCCCAGCTGGAAGGAAAGGGGAGGCGGCCACTGGGGCAGGGATGAGATAGCTGCCTGGCCCTGAGGGGTGGGGATCTACAGGCCTGGAGCCTGTCCCCTGAACACTGGCGCGACTGTCAGGCCGCCTGGGGCAGCTGCGACCCTGAAAAAGGCAGGTAATGATGATTGTCCATAATGAGGCTGCTCCGATAATGAGCATGGGGCTATTATCCAACCACAGGCTGGACACATCCGAAAATAAATTATTTTAAGGATCCATTAACGAATGCCTAATTAATGCCCAATTAGAGGGAAGCTACAGAGGAAATGCTCTGGACAGTCACGAGGCAAGGCCTGGTTTGCAGCCACAGCCCAGGAGCTTGAGCCAGCCTGGGAGAGGGGAAGGGCCAGAAGGTGGAGAATGGGGACAGCCTGTCAGCCCTGGTGACCCCCAAGTCCTTCACTCACAGGTGGCCTCTCAGTACATCCTCACGGTGCTGCGAGGGACAGCTAGTAATATTTAGAAATTAGGAAACTGAGGCACAGAGGGGCGTCGCATATTTGAGGGCTTGGAAGGCCCTGTAAATGAGACATCTTTTGAGATGAACCTTGGTGTCTTGCATGCATGCTCTGCCTATTATGGGAAATAGTTTAAATAAAAAGAGGACTCTGGCCTCCATATATTTACTTTGTTGGAACAGGAGTCTGCACCATTCTCTGTTCACACGGTTAACAGCTGGCTAAGTGGCAAAGCTGTGACACCCGCCCCCACCCCTCGGCGGGGCCGGCGGCGCCTGAGGGGGCGGGTCCAGGGGGTATGGGGCGGTCCCCAGCTCACCCCGCGGCCCAGGCTGAGGGTAGAAGCCCCGGTAGAGATGGGTGGGGGACCAAGGCATAGGGAGCGCCAGCTCACCCCGGAGGGGGCCTGACCCCTGACTCCCTCCCCCGGGACCGCCGGGGTCAGCAAGGACGCGCACGCACCGGGCCTGCCACCCGTGGCCCTGACCCGGCTGTGCTCTCTCCCCCCAGGGCGCTGCGTGGAGCTCCTCCTGCTCCTGCTGGCTGGGGAGCTGCCCCTGGGCGGCGGCTGCCCGCGGGACTGCGTGTGCTACCCGGCGCCCATGACCGTCAGCTGCCAGGCGCACGGCTTCACCGCCATCCCCGCGGGCATCCCGGAGGACAGCGAGCGCGTCTTCCTGCAGAACAACCGCATCACCCTCCTCCAGCAGGGCCACTTCAGCCCCGCCCTGGTCACCCTGTGGATCTACTCCAACAATATCACCTTCATCGACCCCAGCACCTTCGAGGGCTTCGTGCACCTGGAGGAGCTGGACCTCGGCGACAACCGGCGGCTGCGGACGCTGGCGCCGGAGACCTTCCAGGGCCTGGTGAAGCTCCACGCCCTCTACCTCTATAAGTGTGGGCTTGGCGCCCTGCCGGCAGGCATCTTCAGCGGCCTGCACAGCCTGCAGTATCTCTACCTGCAGGACAACTACATCGAGTACCTCCAGGACGACATCTTTGTGGACCTGGTCAACCTCAGCCACCTGTTTCTCCATGGCAACAAGCTGTGGAGCCTGGGCCAGGACACCTTCCGGGGGCTGGTGAACCTGGACCGGCTGCTGCTGCACGAGAACCAGCTGCAGTGGGTCCACCACAACGCTTTCCACGACCTCCGCAGGCTGACCACCCTCTTTCTCTTCAACAACAGTCTCTCCGAGCTGCAGGGCGACTGCCTGGCACCCCTGGGGGCCCTGGAATTCCTCCGCCTCAACGGGAACGCCTGGGACTGTGGCTGCCGGGCGCGCTCCCTGTGGGAATGGCTGCGGAAGTTCCGAGGCTCCAGCTCTGCGGTCCCCTGCGTGTCCCCAGAGCTGCGGCAAGGTCAGGACCTGAAGCTGCTGAGGGCCGAGGACTTCCGGAACTGCACGGGGCCAGCGTCCCCGCACCAGATCAAGTCACACACGCTCACCACCACAGACAGGGCTGCCCGAAAGGAACACCAGCCGCCCCACAGCCCCGCCAGGAACAAGGGCCGCCCCCACGGCCATCGGCCAGGCTACAGGAAGCCGGGCAAGAACTGCACCAGCCACAGGAACCGCAACCAGGTCTCCAAGGCAGGCACCGAGAAGCTGGCCCCCGAGCTGCAGGACTACGCCCCGGACTACCAGCACAAGTTCAGCTTTGACATCATGCCCACGGCACGGCCCAAAAGGAAGGGCAAGTGTGCCCGCAGGACCCCCATTCGCGCCCCTAGCGGGGTGCAGCAGGCCTCCTCGGGCACCTCCCTGGGGGCCTCGCTCCTGGCATGGATACTGGGGCTGGCGGTCACTCTCCGCTGAGGACCCCGGGTGCCAGCTCCCAGCACTGCCACATGTCCACCAAGGAACAGAATTTCTTTTCTTTATTTTACAAGCGGAGGAGCTGCTGGATTTCAGGCAAAGGCCGGTAAAGGCTTTGGCTGCTGTCTGGGCCCTGCCGGGTGGATTATAAACCCAAAGTGTACAGCCCCAAGCGGGAGGGGATTAGTGCATCACGCCCCGCTGCTCCAGCCAGCCCCGACCGAGCACCCATGGACAGCATCCATCCGGCAAGGCACACAGAGTGAGTCCTTCATTAGCAGCAATGGGACAGCGCACGTGGGAGCTGGGCTGTGTGGAATCCTGGTCATTTGGAGAGGTCTGAGGGGCCCCTGACATTCCTGGAGGAAGCAGGACTCAGAGGACAGACCAGGCTCATTCAGGAGGCTGGGTGGACCTGCTATCTGGGAGCCCATGAGCAGCTGGCATGTGGGCTCTTGCCTGAGGTCACTTAGTCAACCTGCCCTGAATCCCACCATGTGCCACCTTCAGTCCCTCCCTTGGGGGTAACTAACGCCTCTCATTCCTGATGTCTCAGGCAGCCCTGGCAGACCCAGGCCCAACTGCTGGGCTCCAAGAACCAATTACCAAAGGAAAGACCATCAGAGGCTGAAATTTAGAGCTTCATCACTTGCAATGAGGTTCTCACAGGAGGTGCAGTTTTATAAACATGTCCACTTATATATATACATACTCTCTACATACGTATATATTCACGCACAGAAATGCACAGGTCCCCTCCCACTTCCTTACCAAACTGTATGTCTTTTCATGTTTATAAGTGATACGGAAAACCATACCTGCTCAACTGAGGATTGTACTGGTTGTTTCTAGCAAGAAAAGAGACAGGATTTTTGTACAGAGTCCCAATCTGACAATAGTCCCGGTGTGACGTGGGATTGCCAGGCCCCGGGGCAAAGACTCGGCGGGGAGGGTCAGGGAGAAGGGGAGGTGACAGTCACTTCAGGGGACCAATATTCTTAGATACTTAGAGCATCACCTTGTTTTTTATATGCAAACAAGCCTGTCTGCCACCCCAGAGCACCCCATCACCCCCACTATAGTAGCTGTTGGCAGCAGGGAGCCAGGACCTGGGGACAGGCTGAATGGAGAAGGGGAAGGAAGGGACTTTGGGTCTTTTAAGCTGATGGGTGAGGCAGAATCCACAGTGTTAGTCCAATAGGCTGGGCAATGTTTTGCCAGTGATGGTCTGGAAAGGCCAGGGAGACTCTGGGCATGAGCCCAGGCCTCCAGCATGGCTCAGCTGCTGCATTTCTCCTTGAGGCCCTTTGATGGGCGTCCCAGCAAGGGTCCTGTGTAGGGTGGCAGGAGGGAAAGCATCAGGTGGCCTCAGCAGAAAGGGAACAAAGAGGGCATTTCAAGAACCATCTCAGGCACTTCTGCGTTATGGAGGCCCCATCCTCCTGGCCCTTCTTAAGATGCCTGGGGATGGCTAGCAGCTGGGGGGCTGGACTCAGTTCAGGAGCAGGGATGTGCAGGGAACAGAGCAGGCCAGCCCAGATAGGGGACAGGGGCTCTGGTCAAGGTTGGCCATGATGCTGGCCAGGGCCTGGGCAGGCACCATCTCCTTTGCTCTTTGCACAAAACTGAATTCCCCATCAGAGAAGATGTATGTGAGAAGCAAGAAACACTGAATCCAATTGAGAGAGAAAAACAATAATAAAAAAAAATTATCTTGGACAAGAACCCTGTTTCTCATTTCCTAACCCTGCATTCCTGAAGGGGCGGCAGATCCCAGGCTTTTGGGTGGGCGAGCCTGGCCAAGCACAGCTATGAGAACGCGGCACATTCATCATTAGCAGGAAGAGTTGTGTGGGGCAGGGGCATGCTGACTCACTGGGACACACACGCTCACGCGTGAATGTGCGCACGTTTGCCATTCCATGGTTCTTCCCTCGCCCGCGCAGAATGTGACTCACTTTCCAAACTCTGGCTGTGCTGGGTCGGTACCATCTCTGTGGCCGTCCCCGGAGCACGTTGGGGTCCTGGATCCTTCCCAGCCTGTTCCCAAAAGGCTCACTAGCAGCAGCTGAGCAGTTCATTCTTAGGGGGTTTGAGAGTGGCAGGGCTGTGCCAGGCCCTGGGGTCCCAGGGGTCAGGAACTGAGACGGATCTGGAGGTCGCTCCTGCCTCTCTGACTTCAGAGGAAGGAAGCAGTTCTTCAGACAGAGGGAGGAGGACTATGTCCTGGCTGGACAAATCCTCCTCTGTATAAGGCTTGAAATGTGCACTAAAGGGAGTCTGGTGACAGCAGAACGAATCGTCTGTCCCGCAGTTGCTCCCCGAGCTCTCGCCCAGGTCAGCCTCACTGTCCCTTAGAACCCGAGGGTGTTGTTTCGTTGTCGACTTTTTTTCCAACTTTAGATGGCAAAGCCCTCAGTGGGAAAGTCAGAGAGTCCAAGCACTTTATTACATTTTTTTTTTAAAGACTTAGTAAGTTTTGTACTATGGAAGTGAAACGTTAGTACGAAAAATACTCACGTTTTACAGATGATCAGCTTCTGTCAAGCGCAGCGGTCTCTGGTTGCCGACGTAATTACAGGCGACGCAGAGGGGCCCAGGACACCAGGTGAATTTTTAGCAGCTTTCTCCTCTAAGAGTAGAGAGAATAAAAGCAGCTTTATTTTGGATGACATCACTTGTCACTCAGCAGCTCACATGCTAGGCGTTACGATGACACCACTGCCCGCAGCACCAGAGCAAGTTGGCAGGTCAGAGCAAGTGAGGACCTCTCTACTCACCGGACCCAGCCCCCCTCTCGGGCGGCGCAGGGCGGGGAAGTGTGGGTACCCACCCCTGGGAATTCTGCCCTCCTAGGGCGAGGCCACCCCTCCTTTGCTCCTGACGGGGCCAGCGCCTCTGCCATCTTTGCTCAGCACTTCCGCTGGGCCCTGGGGGAGAACCATCTTCTCTTCACCCTCTCTCCCCTTGAGCCACACGGCCCTCCACTTTAGCGGCTATCCTGCAGGAGGGGCTGGGCGGCCGCTGGTCGTCTCAGAGTCTCTCCACACAAGCTCCTCTCGCTACCCCAGGGTTCAGCCGGCTCCCTACCCCTCACTCAACAAGCACTGGCCAAGGGCCTGTGTGTCAGTCATTGGCCCGGGCTCTGCGGACTGGGGGCATAAAAGTGGGAAGATGTGGCTCTCCTTTAAGGAGTTCCGAGACTAGATGTGGAAACAAGTATGGGACTGGTGAAAGCAGTGTGGGGGTGGTGCTTCTGTTAGCGCCGCCCCCCAAGCCCCATGAGAAACTTGGCTGGGGTGGGGGCAGTCAGGGAAGGCTTCCAAGAGGAGGTGACACTCCGTGGTTCTCAGGAAATGAAGAGATAGCAGAGGAGGGTGGGGAGTATTCCTGGCAGAGGGCTGGCGGCATGCCTTAGCGCCATGTTTGGGGTATCAGCAGGGACCTGTCAGCTGAGGCCTGGGAATGCTGCCTGGGGAGGTGTGGGAGGCGAGCTCGGCAAGGGGAAGGCCCCAGGGCATCCTACTCAGGGGCTTGGACTCTATTCTGCAGCAGGAGGGGGTGCCCCCTGCCCAGGGGTCCTCTCCCTGCCCCCACCCTCAGCCTCCTTCCAAGCACGTGGTCCCCACGGGTGGCACCCTTGCCAACGTTTCTCAGCAGTGGGTTTCATCATCGCAACTTGCCTTTCTGCTCAGCCAGGTCCTTTCCCCGTGCCAGCCAGCTGGAGCACGCCCTGGAAATCTGCCCGGGCCGGAGTCCCGTTCCCAGACACCTGCTGCTTCCAGGCTCCGAGGCTGTCCCACAGCCATTTGTTTCTCTCGCTCCCTCCTTTCCTATCCATGCAGGGCTCGGCCCTCAGCCCCGCTACTTGCTTCCAAGCGTGGCTGCCCAGGAACCCCACAGGCCGCCTCTACACGGGCCCACTCCGGCTGACTACCAGCAATCCCCAGAACCCCCCAGACTGATCTCCCCCTTTTCTCTCGTGCTAGAGGCTGTTTATTACCCGGGAGCCATGAATCCTGCTTGGCAAACGTTTGTTCATCACCTAACTCATTACCCAGAACTCTGCCACCACGGCAAGTGGGTTTCCAGAAGGCCTGCTGGCAGGTTTGAGAGGGCTGTGGGGGGGGCCAGGAAGTCTTCTAGCAGGACGAGCTGCAGGGCCCTGGCTCAGAGGACGCGTCTGCCGAGGGGGCTCCCTGGAACTGGCTGGGAGCCTCGGGGTCTTGAGAGCTGCCACCAAGTCCTCCCTCGTGTTCTCACCAACCCCCTAGGCTGTCCCCACTGGTCCCTGGCTGGACAGCCCCACCTCCCCGGGGACCCAGCCCTCAGGGCCCTGCTCAACACTGATTCAGAGGGTGCCGGCCCTTCTCTGTGCACAATCTTCGATCGACCAGGGCGAGTGTACATTTTGATGGGGTCTCGAGGCAACATCTGTTGTTAAGCCTCACGACCCATCCATCACCGAATTCTGGTTCATCTTCCAGGCTGGCTCTCTGACCTCACCTTTCTCTAAGCAGGAGTTTAGCCCAACAGCCATGACTCTGTCCATGTCACCAATCCCCCACTATCCACTCATTACAGGCCAATTTTCTTTTACTGTCTACTTGGAATCTATCTCAAGAACCTTTGATTGTGCATTAAAATATCCTTTACAAGTCTATAACAATATTACTTTCTTCTCCTCTAATTGTCCCTTTTAACTCACTGTGCTTCCAGTATAAATCTGGTCTCCCTCCTTTGCAGGCTGTTAATACTCACTCTAAAAAACTATACATAAACAGCGAGTGTTGGCTGACGAACTCACCACACCATCAAAAAGCCAGGAAGCAAAGGAGGCTTGGTGTGCCGCCTGCCCACCGATGCTTCCTCACCCAGGCGGTACGCGCCCATCTCCGTTGAAAGGACCACTGGACTCAGGGTAGTTTATGGCCCTAAAAAGTCCACTGAGTGAAGCGACCAAGGTGCCCCAGAGTAGAGACAGAAGGGAGAGTGGTTATGGTACTGTGTTGACAGGGCTGCCTCCAAGGCAAGGAGGGAGGGTGAGGACAAAGGAGACCCCTGTGCAAGGAGCAGTGGCTAATTCACGTGGCATTTCAGTGGGCTGGTCCACAAGGGCCCTTGCTTCCAGAAGAACTGGGTCAGCTTCTGAGATACAGCACCAGCCTGCACGGATGTGGCCTGCCCCCCATCTCTCTCCTTTCAGCTCTCATAGCTCATTAGAGTGTTAGTTTCTAAGCACTGGAAGGGTGGGGAAAGCTGTGCCTTTTGTGTCACCGGTTTCTGTGCGGCAGCGCGCGCACTAATGGCGTGCCTGAGCAGCCAGGCTTTGACATTGCTCCTGCAAAAGGTGCTCGGGTCACAGTGGTTTCCAAACTGAGGCTCCACACCTCCCCCTCCTCCTGCACCCAGCCATCTCAGGGGGGCCCCTGCCGGCCCCAGCCCCTGCTGCTCCCTCTCGGGGCCTCAGAAAAGAGAGAGGAAGCAAGAGATGTAGGAAACCCTTCAATCTCTGTTAAGTGCCATTTCCCGGAGACAGACTCTGAAGAAGACAGAAATTCAAGTACTCAGGACCTAAACAGGTAGGAGGCAGCCAGCTCCGTATCACACCCCCCCAGCCGCCAGGGACAGTCATGGGCAAGATACTGATGCCCTCCAAGGGCAGCTGACCGGAGAGTGGGATGTGACTGTGGCCAGGGGGTTGCTCACCACTCCAACCAGACACAGATGCGAGGGGTGGTCACCAAGTGGATCCCCTGGGTTGTGTGATGAGGGGCACAGCCTGGTCTGAGCACTGGGCCTCGGTGTCTCCCACTGAGCCTTGGCCCTGAAGGGGTCTGTCCAGCTCTCAGCACCGTGGGAGCTCTGCAGAGGCCCAGAGGCCTTCATCTCCTGACACCATGCCTGCCCACGCCCCTCAGCGCTGAGCTCCCGGCCGGCCGGGCTGCACTGACTGTCTCCCTCCGCACTGGGGGTCAAAGGGGTCTCCGAGGTGTTTTTATTCTTCATCCAGGCTCTGGGCCTCTGAGGCCCTGAGGTCCGTGACCCCTTGTCTCGACTGCCACCTGGAGAGTCTCTCACTGTTTTATCTGTGGCATTCGAAGTGCCACCAGGCGTCTGGCACTTTTCAAGTCTGAGGTACAGGCTCTCCGGATTTCCACAGCAGCCCCGTATCTAGGAACACCCTGGGCTTGCCTCCTTGCTGCTGTCTGCCAGCTGTGACCAGGGTGCATCAGCAAAGAGGCTCAGACCCGCCCTGGGTGGGAGGGTGGGGTCTTGCTTTGCTCCCAGCTCATGCCCACCGAGGGGGAGGCAGGGCAGAGATGGGTGTTCTGGCTGGAAGTTGCTGCAGGTGTAGCAGCTGGGAACGCCACGCCTCCAAGCTGCCCCCCACGCCAGACCCGCCCCTGCTGCTGCCCTCCCATCCCTGTTCCCCACCCCTCTGGCGATAGCCCAGGGGAAGTTCTCCCAGCCGTCTCTCCCGCTGCGTCCTCTCTCCTCCTCCACCAGCCTCGCGCCCCAGCCTCCCCAGCAGCCACTGCCTGAACCTGGCCCCTCTGGCCCGCCCCGCCTTGGCCTTCCCGCTCAGAAGCGGCTTCATCTCTTGGAGCCACGGACCCAGGCTCCAGCCAGGACGCAGCCTGTCTTCCTGCAGCTCTTCCTCCCCATCCATTTCCTATCCCAAGGTCAGCAACAAATAAAAATAAAAAAGCCACTTAGGACTGGGTAGTAGCTCAGATTTTTAAGGCCCCCTCGTAGACATGGCCTCATAACTAAGTGGGAGGAGATCTGATTATAATCCCCATGGTACAGATGAAGAAAATGGCCCCCTGGTTATTCAAAGCTGTGCTTCTGTCTCCAAGCCTGGAGCTCTTCCCCAGCAGCCCTGCACTTCCTTCCCCAGGCAGAAGACCCCCATCTCACGTGAGCCCTGGCCAAGAGCCAGGCCACCCTGGGGTCCCCACCTCTTCCTTCCCACCCCCGGGGATTTCAGGCTCAAAGCGCTGATCTGCAAACGCCCTGGGAGAGGAAGGCAGAGGCTTCTCCTAAGGGTTCTCCTGGTGCCCTCTGCCCTCCTGAACCCCTAAATGGTCCCAGACTACGTCGCTGGAGTCGCCAACCTGCTGACTGAGGCCGCGGGCAGAGCCCCTGTTCTCTGCCTTCCTCTCCACCACGAACAGCAGTGAAGTGGCAGGAAACTCTCCCTCGCCAGGTTGCTTCTCACCCCGTGACCCCTAGTGCTGAGTTCCCGTTTCCGAAAGGACCCCACGTGAAGCACAGTGGACCCCAACAGTGAGGGCGGGGACAGGGGATCCAGCGCTGGGGTCCTTCCTCCCGGCACTGCCCCCGCCGTTTGAAAGGAAGAGGGTGGCAGAGGGGCCCAGAGCCATTGGAAGTGACGGTCAGGCCTTCAAGAACCACGTGCGGGGCCCTACGGACAAACATAAAATGGAGGCTTTCCTGGCTGTCCTCTTCAAGTGGCGGCATTTTTTCACAATTCTTTGTGCTTCGAGCATTTTTGATAATCACATTTTGGCCTTCCTTCAGAGTTTTTTTGCGAACCTTGGGACTGTTCTGGGAATTTTTGTTTTCTTTTCATTGTTTTCATTCATTAGGAAAATTAACTTAAAATCATCACAATAATTTTCAGTCAAATATGTCCGCTTTGCTTATTTGGAATATTTTCATGAATTTAAAAATTTTGTTTCCAATTTTATGTTGCCTAATGGCAAATTGGCTAAAAAAATAAACAGGCAATTGCTAGTTGATATATTAATTTGTCCTAGGTGATGGCTTTTGATAATTTGTGATAGTAAAAATTTTTTTTCCATTTTTGAAAAACTTTTTATTTGGAAATAGTTATCGGTTCATAGGAAATTGCCTCCCTCAACCCCTGGAAGGTCCTATATAAATTCGCCCAGTTTTCCCCAATGGTAGCATATTCCAGAACTTCACATTATATTCCCTTTTCAATTCTGAATTTATTTTCAGTTAGTGATATTTGCTTTACTTATTTAGGTAGAGCTTACTTATATTTAAACAACTTTGATAAGGAAACAAATGAAGCTTCCAACAGGGACACAGATATGAATGGTCACATTTTTGCTTGGCTATTTCTGAATGAAACATTAGGATTTTAGGTGTAAATTAATCACTGGACTGAGAAATGAAAAGATGAGAAATGTTTGCCCAGACTTAGGGTTCCTAACCAGAAGCCATGCCAGGGCTGGAGGGATGAAGGAAAACTATGTCCATAAGCCTCGTGGAATGTGATACAAGGCCTTCTGGGAATGTGTAGGTTTCTAGAGAGATTTTTCCGACAGATCCTGGAAAAGGTTAAGAACTACCCATGTAGAATCTGATTTAATCAAACCTTCAGTTACTGCTGGCAGTGCGGCACCTGCCCCACCACCCTCCCTCCGGTAGGACTCTGCCTTTGAGGTGATGTCACTGGCTCTAAGGGCAATGGGCGGGCGGGGAGACTTGCAAAGGCACTGGTAGAAAGAGTCTTTCTTAACCAAGTTGTCCTTTCAGCCCACCTGGCTCTGTGCTGATTGTCTTACTTCCCCACTCTCTCACACAGAAGGAGTGGAGGCGGGGAAAGGAGGGAGGAGATAGCAAGCGCATCCGAAACCCAGGCTCTCTGCTTCCTCTTCATTCCAGAAGCTGGGCCAGGGCAGGAGCAAAGCTCCCCAGAAACAGTGGTTTCCAAACGCCAGGGACTGTGACTGGGATTTCACCCATTTGCAATGAAACATTAATGTAGCCAGCTTTTCATTAAGCCAAATTTATTCAATCTAAAGATAATCCTTTACAGTGAAATTGCATCCCTGTTTTTGGTTGGGAGAGAGAGAAGGGGGTCTGAGAAAGATCAACTAATGGTACAGGTGCATAGCAGCTGGTTCTCAATGTCTCTAGTTGGCCAGATAAAATGTTGGCCACCCCAACTAGGCCCTCCAAGTTCTTTCTGGAATGTCACTGCTCTGGGGAAGCCTAAGCTCTGGGCATAGTGAACTTGGAGGAGGGGGGCCGTGCAGGTCCTGCCTTACACCCTCCTGCCCCCCCCACACTTAGGCCCAGGGGCCCGCTCACCTGCACCAGCCCCTTCACACAGTCTTCTTTCTCTTTATTACCTGCCTCTCTTCTATTTGCAGACAATTATCTGCAATAATTAGCCAATTCCTCTTAAAGACAATTATACTCTAATCAGCAAACACTGATGCTCTTTTCTTGGGTCTTTTAACAAAGCCGATAAAGGAGACACTTCATTTACAAAAAAGTAAAATGGTTCCCTTTGAGGAGGGTCGGGGCTCGATGTTCAAGTTTTAAAATCTTAACTAGGGGCTGATGGTCAAGGTAGAAAAGGAGTTGGCACGACTTCTTCCCTCTTGAAACAAGAGGAGCTGCTTTTAAAGGTAAGATGCCCAGGGGACTTGGTATAGACTGTGTCCGCCCTCCCCAAGCTAATGAGATCTAAAAGTATCAACGTGATGAGCTCAGCCCTGCAAATAAAATCATCCAGAGGTGCTGTGCTGTCTCTGTGCCTGCCTTTCGCTGACCACAGCCTCAATCTCCCCCTAGCCACCTCTGGGGGCCTCCAGAGCTAATCGCTTCAGGGAGCTCGACTGAAATGTGCTCCTGACTCTCAGCTGCTCGTGAAAGCTTTATCCCGGGCAGAGTCTGACCCCAGGGTGAATGGAGGCACTTCCCAAGTCAGGAGGCCTGAGGTGCCCGGCGAGGCAGGATCTAGGCTTAGAGAGAAAAGTCCATTATGGCGGTTGCATTAAAAAGGCGGGGGCAGGGCTGTGGGAGCTACAGTTTTATCTCCTCCCAAGTGCCCCTCTCTTTATGGTTTGGGCCCTACCCAGTGGCTGTTTGTACCTGACTTGTCGTGGGCAAACAGCAAGATGCCATCTCTTTCCAAGTTAGAAAAAAACAACCACCCGAAAGTCTGTTCCTGCTGGGTTTCTAAAGAGCTGATTTCTTCCTGAGCTCTGTGGCATGGTGGCTCTCATCTAAAATTCCTTTTAATCATAGCAGGAGTCCCAATTAGCATGTTGGGTAATCTTTCAGGGAGAATGGGAGTTCCAATGACCATAGAGAGCAGAGGAAATACTCTGTGGGAAGCCCCCGAGTAACAGGGCTGAGAAGGCAGAGCCGTTGGGCCTGTGCACACCTGTGTATGTGCATAAACGTGTATTTGCAGGCTGGCTTCCCATTCACAAGGCAAAGTGTGTGCACCCGGCTTCTTTGAAGCCCAACACAGTACCAGGACCAGAGCGAGCATGTGGAGTGTTGCCATGGGTGCAGGAACCCCAGGCGGGCCCCGTCTGGAAGCCAGTGCACAGAGACAGGACAAGTGTACAAGCCTAGTCTTCCCCTAAGAACACAGGGGTGGGGGGACGGACCAGGCTCCATTTGGAAGGCAGCAGGCACAGAGTGCGGGGCGACCTCCTGCTCTCTGAGAGGTGGGCCGCATCCCCTGACTCAGCTGGCACCAGGGCCCAGCTCCGGCCGGGAACTGCCAGTGACCTACTTTCCTTTGTTGTTGTTTTTGGAAGTGCTGATGTCAATGCAGAATTCAGCAGAGAGGCTGAGTGAGAAAAAAAAGAGAGAGAGGTGGGGAGGTGAAGGGAGAGAATAAAGGAAGGGATGAGCCCGCGGGGGGCAATCAGGTGGCTGTAATGGTGGCAGGTACCTGCCACAGGGCTGAACACATACTCTTACGTCCCCTTATGTCCCCACAGGGCCTGCCGAGTATAGCCGGGCTCGGTCTGGGCCCTGAGGCTCTGCGCTAAGTAAACGGGGACGAGGCTCCTACCGCTTCCTCTGGCCATCGCCGACACCCAAGGGGCAGAAGTGATGCCCAGCCAGGCATGCCCAGGTGTCCCTTCCTTTGGAGGAGACACACCCTCTCCCGGTTGCCGAACTGCATCCATGTGCCATGCCATCCAAGACGCCATGCCGCAGCCGCCCTCACACGTGGGACTTGGTGGGGGCTGTGCACACTCGGGCTGCTGGAGGAAATTGGCCTTTGGGGAGGCAGAAAGCAGTTTCCTCTGTTCACCTGCTCCTTGGTAACGCACAGACAGAGCTCCACCAGCAACCGCCTGCTCTTGCCTACCCTCCTCGGGGGCCCTGGAGAGCTGCAAAGTTTGGGGTGAGGAGCACCCAGATGGTCCAGAGCTGCTGAGATTTACTCCAATGCGCTGCCCTCAGCATCTGAATCTCCTCACTTCTTCACTGCCTGGCTTTTCCATCCTTCAGCCAGGGCTCAACTCCAGAACTGGGATGCCCAAGACTCATGCACTTTCCACCTGTTTGCAGCTACTGTAGCAGCTCAGCTGCTAAGCAGAACCCATGGCTGGAGCATCTCGCTGCCTCTCCTGGGTTGAGCCCTTCCTCCTGACACTTAGTCAACAGATTCTTAGTGGAAAACTATTTCAGAACCACATTTTCATGAAACCCAAGGCCATAAGCCCCATACTTCCCCATATATGATGCTTTTCCCTCCCAAGTTTTCATCCATGTGCTGAAGGGACTCCACTGAGGTGAGGCTGGGGCTAGGGTGAGTCAGATCCTCCTGCTCTCTCTCCATTCAGCCCTTGGCCCCCAGATGAGCTTGGCGCATGATTAAAGTCATTCTTTCTTGCTTCATAAGCTCATACATTTTTCAGGTAAAGAAATATACAGAGGAGACAAAGCCCTCGTATGCTGAAATTAGCCCCCGAAAAATAGGTTACCTGACAATTACTTGCTCCTAAGTGGAGCACAATCTAGTGGAGGAAACACTAGAAGGGCGGCTGGGACTGCCGCCTTCTACTCCCAGCTTCCAGCCTCTTAACCTCTCTCAGTCCCTTGATTTAGAGAAGGGATAATAATTCTATCTCCCGTCCTCAGTGGGCTGGGGAAGGTGTAATGAATCACCGGCTGAAGCACTCTGACGAGGCCAAGTCCAGGACTGCGTGTAAGCACCCAGCATCACCAGCCACCTCTCGAATCTACATCGAGCTGATTTATTTACTTCCCGTGAACTAGACAACAATCATCATATTTACACTTCAGGCTGCAGCTTCCTGCATCTCGCTCGGCGCCCCTCCCTCTGCCACCGCTAAGGACTCTGTTAAAGACACTGCCTTGCTTTGGAGACCACCCCTCGCCCCGAAGCTCTCCCCCATATCACAATGTTGCCACAAAACGCACCACCCCACTGTATCTGTGAGACCACAGCATGTCCCCAGGGGGATGAGGACATGGGTTCCATGGGCGAAAGAGGCTTCCTTGGAAGTCAGACCCGGCTGATAATTAAGAAGTGAAGCAGAGATGCATGAAAGATAAATGGCTGTGGTTTATACATTGCATCATTTAAAGAGAACCCAGGCGACCGAGTTCCTGGAGACATGCAGGGCTGCAGACTGGCTCCATGCTGCTGAAAGGTGGTTGCTTCCCGGGGGGAATGTTTGATTTTTCCCTTCCTTTCTGACTTTTGACAGCTCCCTTCATTTTCAGCAGCTTTCAGTGCTTGGTGTTCTCTCCCAGACAGAAAAAAAATATTAAGAGGAAAAAAAAAAGAAGAAGAAGAAAGAGAGGAAAAGGTTTGAAAGGTTCTTATCAGTCCCAGGAATTAGGTTGCTGTGCCTCAGACATCCGAGCCTGGCTGGGAGAATCTGAGACGGCAGGAATGGTTGACATTCTGTGGCGACAGGGTCCAAGGCAAAGCTCCTTGGGTGCCACCTGCCAGGAGACAGGATGAATGTACCCTCTCTCCTCAGAGCACAGCCCAGGGACTGATTCCCCAATACTGATGTGTGAGGCAGATGCCAACAGAGGTCCCATAAAGAATGATGTCTCTATTTCCATGCTAATCCTGGGCTGCACAGAGGAGAAACCCATCTTTCTGAGAAGCAGGATGGGCCACCACAGCTCAGAGGAGTTCTGGTGCTCTCCCAGAAGGCAGGCGCCTGGGCAGGGCTGCGGTGGGTGGGACCGGATAACCCAGGCTCCCCAGTCCTCCTGCGTGGTCAGCCCCCAGGCCCCTGAGGCTGATCTGCAGCTCCTGGGAAACAGCACCAGTGCAGGCTCATCTCCAAAGGAATGGCACAGCCAGGCTTTCCAGCTCAGCTCCCAAGTGCTTTCAAGATCAAACACCCCAGACTCGTTAACTAAAAACTTTGCTGAGGGAACAAAACCCACCGAGGTGCAGAACATGGTGCCAGCTCTCTCATTAAAGTCTTTCAACATGAAAACTCACTGTTAATGACAATGGGCACTTGGCCACTGCCAGTTCAGAATAAGATGCTGAAGAAAGGATTGGAAAACAGCTGTGTCCAGGTCACAACAGATTAAATGTATGGCTGGCAGACTATGGCTGGAAGCTGTTTATTGCATGCTTGGTGCTACTTTTGGGGTTTTTTTTTGGTGCTTTTTGAAAGCGTTCTTCTTGGAGGTGATATGCCTTTTTCGCATGGGTCCTGGGCCTTGTGCCCACAGCTCTGTGTTCTTTCATGTCGTGGCTCATGTGTCACTAAGCAATAAAACCCCAGCCATTAAGAATACAACACAATTGTACCTGAGGTGAAAGAAAGCAGATGCCAGGAAGCATTTAGGGACGAGGAAGACTGAGTACTGAGCTGAGGTGCCCAACAGTACAGCCCCAGGAGCGAGGGGCCCTAGCGGCTCACGGAATAGGATGGAAACTCAGTCACCCCATGGCTCCTGCACCGATCCAGCTGAAAGCATGAGAGAATTCAGGATGGCAGAAGACCTGTATCTGTTTCCGAGGGCTACTGAAACAAATGATCATGGGTGACTAAAAACAACAGAAATGCATGCTCTCCAGACTGGGGGCCGGGAGTCTGACACCAAGGTGCCGACAGGCTCGGGACCTTCTGCAGGCTCTGAGGGAGGGTCTGTTCCATGCCTTTCAGATTCTGGGGGCTGCCAGCAGTCCTTGGTGTCTCTTGGCTTGTAGAAGCATTACTCCACTCTCTGCTCTGTCTCCAGGTCACCTTCTCCTCTGTGTGTCCTTTCCTTCTCTTCTAAGGATACTTGTCATTGGCTTTAGGGTGCACCTTAATTCAGGGTGATCTCATCTCGGGATCTGTAACCTAAGTATATCTACAAAGACCCTTTTTCTGAATAAGGCCACGTTCACAGCTTCCCTTAGTCACATCTTTTGGGGGAGTCACCATTCAACCCAGCATGAAGCCAAAGCCATCTGGAGGGAGAGCTGCTCCCCGGACAATGCCTTCTCTCTGGGATGAGTCCTTGCTGGACCCTGTATCTGCCCTTAGGGCCCCTGTGATTGGGGCTCTGAACAAAGCCACAGGGACGCTAAGCCTTTCCTCAAAGGCAGGCTGCACCTTGTAAAACTGTTGCCCTATCTCGGAGTGTCACTTTGCCCTGGGAATCTTCTCTCAGAGGCGTTTTATAAGAAGCCAGGCCACGGTAGAGCATCTTGCCCACCAGGCAACCTGGGCCCCAAGAGGAAAGTGTTTCGATGACCCCACAGCCACCATGCTCCAGCTCAGGTCCATCCTCACTTGGAGTTTCAAGGGCCAAGGGCCAAACAAGCACAGGGCTTGTCTCCTTTGGGGTTTTACAAATGTTTACCAGCCTTTTCTTACTGGAAAAGGGATGAAAGTTCACTATATACTCAAGTGACCTATTATGTCATTGGTTGGTTCTAATAAGTAGAAAACTGTTTCTTCAGGGGAGTCAAACCCGACTTCCCTGTAATGCTGTCTGCCCGCTGTCCCGCTCATCATCCTTCAGGAGCTCTAGAAATGAAGGTCACCACCAGGCTCCCAGAATCTGCCTCCTGCCAATCAGTTGAGGGCATGAAAATCTCCTCTCCCCGGAGGTCACAGGGCACTGGCAGCCAGGCCGGACCGACCAAAGGAATCCAGCAACCATCCCTGCAGCCTTTGAATTTAGCTCCCTACGTGCTAGGTGCTTTGTGTATTTGATTTCTAATCCTTAGGACAGGCTTAAAAGACGTGCATTGTTACCACCTGGGCTTTACACATGAGGGGATGAATTTTGAAGGCGGGTAAGTGGAAGATGTGGGATTTGAACCCAGATCTGTCTGACCAGAGTCCTCATATGGTCTCCCCGCCACACAGCCTCCCTCCAGTGTGAAGGAACAGTCTGCTTCCTGCGCCTGGGGCTGGAAATGGGCAGAGAGTGAAAGTCCTCAAAGGAGGGTGAGGATGAAGCAGAACCTCTGGTTTCACATGTAAACTATGAAGCACTAGTTTTATTTTGATTTCCCTGAACATATAGCTCAGTTACACTCGATTTAAAAAAGACACAACTGGTGCCCGAGAAATGTCAAGTATTACATTTCAGCAGACACGTACAGAACAATCACAATGCTCATCATCCCCAAGCAGATGTGAAACTGCACCAAAGTCTCTTCCAGAGGCACATCACCGAGGTTTGAAAAGAGCTACTCATGTTGTCAGCCCGGTTGACTTTTCTAGAGTATAAACTCCATACCTCTAAAGTCTGGGTCGCCCAGAGGAGAAAATACAGCAATTATTATGCCTTGCACATTTATGGAATATTTTATACACTCTCTTTTCCACAAACCATGGATCCTCACTTTCACCCTCTGAGAGGGATGGGGGCGGCGATGTTACCCTCACTGCAAAGGTAAGGACGTCAGAAGTAGGCTGCCCAATGGGGAGCCCCCTGGGGAAGGCAGGACACCAATCAGGTCCGCTCTTGCTTTGCTGTCCTCCTTGCAGGAGTCCCACCATCCCCTTGCACGTGTCAGTCCCAGGGCAGATGTGACAATTCAGGATCCCACCAAGAAGCTGGGGTGGGAGGAGGAAAGATGGGAGAGGGAGAGGAAGGACCGTGGCAAGACGGAGCGAGCGGAGCTGTGGTCGCTGAAGCCATGGAGGCTCGGGTGAAGCTTCCCTCACGGACCTGGGAGATGAACAACCACAGCCAAGCTCCACCAGGTATCTTTTGAAACTAAGTGCTCTCTCCCCACCTGTAAGACCTTCTCCTTGGACCACAGCTTGCTTTCAGCGATGACGATGTCCGCCCAGAGAGATCTGGAAGGCTGGCAGCAGTTTGTCCCCTCCGGTGGCCAGAAGAGATCCTAGATGCAGGTGCTTCTCTGAGGTCGTGGAGTCTAATGAACTGAGATTAACAGCCGAACAGTGAAAGAAGGGCGCTGAACTTGACTCTGCTACCACTTTGCTGCTACGTAAATACTTTGGGGATTGCCTCACTCAGTCATCAAATGCCAGTAGTTTCCTGAACAAGTTGACAGCAGCAAATAGGCCTTCAGATGGGCAGACCCAAACTTCCTTTAAAGGGTCAGACTGGTCTTTGCCTTATGCAAAACCCCCAAGACACGGAAAAGCTGAACAAGTCACACACTTCAAAAAATTCTGTTAGCTTAATAATCCCCCCCCCCTGCCCCAGAAGGGTGCTGGCTTCTGCAGTAATGGACACCCAGAACTGGGCCCTTCCCCCCTTGGCCTGAGAGAGCCTTCCCTTGCCGAAGAAATCCTTGTAGCCCACACTTCTATTTTGGGGGCCACTCTGCTCCTATGCATGGAAAAAGGAAGAGTTGAGCTTTACATGGTCATTTTGTGTTACAGTAATGAAAGCCTTGAAATGATCACAAAAGGAAAAATAGGAAAATATGCCTCCTAAAAAGAGCTGAGGCAAATTATTATAGCAACGAATCCTAAAAGGAATTTTCAAGTAAAAATATGGCTCATGTGAAGTTGTTATGGCAACTGACATTTAAAAGTAACTGGATTTGGGCAAGTTTCTTCCTCCACCCTCTCTGCAAAGTCTTGCAGGAACTTCATGCTAAAATTATGCTTTAATTTTAATTAGCCACATAGGTCATAAATATAGCTTATTCCCAAATTCTTACAATTCCTACCCTGCAAGCAGCTCATCTACTAATGAGAAAATATTTCTACAAAAACCCACTTACCATTAAAAAATCCTATCCAATATTTTTCTGATATAGCTTATCAATTTAAACACATTGCATAATGTGATATTCTATAGCATTCCATTAAAGTGATAAATAGCAGAGGGGGGTGGGGGGGAAACCAAGAGATTGAACATACTGCAAGCAATATAAATGTATTTAAATAACCGGGGACACTGCCGAGGAAAAGATACCGTTCCCTTCCTCAAATACAGTCTTCCCTCAGCCAAGTATCCCTGAATATAAGGGTATTAACGGGATGGAAGAAGAGAGGGGACAATAAGAAATGGCAGGCACCTTCAGAAGAAATAAAATTTCTATTAGGCTTTGTTATAAGATTACATCAAAGCAATTCATATGTTTTAATCTGGGTAGAAAAAAAGCAACTACTTGGGGTTGATGCCTGGGGGCCGCTTCTGTGTATTGAACCAGACAGTTTGCATAATGAACAATTTTTATTCAATCAGGATCTCAGCACAGATAGCTCCCCACTCAAAGGTCCTAGGCACTGGCTTATAGTTTTTATTCTCCCAGCTCCCCCTGCTGGAGAAACAACATTTAGCAGGGAGAAAAGGATACGGGGCAGCGTTGCCAAGCCACTACTCTAATCAGGTCCATAAAATTAGAGACCTGACTTTACGCACCCCTCCCAGAGCTGAAAGCGCCTGGAAAAGGCTTCTGTAAAATACTAGAGGGCACATCCTCTAACAATTCTTGAAGGAGGGGGGAGTCTCAAGGGGCTGTGGCATGAGAACGACTGTCTTTCCCATTGTTCCCTGAATTAGGGATTTCAGAAATTGCTGTTTGCCTTCTGGGCCAAACACTGGGGAGAGTAAAGTTGCTAGAAAGAAGTTTGCCCTGAATGACTTGTGAACACAGGCGACCAGTTTAAAACACCCCATGGCGTTCCTAGCTGGCTAATTATCTTTCAAGTTTACCAGCTGTCCAGGTCTTCCTAAAATAAAATGGGGTTTGTGTTGGGGGGATTCCCACCCAAATGGAATTGCATTTTCATGCACAGTGGAACACTTAAAAGCTGAACAAATCGTCTTTGAAAACCTGGCACAGACGACATTGGCGTGGAGGAAGGAAAGTCCTGGGCGAGCTGGCTGCCCCAGGCAGGCCCCGGGGTTTGGCCTAATCCCCCTTTATCCGAGGGTTTAGCGCGAAGCCGCAGAACCGCCAAGCCCCACCTGCCTGCAGCCGCCGCCCGCGCCTGCTCTCCCGAGGGGGGCCGCTCCGCGAGGGGCGCGACATGAAGCCGTGTGGAACTGTTTTCAAAAACCTGGGATGATCATTTAAATGTTTAAAATATGCACATGGTAATTCAAAACTAATTACCCTGAGCACATTTGAAACATTTATGCCATCATCTCTGGATGCTGTCTACTGGTTATGCGCCGCAGCTCACTCTGGTGTTCCTATAAACTGCTCCAGCGATTTTAAATTCCAGGCTAAATCAGGCAGCCGCGGGCCCTGCCTCCCGCCTGCCCGGTTGGTGGAGGGACCCCTGCCCCGACTTCCAGGAAAGGGGCTGCTTCCCGTTTCCCCGGAGAGCCATTTGTCCTGGTCGTGTAGGTCTGGCGGCCGAATCAGGGCTTCCATTGCTGTTCATAATTGCCATTTCCATTGTTTAATTTAGGTCAAAGCGACCTCTCTCCCCACCTGTGCCTTTCCTCCGAGCCCTTTCGCATTTCCCGTCCCTTGCCTCAGCCTGTCGCCTCCATTCCCGAAGTCATTCGGGCGCATCAAAAAGTTGCCTTGACATTCATATCCCGCCTGACTACTTCTCCATTTGGGGGTGAACAGGGGACATTTTCAGCAAGGCAGGGGGTTGTAAGGTGGCCACATCCACCAGATCGCCTGCGAACAGGACTGAAGTGGGCCAACCTGAACAAACAGCGCCGTTGCTGAACACGGGTTATTGCAGCCAAGGGCACGCAGTGCACATGCCCCACGCACGTGCACATACGCCTCATGCATGGAGCAGACCCGACTTGCCAATTGGACTAATTAGACCCAGGCAGGTTCTAAAGCAAATTCATTTCCCCATTTTCCAGAATAAAATGAGTTCTCTTCCTCTGGGGGCACTAAACCAGCATGCCAGCAGCTGAGAGGCGGAGAAGGGTGATGCCTGCCCAAAATAGCTTCGACTTCCCGTTTGTCCAAGGAGACCGGCTTTGGGCTGGGGGATGGGAACGCAAGGGGCACAATTCCAGAGTCAAGAAATCAGCGCAGGCTTCTGCGCGTGAGGAGGGATGGCCGGCTCCTTACCAGCGCTTTGGAGATGCCAGGGGCGGGTTTTAGATGTTTTAGGAATCCGAATCTGGGTTAGATTCCCACAGCCGGCTGAAGGCTGATAGAGTGATATGACCGTGTTTAACCAGAGTCATTAAGAGACTCTTCATTACCCCTACACTACCGCCACTGAAGTTATCACATGAGCCATAATGCAAGGGAGAATTTTCATTCCATCAACAAGAGAGGAAGCCAGTCTATCTTTGTCCAAAGAAAATGAGCAGCCCAGCATGAAGCTTGTGAGGAATTGAGTGTACAACACTCCAATAACATCCCCTGCAGGATTTCCTCAGCGATTTAGTTGGCTAAGCAGAGCAGGCTGCACTGAAGCAATCTTCCTGTGCGCCTGGCCTGCCAGAACACGGGTTCTAGGAGCAACCGAAAGGTGAAAGACGGAGGACACTTGCTGAGACCCGCATCCCAACGGGCTTATATATTAAGCTCCAAGAAAATAAAGGGCCAGGCCGCTCTCCTGATGTTGAGCAATCTGAATTTATTATCTCTCTACAAAGATCTACCCCTCGGACCAAGGCAACTTTCTTGGTATCGCCTGCAGCCGGGTGACTTTCCTCTACTTCTGTGTCTACGCCATGTGCCATTCCTTCAGCTGAAACACGCTTCTCTTTCCTCCCTGCCAACCTATTTTTCTCACCTTTACAACTGCAACTCCCAAGTTTGTGCCTCCACCAGGTTCTGTTCTTCCCTCTCCACCAGACTCCTTTCCAACAACACACAATCTGCTCTGTATTATCTTGCTTGTTTATAAAGTTCCTCCATTTGTGGGCCTTCCCTCACAGATTAAAATTTAGAGGAAAGGGACCTAGTCTATTTCCTTTGTATTTCTTGTGGGGTCTCACATACGGGGCTTTTCCATTAGAGACACCCACCCTAGATACACTGACTGACTTGGTAGTTTTAGAGCTGGAGTTAGCAGACCCATGAGACAAACCAGCACACCCCCACACACCCAGCAAAAACCGCACCCCTCCTTCAGATGTTCCTGGCATCCCATAACTTACTCAAAGCCAGATTTATTGCTCCTGCTGCGAAGTGTATCTTCTCTAAGCCTCACTTAAAAGCTACCACTTGGCAGAAGATCAAGTTAGAAGTGCAGGATAGCAGGTGATGGCGAGGGTAGGAGGGGTGTGGGGAGGGCGGGGTGGAGCGAGTAATTGAAGCTCTGAGAACTACCAGCTCAATATTTAACCTAACTGGTAATTTGCTGTGACAATTATACCACAAACGGAGCGCTACCACTATGCAAGAATGTCACTCTCTAATTAAGAGGGCTCTGCTTCTCCTAGCCACCCGCACTTTAATAACACACACAAAATGAGACTGGGCTCCAGGAGCTAAAGGTTCTGTTAGGTGTGCAGCGTGCAGCTGTGGCATGCACGTCCGCCTGTGATTCTAGCCAGTAAGCCGGCTTACACCTCATTCTCCCTTAGACGGAGAAGGGGTGGGACGGGGAGAGAACTGGTCAGGCCCCTCCTGACACAAGACCCATGTGACTGACAGGCATCTTCGCTGAAAGCCTGTGTGTGCCTCCCATGCAAATCAGCTTGCTTTC
The DNA here is from genome assembly GCA_029783875.1 of Phataginus tricuspis. Classification (NCBI taxonomy): domain Eukaryota; kingdom Metazoa; phylum Chordata; class Mammalia; order Pholidota; family Manidae; genus Phataginus; species Phataginus tricuspis. Next base: position 5,346,464 of record JAQQAC010004778.1, on the reverse strand, counting down.
CCACCCAACCAGGAAGGCCCGGCGTGGGTTTGATCCTTAAAGAGTTACTTTAATAAGGATTTTCATAAAAATACAAGTGCATGGAAAAGAATCTTCCTTTTGAAGACGGAGAGCAAAACAGGAACAGGGACACACACACACACACACACACACACACACACACACACACACCCGAACCACTGGCGGAAAGACAAGGATATGATTAAAATCATAGCTATAGAGGATGTTGCCACCTTCTAAATTGACTGCTAGATTCATGGATGTGGCGAAGCAAGACAAACCATTTTCTGCTTAATTAGTGGCTCCTTTATGGAAGGTTCACTGCCTGGAGAGAACACATCAGAGGCAAGTTCATTTACAGGCCTGCACCTTCTAAAGTTATTCAAATTTTAAATAAATAGCAGGGAAAGAAATTGGTGGTATGTAGGGGTGCGAGAGAGGCAGGAAAGCTATGAAAGACAAGCTTTGCATTCCAAGCCTAAGTGCTGGGATCATCTTACCTAGGCAAACATACACACCTCTAAAATTTTAGGCCAATAGAAATGACCTCTGGACCATGGCTGACTGAAGATATAAATAAACTTCAACATGAACAGCAGTGTCAACTGGGTGAGAAGAGATGAGAGTCCAATTGGGGCTTATTTTTAAAAAGTCCTGGCTGTTTTGTTTCGGGGCAGAGCATTCATTACCACAAGCTGCTGTTCCCTACAGCGAGCTCTCCTGCTTTACCAGGCACCAGCCCCTGAGTTACCTAATCATTGAAAGGAAGCTGCACCACACACAAGTTAAATATAGGCTGAGTTATCTGCATTTTACAAGCACCAAGAATGCTGAGGAAGCTGTCATTTTTAATGACGGCACAAACTTGCAATTACCAACTGGGTAATACACGAGGGAGCAGAGACAATTTTATAAGAATGGCTCGTAATTATTAAAAGTTTACATAATACTTTTGAATTGGATATAAATATTTCTCACAAGGCAGGGGGGATTTTTCACGTGGTCTATATTCAAGGCTGAAAAAAAGATTTGTTTTCTTGAAAAGTATGCATTTTGAGATGAAGAAGAAGGGGGGGTCAAGGCGACAGCCATTAAGAGCCTGGCAAAGCTGAAAGACTGTGAAAATGGCCAGGTGGTTGGTTCAAAGTCTCGGGTACACCCACAAGTTCACTGGCAAGTCACAAACTCATATATGGCAAGCCCAAAGCACAAGTTAGGGGTCTGACAATAGATGATACAACGAAATCCTCTTACACCTACCGTGGTCAAACATTATTTACAGGGAACTATTTCCTTGGGAGCTATCTACCGAACTTCACCTGCCAGGGACAGACAGAATGAATGACTATTACAATGTGCTCTTCCATGTAGATCTGACAGCCCCTGACCTAAATAAAGGCTACATCTTTTTCTTTTTTTTTTATTAAGGTATTATGGATATACACTCTTAGGAAGTTTTCACATGAAAAAACAATGTGGTTACTACATTTACCCATATTATCAAGTCCCCCCCATCCCCAGTGCAGTCACTGTCCATCAGTATAGTAAGATGCCACTATTTGTAAAGGCTACAATTTCTATGAGTCTCTAATCACCCAATTCTTTGTGAAATCTTTCCTGATGACTCCAGCCCCTAGTGATCTCTCCACTGACTAATTTTAATTTGACTTGTAATTTTACTACTTAGCCCTAAGCCTTGTTTCCAATAGACCACAGTTTGGGGACCAGGTATCTTGATTTAAAACGACCTAGAAAGAGGGTTCAATTGGTGGTCAATGTAGATAAGTGCTACATACTTGATTCTCAACGACTTGAAACCAGTATCAAATGTAATTAAATGATTTAGTTATCATGAACCAATCCCTTTAAAGAATCAGGTTGATTTAGAAATCAAATCCAATGTGTTCTCAAGAGACCATTTCTGCCCCACTAGCGATAAACAAGGGGATTTAGGCTTCTTCATAGCCACAGTTCCATCTGGTACTGCGAGGAGCGACCTGGACTTCTTCCCCTCTCTCCTCCCTACATTCATCTACCTGTTTTTGCTCCAGAGGATTCTAGGGCCTGCTCAGATTAGCTGCCAGCCCTTGATGACATAGGGCGTTAGAGGAGTTATCCTGGACTAAGGTTAAGGAAAAACAATGAGAACCTAACAGAACAAGGAAAGGTGCACGTTTTCAGTGCCCACAAGGATAAATGTTCCTGCTTATCAAAAGCTGAGTTTTTTTATAACAATTACAAAGTATATGTATATCTCAAACTAATACAATGTTATATGCCAATTATACCTCAATAAAAATAAAAATTTAAAAATAATTAGAAGTATCAGCATCCTGAAAAAAAGAATCAGTTCAACAAGTTTACACATCTACAGAGTCAAATACCAGTTCAAGTTGCCAAGATCTTTGTTTTTTCTTTGAACTAGGAAAGCTGTCCATTGCTAGGAGAAAGTGTTACAGGATACTACGCTGTGGGTAAAATTGTAACATTTCCAGAGTATCTCCCCTGGCTTTAGTGAATTTGCATATCCTCAGGGATGGAGAGAAGTTCATCTCCATGCCAATGGTAATTACCTGGGCAACCGAGGGTGTGTCTGAACCTGAGAGTTTAAGAGGAGGGGCTGGCTTGCTTGCTGGCTTCCTCAGGAGCAGAGGAGAGAGACGGCCCTGGACTGCAGTTTGTAAGCAATAAACGGGTTTTAGACTTTATTTCTCCCTTTGACTGATTTAGGTTTTTAGAGGTATTTTGCCCTGGGATTTCCTCTCCCTGGACTTACATCTGGCAGCAGTCAGCAGGATGCTTCTGAACCCGAAATCTGCCATAAGGGGTGTGACCTTTGGGAGGGCTACTCCTGTGGATGGTGGGGAGGCCCCAGTGGAAGGTGCTGCTTCACCTGTTATTATCCCCCCAGCTGTGGGGCTTCCCAGTTGGGAACCCCTACTGGGGAATTGGTCTAGGGTAAAGTACCTCTTTGAGGGATGGGGCCTTCCCCAGAACTGGGGAAGGGTGGAAACACTGGAAGCTGCAGAATTAGCCCTCCGTGAGCTGGAAGACTGCTTGGAGACCTCAGGGGGCCGTGCAGTGGCTGGCATTGAAGGGTCTCTTTTCATAGAGATAGTGGAAAATGTTATACAGGAGAAAGAGAGGATTATTGAGGGACTTAGGCGGGAGAGAGACACACTTCAGCATCCCTTGGAGGAGCTGGGCGATAACCTATGGGACGCTGTTAAAGAAGAGAGACAGTTACTGAAAAGGCAGGTTGCCTCTCCTTAGCAGCAGCGAGGGGAGGGAGGAGATGGCAGGAAAAGCCATTGCAGGAGGCTGGCAGGGAGGGGGAGGAAAGGGTAGCACCTTCAGCCCCGGAAATGGTGGGGGAGGAGCCGTTGGTGGAGGAGCCTGAGGGAGAAGAGGAGGAGGCGGGGCCATTGGCGGATCTGCTACCCAGGCCACCGCTGAAGGTACCATCTTCTCCTGTTTTAAAGGCTCGCCCAGCTGTAATTAAGAAAATAAAAATGAAACAACTGCGGGCTCCTCAGGGGGGAGAAGCCCCCTCCCCAGGTTGTGGTGCACTCCATGCTTTGCCCCATACCCAGGATGACTGGTGGACATGAGCATCGGAAGCAGAGGCCATCGGAATCTCTGCCTACATGGCTTTATGTCTCTGGGATATGGGGGTGGAAAACATTGTTGTGTCGGGTACTGAGATCAGTAGAATGGCTTCCCTGACGACTCACCCTTCCTTCCAGCAGTGGTTGCAAAATGCCTGTCACGCCTCAGGGAATCAGACAGTCCTGGAATGGCTGACAGCTGCCATTAGGATAGTTTGGCCTAATTAGGGTGATTTACCATATTTTCCCAGTAGTTGGAAAATGTATGCAGAGCTCCAACAGGTACTGCGGGAATTGGGTATGAAAAACATCATCTATAATATGGACCCCCAGGGCCCGGATGAGGAGGTGCTCACTGTAGGAATGAGAAACCTGGTGCTTCATCAGCTCCCCCATCTCTCTTTGGGTCCCTAGTGAATACTCTGGCCCCCCCACCTAGGGCAGCCCATAAGGGAGGAGGCTACTCATACTTTAGCAGATCTGGGGGAGGTTGAAACAATAAGGGCACAGAAGGGAGTACTGGCCACGACTGAGAGGAGACGTGCAAAAGGCCCCATGAAGGTCTCGAGGACCCAGATGTGGGTTGATTTGATAAAGGCTGGGGTAGTGAAAGAAAAACTTGATGGGCAGCCCAATAGAATATTGTTAGAACTGTGGCACCAATTAAAGCCAGAGCAGCAGTTTTAGCCACTGAGGTCCAGGACACAGAAACCAGAGCAAAGGCCTCATGCCCGGCCTGTGTCCCTGCAAAACTTCATGGGAGACGGTACTCGGGATTCGCCTGGGCCCTCACCCCCACAGGAGAACGATTGGGCATCACAGTTAAACTGAGGGGGGATCAAAGTCCCCACCTTGGGGGACATGGTGGGGACCAGAGGCCACATGTAGAATTAGCGATTCATTGGTCCCACATGAATGTACAACGTGTCCTGACACTGGTGGACACAGGAGCTGAGTGTTCTCTGATCCATGGCAACCCTGAGCGTTTTCTGGGACCCCTGCTGTGACAGATAGCTATGGGGTAAGGCAATTAGAGTGAAGAAAGCCCAAATCTCATTGGGGATAGTGCGTTTACCCCCAAAGGAGTATACCGTGTACATTTCTACCATCCCTGAATATATTTTGGGGGTAGATATCCTGCAGGGCCTGTGGTTACAGACCACTGAAGTTGAGGTCAGACTGAGGTACGTGTGGTAAAGGCAGTTCTGAGGGGACATGCTAAGCACCCACCTGTAGCCCTGCCTGTACCTTGGCGGGTGACAAATATCAAGCAGTATAAACTGCCTTGGGGCACAAGGAAATTGGAGAAACTCTACAGGAGTTGGAGAGGGTGGGCATCATAAAGCCACTCATAGTCCTTTTATTTCCCCAGTGTAGCCAGTGAGAAAGCCAGAGACGCTCCTAGGCTATGACTGTGGACGACAGGGAATTGAATAAAGTCACACCCCTTTGCATGCTGCTGTCCCCTCTATAGCAGACATTATGGACACCCTCAGCCATGAGCTGGGAATGTATCATTATGTAGTAGACCTTGCTAATGCTTTCTTCTCTATTGACATAGCACAGGAAAGCCAGGAACAGTTTGCCTTCACGTGGGCATTCACTGTCCTTCCACAGGGATACCTCCACAGTCCCACCATCTCTCAGGGACTTACAGCCCAGGACTTGGCCACATGGAGGAAACCACAAACAGTGTGGCTGTATCACTACATTGATGATATTATGCTCACATCTGATTCTCTTTCAGATTTAGAAGGGGCAGTTCCTAGACTGCTGCAACATCTACAGGAAAAAGGACGGGCTGTGAACAGCACTAAGGTTCAGGGACCTGGTTTGTCTGTGAAACTCGGGGGTTGTCTGGTCGGGTAAAACTAAGTTATTCCTGAAGTAGTTATAGACAATGCCCAGGCTTTCCCCACCCCTACCACTGTGGCAGTATTACAAGAGTTTTGGGGTCTTTTGGGCTACTGGAGAGTGTTTATCCCACACTTGGCACAAATTCTGAAGCCCTTTTACCGGTTGGTATGTAAGGGCATCAGGTGGGACTGGGATGAGACATGTGCAGCTGATTTTACTGCTGCCAAGTGGGCCATCAAGGCTGTACAGGCCTTGAGTATAATGGACTCATCAAGGCCCTGTGAGCTAGATGTTCATGTAATGGAAGATGGTTATGGATGGGGTCTATGGCAGCAGCTTGAATGGACACGCCAACTTATTGGATTCTGGTCACAACTATGGAAAGAAGCACAGGTCCAGTGCACCTTGTTAGAGAAGCAACTGGCTGCTGTGTACCATGCCTTGCTGGCTACAGAGCCCATTGCTGGAACAGCTCCGACCAAGGTAATAACCACCTGTCCCATTGCGGGGTGGGTGCGAGTGGCGTGGCACAGACACCTACACTGGCCAAATGGGGCGCATATTTACAGTAGCTCAGTGCCCTCTCTACTAGCCCCTTAAGTGGAGAACTCCAATGCTTATTGGGGCCCATGACCTATACCAGTGGAAAGCAGGAACTTGCTTTTCAGCCCTTGGTAGCTGAGACTCCTTATCAGGAGGGCAAAGCCCCTATACCTGAAGATGCTTGGTACACAGACAGCTCCAGCCATGGGAAGCCCCTGAAGTGAAGGGCTGTGGCTTTCCATCCTAGGACTGAGACAATATGGATGTAGGATGGGGAGGGGAAGAGCAGTCAATGGGCTGAGTTGCGGGCAGTATAGCTCGTGATCACCCAGGAGCCTTCCCCCATAGTTGTCTGCACTGACAGTTGGGTCGTCTGTCGGGGCTTGACCCTGTGGCTACTGACATGGTATCATGCCAACTGGATGGCTGGTCATCGGCCCCTTTGGGGGTAAGAGTTGTGGCAAGACCTACGGGTCTCTGGTCAGACTAAGACAGTCACTGTATATCATGTGACTGGCCATTTGCCTTTGGCATCCCCAGGGAATGAGGAAGCAGACACACTGGCCCAGGTGCGCTGGCTACAAGGAAAGCCTGCCTCTGATGTGGCCCAATGGCTGCACCAGCGTTTGTTGTACGCGGGCAAAAAACAATGTGGGCTGTAGCCCATTGGTGGGGCTTGCCACCTTTGAAGAAGTCAGCAGAGCCGGGAAGGAGTGCCTTGTGTGCTCTAAGAGGGACTTACATCGAGTCCCACAGCAACATGGGACAATAGTTAAGGGGGCCGATACCCCTTGTCAGGTGGCAGATAAGACTATATTGGGCCTCTGCCCATATCAGAAGGATATCGGTATGCCATGACTTGTGTGGACATGGCTACTGAATTATTGGTTGCTTTTCCTGCACGTTGTGCAGATCAGCAAACCACCAAGAGGGGCCTGGAGTGTCTCTTTGCAGCCTGTGGCTGGCCGCAGGTGATTGACAGCGATCAAGGCACCCACTTTACTGGACATGCGTTACAAGAATAGGTGCAGCAATTAGGAATAAAGTGGAAATTCCATGTACCATATAACTTACCAGGGCAGGCATGGCAGAGAGGTACAACGGTTTGTTGAAATCTGGCCTGAAGTCAGACACCAAGTTTATGGGGTTGGTCAGTTCACCTATGGACGGTGCTCTGGCGTTTGAATGAGAAGTCACGTAAAGGAGCTTTGAGCCCTGGAGATACGCTCACACACCTTGCTGGCTCTCCTATACAATTGTACGTCCAAACCAAAGAAGAGCTATTGAAGCCAGGATATGGCCAGCAGAGCAACATCCTGCTGCCAGCCCCACTGCATTAAGCCCTAGAGACACTGTTGAATGGACCCGGCCCTGGACATTTTGACACATGGACCAGTGATGGCTGGCCCTTCTGGCACCTGGGGGAAAGGCCTGGAAGCTGGCCTCATATGTATTCCTGGAGTAATAGCTGAATGGCCCCAAAAGGTCACAGTAGTGTACCCAAAATGTCCAGGAGGTAAGAGCATCTTGCGGGGAAGTTTTGTTTTATCTTTATGGCCAGTGCATGTACCTCCCGTAGCCCTGTATATCGACCCATCTGTAACTCCCACAGGGTGGGGGGTGAAAGTCTGGTATACTAGACCAAGACGAGATCCCATTCCTGCCACTGTTTTATCACAAGACCACTCTCTTGCATGTATATCCTACCTGATGGAGAAGATTTACCTCTGCTGGTGTCATTAAAACATGTATCTTATCGCCCTTAAGGTTAGTTTCTCCTACAGTCCTTGTGGCCTGAATGCGCCCCCTGGCCACAGCTGCCATGTGATGATTGCTCTGAACCCTTGGCTACTTCCTGCCTGTGGAATGGACGAGCTATGGACTTAATCTGTATGGGACTTTGAACCTAGCTGAATCCTCCGGCTTGAGGATTGTCATTTTATTGCTGTTGCTATTGTATGTCATTAGTCTGGTCACAGTGCTCCAGTTTTCTTGCCCAGTGACTTGCAGAAGAAGAGGAACAAGTAGATTATAAGGCAAAATTTCTGGAGGGGTGGCCTGCGGGTAAAATTGTAACATTTCCAGAGAATGTCGCCTGGCTTTTGTGCATTTGCATATCCTTAGGGATGGAGAGAAGTTCATCTCCATGTCAATGGTAATTACCTGGGCAACCGAGGGCCTGTCTGAACCTGAGAGTTTAAAGGGAGGGGCTTGCTCGCTTCTTGAGAAGCAGAGGAGAGACAGCCCTGGACTGCAGTTTGTAAGCAATAAAACGGGTTTTAAACTTTATTTCTCCCTTTGACTGATTTAGGTTTTTAGAGGTATTTTGCCCTGGGATTTCCTCTCCCCAAATTTACATACACATAGTATAATTCCACTTTTAACTAAAACTATAGGCATATATGCACAGAAAAAAGTAGTCACTATGCAAATGGTTACAGCTGACTGGTGATATCATGGATCATTTTGTTTTTCCTTATTTACAGGTTATATTTTTACAATGAACATGGATTACTTGTGTAAGAAATAATCAATTGCCCACAAAGTTCAATTTCTTTCCTTTCTTAACAGACATTAGTAATACTTCTCAGCTTAAGAAAATATACTCACTCAGTTGAGGTCCTTTTCAGACAGGCAAGAATGAAACATCTAAATCCTATCCTGAGAAAACTGATTATTTCCAAAAATGTTCCTAAAAGCCAGAACTCTACCAACTGAGTGTATCACAGGCCTAGGAGCTGACAAACCACAAAGAGGGGTGGCGGGGCGGGGGAGACTTCGCCTGGAGGTAAGGCACGGACCAGTTTACTAGGGAACCAGGGGCCTTCTAACATGTGAAAAGGAGACTCGACAACCTGTTTCATTTTCTATAAATGAACTCTTAGGAGGCATATTGCCAAAGAAACACAAGTCAATATAAACCTTTATGTACTAGGCTGCCAAACTTCACTTTTAACAGTATATTAATTATGTAGTCAATAACCATTGGTTTCATTAGTGTATTAAATACCGTGATCGATATTATTTATACTTCTCAAAGATAGACCACTCAGGAAAAAAAAAAGTGGGGAAGGGGGAAATGTTTGACTCTGCAGTTCAAAAACGTCAGAACAGCACACTAGAGAGTAGCAAGGCTCGAATGGAAAGCATAAAACACTGAAAATATGGACAGACATCAGATTATTATTCTTTTATTTTTCCTGCCTCCTTCACAATGAGACTGGAGGGAATCCAAGAACCATTTGAAATAAAGGCAGAATGATTAGATTTTTTTCCTAATTGCTTTACGCTGATGTCATGGTGTACACAAAATACACATTGATCTCTAAGTGAAAGATGAGAAATAGAACAACAGGAACAGCCTTTTGAGGTAGACTATAGCCAAGATAATGCTAAGAACCGTGGGTCAGAATCTATTCAGGCAACCCTCAGGGACCTAAATCTCTTAAAAGCATGGGACAGTGGAGCCAATTTCTGATGCTGTTCTACCAGTGATGTGATCTTTAGTAGGGAAATCTGCTGAACATCCTCCCTCGAGGGGGCCACCCGCCCCCCGAGCACCCCCTGTGGATTTCTGATGGCATCCATGTAGATGCACTTGTTTCACCACCCAGCCACTGAGAAAGCATGGTGACAGTACAGCACTTGAGACATCACGGTAACACTGCTAGGCAGTCCTCTTCACGGGGTAGATAGACATGCTGGGCAGAGGAGGGAATGTTGGCAGCAGTAGATAGAAGACTGGTTACTGGACTGAAAGCTAGATTACCACTTCCAACCCACAAATTTGTCAATCCAGAACAGTGTTGAAGACCATAATTTTCTAGTCAGTGCTTTATACGCAAGGTCCGACAGAAAAGAGCTTCCATAAAAACTGTTGAGGCCTCTGCCTAGAGCCAGCTGGTTCTTCCTGAAGAGGACAGCCAAGGATGAAACAGGGTATCACCACCCTACAGCTCCATGAAAGGCCTCCACATACCACACCTGCACAAATTAAAAGCCAGGTCCTATGGCTGCTGGCTGACTACAACACTGCCTGGATGCTTGGAGAGAGATGTGCCGCAAACAAGAGGTAGGTTGGAGAAACCAGACAGATGATTAATATGATCAGGAACACACCAAGCAAGCATGCTTGCTCTTGCTGACTGAAAAGCCCAGTAGCATGATTACTGTTTTCTTACCAGCTCACTGTCTGTATATATTTCAAAGCCTGGTTGGTGTTAGACTGCTGTATAAACATCAATAAAATCCCGAAGCTCCAGATCATCAGTATTCTTGGGCACAATGGCTTTTTGTTTTTAGTGCTTTCGTTCTTCTAAAGATGTATTTCAGGGTTGCAGACATTAGAAAATATGATCTCCTTGCCTTGGACTAATCTTCAAGTTTTTAATGAGTTAACATCTCCCCCAAGTGAACATTTATTATGAAGGCTAATTAATTGCTTTCCAGTTACAAGAACCCTTTGCATTCAGAGAAAAGTAGGATTCACAAGCAGAGAATATACTGTTTATTAAAACAAAGCAAGAAAAACAAAGGGCTTCTCATTTAAAAATCCCTTCTATGTAACATAGCTTTAGTCAAGAAATGAAACATACAAATGCAAGAAATATGTACAGGTAGAAAAAGTGTGCACCCACCAGCCAAAATGCAACATTAAAGGAAATGAAAACTACAGCAGTGCTTTGCAGCTGCCTAGATGTCCCCAGGGGACAGGCAAGCCAATGCTTATCAGCCTTCTTCAGAAGAGACAATTTTGATTAATATCAGACCCACCTGACTCAGTCTATTAAACCCTGAAGGAAGGATATTCTTCAGATATAAAAGATGTATCTTTGATTAATAATTCTGCCCTATTGACATTCCAAGCATTAACAAGTGCATGGCACCTCTAGAGACAGCCTTTGAATTCTAGGAAGATACTCATACTAAAACGCCCAGGTCTGCACAACTGTTTCTTGGCTTTCTTGCGAGGAGGAACCCAAGTTGCAAAGGAGTCACCACTGAAGAAGCGGAAACCCTAGTTACATAATTTATTTCACTGTCTGCAGATTTAAGGTCAATTACTTGTGACATAATTCTTGCTTGAAGATAATGAAATCTTAATAAAACTGACAAAAGCCTGAAGACAGAGCGAGTGACAGGTATCACGCTGCCCGCCGGCTGAACCTCTAGGTCTAACACAACTTACGCCACAGCCATCAGAGCTGATTTTCCTTTCCCTACCAATGGGTTCCAAGACGCACCCAGGAGGGGAAACTGCTCAGCCTACCATAAGCAGGCTCTATCACTGTGCAGCGGAAGTGGAACTGTCACACGGGGTGGGAGGAAATCTATTTTATTTCAGCTCTGTATCTTCACACTTCTGTCCAATCAGCACTGCTCTTCTTACATCACTGCGTTTCTCCTGATGTTCATGATCAGCCTTCTGCCATATTCTCTATGCTCCACAGGCTTCACATCCATCACAGTGGCCTTAATTCGCGACTCATCCTTTGAGAACAGAAAAGCCATTTGTGAATGAAGGAAAGCCTGTGGCATGGAGCAGTGGAGATAACCCCCTTTGCTGCAGTGGTTTCAACGATTCCAGTAAGAGAAAACACAAACACATGCTGGATTCAGAGTTCAGTAATTCAGTGCAGAAAAAATTATGAGTGAGCACCAAGTCTGGAATTTCTGCAACTAGGAGAGTGGACAGAAGCTTCCATTCAACACGGGTCCCTTCCCTCATGTTCCCAGACACTGAGAGACCTGGAATCAAGTGGGATGGACCTTAGATATCTTATCGAGTTCAATTTAGTCTCTTTAAAGAGGGGGAAAGAAGAACTCAGAGAAGGTAAGTGACCTCCTTAAAGCCACACAGCTGGTCTGGAGAGTGGAGTGTGGTGTGGAGGAAACAGCATCAGAGGCAAAGGAGGAAGACCTGGCTTGGCCCCATCTCAGCTCTGCAAGGAGCAGCCTCTCTGCACCTCACCTGCCCTGTCCAAACTGTGAGGGGCCTGCTCGACCCTTCAAACCTTTTCCTGACCCCCCCCACCTGACATTTGACTTTCCATCTCATTTAATGTTTACAAAAACAAACATGTCTATTAGCAGGTATTAAGGTAAAGGTCTAATAATAAAACAACTAGTAACCTCTGAAACAAGCACAGATGTTTTCAGAATCCTCCCTCCTTACCTGTTTATTAGGATTGAACAGTGCTTTTAGAGGCGGAATGGGGTGATGTCTGGCAAGGCTGCATAGTCCAGCTCAGGGGCTCACGCACTTCAGTATGTCTGGTAATTACTAAGTAGTCCTAATTATAAGCATGTTTGAGAGCAAAGCTCTGAAGTACGATTGCCTGAGTTGGAATCTTAGCTCTGCAACTTGCTGGCATGTGATTTTAGAAAAGTTACTTATTATCTTATGCCTATGTATTTTCATTGGTAAAATGGGGTAACAATAGTTCATACATAAAGGATTACTGCCATGGTCAAGTGAGATGATATACATAAAGGGTGCAGAACAGTATCAGGCAGATAATAAAGCTCAATAAATGCTGTTTTATTATGACTATACAACTATGATCGTATGAGCAATTTAAGGAATTTTCAAGATAACTTTAATTACACGGGGTCTTTGTTTTATATACTGACTCTAGAACCCAAATCTTGTGAGTCCACTGGGACACATTATCATCCTTTTGTCAGTACATGAACAAAAAAGCCCAAGATTTTAACTGAAAAGACCATACAGCAATTTTTTCTCTAGATGCTTGACACTGGACAAGACAACCTCTCTGAACCATTTCTTCACCTGAAAATAATATTGGTACCTCAGTGTCTGACAGATTCAGTGAGTAATCAGCACAGAGCACTCAGCATGGCCAGGCACACAGTAAGCCATCAACTGGTAACTATATTGTCATGAACACCAGTGTCCCCTGCAATCCCCCAGATCCTGGGGGACATTACTTACGTTATAGGTCTCTAGTTTGACCCTGATCTTGAATGTGAAAGATCGAAAGTTGGCATTCTGGAAAATTTCCTCAAATGCTTGCTCATTCTGTAAAAACCAAATGTAAAACTTTAGGCATGGAAATTATTGGACCATTTGAAATTACCTGTAAGAATTTTGAAAAGACTTTGAGAAAAAAAGCTCTCTGGGAAAATTATCACCCCCAGTGGTTTAGGAATGACACATCTACAGGTGACATTACATAAAACTACTTAGGTAGGATTTTACTAAAAATTAAAATACTCTACCTAAAGTAGTCAAATTCAGGGAGAGAAAGTAGATGATGGTTGGCAGGGGCGGGAGGGAGGGGAGAGCGGTGAGCTAGTGTTTAATGGGTACAGAGTTTCAGCTTGGGAGGATGAGAAAGCTCTAGAGATGGATGGTGGTGATGGTTGCCCAACAGTGTTAATGTTCTACTTAATGCCACTGAACTTACACTTAGAAATGGTTAAAAATGGTAGATTTTATTTTATGTATATTTTTATCATAACAAACAAACTGAAAGAAACACTCTTAGGGAACACAGTTCTAAACTTTAGAACTTTCTGATGGAATAAATCTAAGGCTCAGCCTCTTAATCATAAATTAAGAATTGAGGGTAAAACACTCAGAAAGAAGTTCATGTTGTCACATACAGTATTTTCAGCCTCCGTATTTAGAGCTACCGATTTGGTGGGCAAGTGAAGACAGGCAAAGTGGGCAAAAGTTAGGGCAAGTTTTAAAAAATATGGTCCTCTCCTATTTCTGATACCTGAAATACTAATTGATTAAGCTTCTTTATTTAAAAGAGTCTGGTAAACAGAGAGGAACCAGAGAAAGCATTTTATATAACTGCATAAAGTAAGTTTATAATAACTTTATATAAAATTAATAGTTTATATCAGCTAAGTATTGTCTTTGCAAGCCACATGGAACATGAAAACAGCTTTGTTATATAAAACTCTCTTTTGTGTCAGGATTACTTCACACACACACGAGTCCTCTGGGCTTTCAGATATGTAAATAAAACAATGTGTTCAACTTTCAGAAAATTATACCAGCTGCCATTATCCTTCTGAGATTAGGGAAAGCATGGAGTGGCATACTGCAAGAATATCATGGGTCCTGAGGGAAGGGTTCCTACATGTCCTTATTCACCAGCAATAAAAACCATCAGATGTAATAAGCTCATAAAAAAACCCTGAAAGGATGCTGTGAGCCTTAAAACTTGATATGAAAATAGAGGACCGGGCAAATCATATAAAAGAGCATCATACTTTATAGTGAATTACAGTTATTTCTGTAAAAGGGCTTGTTGGGAAGGTTTTCAGAGATCTTAGGGACAGTTTAAAAAGGGGCGGAGGCAGGGCCAAATGGACAGAATGAAAGACAGGAAAGAATAAGAGAAACATGCCACAACAAATGACAAATCCTTTTTCTCCTTAGTGGCTTTTAAAAGCGTTTTAGCCAACTTGGAGGAGTGGGGAAAACAATCTATAGAGATGCCAATCTGTGTGGCCCAGAAAAACAGCTTTTACTGGTCCTTACATGGTTTATCTGAGCAAATATTTCTCCTAAGTTTAACATAATTAATAATTTCTTCCATGCATTAAATAAATCTAATGTGAAAATACAAATTTATAAAAGTGAGATGGATAAAGTTACCTTATGAAAGAAAGTTACTTTGTAAGGACTGCATCTGACAACCTGAGATAGCAAGAATTTTTTTTTTATAATTTACTTTGGTATCATTAATCTACAATTATTTGTGAATATTATGGTTATTAAACTACCCCTTTCGAGATAGCAAGAATTTTATATGTGAATTTAAACCATGATTTTACTCAACTTTTCAGGAAGGTGTTTATTAAAAAGGCACATTAAAAAAAATTTTTTTATTAAGGTATTATTGATATACACTCTTATGAAGGTTTCACATGAAAAAACAATGTGGTTACTACTTTTACCCATATTATCAAGTCCCCACCCATACCCCAATGCAGTCACTGTCCATCAGTGTAGTAAGATGCCACAGATTCACCATTTGCCTTCTCTGTGCTACACTGTTTTCCCCGTGATCCCCCACACCATGTGTACTAAACATAATACCCCTCAATCCCCTTCTCCCACCCTCCCCACCCACCTTCCCACACCCCTCCCCTTTGGTAACCACTAGTTCCTTCTTAAAAAGGCACATTGGTACTTCAGGTTATTTCAGAAGGTATCTTCTAGATCTCAAGTGATTGCAGGCACATCAACTCTGGTATGCTAACAATAACAGTAGAAAATAAGTGGTTTATACATGTTAAGTGCTTATGTAAAGTACTTTGATGTATATTATTTCATCACTTCACTGTTAGCACACCCAAGATGAACAAAATTAGACTCAGATGAGTTCTCAAATCATCATCAAAGAAACTTAACGTTAGCACCCAACAGAAACAAACCAAAAAACATTAAAGAGTAAAAAGTGGTTAAGTGTTAAAGCATGGCAACTATTACAGTAATAATAAAAGATGTGGCCAACCTTCTCTTTTAACTCCCCAAGATAAGCAGTGCTTTGTCCGAGGATAGCCTCTGCAGACTCCTGGAAACAAGTGACCCACTGATTCTCTTGAAAATCAGCAATATTTACCTAAAAAAGTGCAACTCTGTATTATTTCAAGAAATAATAAAAGAAAGACACACTCAGGAAGACTGGAAGGTTAACTTTTACCACTCATTAAAGTAACTCCCAGGGGAAGAAACCACTATCACTGTATATGTTATATTCTTTTCAAAGAATGTGAAAAGTATCACAGAAAGAAGTTAATGTAAGTTTGGATCTCAGCAGGAACACGATATGCTGTGGATGTGTGATTACAGATCTCAGTGGAGATAGAGCCCAATAAGACCTTCAGATGCAGAATTCAGGCACACTTAGTTCCCCTCTAGCTGCAACGGCCTTTGGACTAAAGGTTTTGAACTCCAATGAGCCAGGGTGGTTCTCTGCATTTTAAAGTGTTCGTCCTTCAGTCACTAGGAGAAGCTCCATGAGATTCTCAGTCACTGCTCAGCATCCCAGACAATTGAAAAGCCTGAGCCAAGGGCCTTTGTCCAGATTTACCCAGTAACAGAAATAAGCAATCAAGTGTCTCCAATTGGACCATGATGTAAAATTGAATAAGGGAGAGTCAAGGGAGAAAGTGGATCACAAGGAACACAGTTGCTAAAGTGACGCTCAGCAAAAAAAAGGCAGCAAAGGTTCTTTTTAAAGGTATCATTGTGATGACTGCATATATTCACTGCATATACATAGAGCTTTAATATCAAAATTTATGATGAAAAACAAGGCGACAAGTTAAAAACGCTCACAAATATATAAGGGAATGTA
The DNA here is from genome assembly GCA_029783875.1 of Phataginus tricuspis. Classification (NCBI taxonomy): domain Eukaryota; kingdom Metazoa; phylum Chordata; class Mammalia; order Pholidota; family Manidae; genus Phataginus; species Phataginus tricuspis. The sequence goes on along the minus strand of JAQQAC010004778.1, from coordinate 5,330,110 downwards.
TCATACACCGGGGCTCCTACCTACAGTTCAGCACATGCTCACATCCGAGCACCGGACGTGGGGCAAGAACAGCAACAACGGAGACACATGGGCAAGCATCCCGTGAAACCAGTGGGCTGTGGGTCAGGTTTCACAGAATGTCTGATAAACTACATAAAACAATTTTCTTTATCTTCAACAATGAAGTGTAGTGTTTACAGAAAATAAGATGCTTAAATGTAGAAGTTTCCTGCCAAACTAACATTTTAAGGAGCAATGAGAATGCAGGAAGGACAGGTGGTATCCTTCATTTTTTATCTAAGGAGATTTTTTTTTAAATTTTCTATTACAAGAGTACTCACTGCAGAAAGAAAAAAAAGGAAAATGCAGAAAAATACAAAGACATTAAAAATCAACCAGGAATAACCACTGCCAGCAGTCTGGTATTCATCTTCCCAGTCTGTTTTCTGTGTATAAACCTCAAGACTATATAAAACATACCATTTAAAATTTGCTATTTTCAATTAATAAAGCCCAAACATTTATGTATGTCATTTAGCAGTCTTCATTAAAAATAGTTTTCAAATATTTTAACTATGGAAACTATTAAATAAATGGCAACTTCTAATGCCTTCATGGTATCCCATTCTATGGGTATTCAATAAAGAAATTAACCAGCAGAATACTAAGATCACTTAAGTTGTATCAAAGTTTTCAAAATAAACAACAGAGTAATAGCCGTCTTTATATAGTTATAACATCTCTGATTATATCTTTAAAAGAAATTCCTTTGAAGGGTTTACTGGGTCTGAAAATATACACATTTTAAAGCTTCTGTATATTACTGCCCAAATCACCTTTTAGAAAAATTTGAGTATCCATTCTCTTGTATCTTTATTATCATTTATTATAGCTTTTTATTAGGTACACCCTTTACACATTAAAGGTTTTTAAAATAGAAAGAAACAATTCTTACAATGCAAAAAAGCCACAATCCCGTATCAGCATGCCGTCACATTCCTCTAAAGTCAGCTCTACTAAGGCTAGAGGAATAGATTATCCACAAGAAAAGTAACTAAATATAGGCACTGGCAGTATAAGCACAACTATTGCTCTCCAGAAATGCCATCTCGAATTATTTCATCTTAACAGTAGCAGGCGAGCGCTGTGACTGCGGAACTGTACTACATGCACAGCAGACTGAAACCAGCCAGGTGTCTAAATGCAACTTACTGGTATGACACACAAGGTTCAGTAGGAGAGAACAGACTGCTACTCAGTTGCATGAAAGGCCCCTGACTTGCACATTCATAGAACAAGAAGCTCCTCAGCGCTTGCCCATCTGCAGGCTTCCTACCACAGGCGACCGTGTTTTGCTTCTGCTGCTGTCTCTACAGTGCCTGGCACTTCGCAGGGACTCAAGAAAAGCACAGTGTGGTTCTCATCTACCCATTCTACTCACTGAGAGGATCATTCGGTACTTGAAATTGGGAAATTCACGGTCACACTTCTCACAGCGGTATAATCCATTCTGTTGATCAATCACTTTCTTGTTGCAGTCCTGAGTTGGGCAGGCCAGATACATACAGTTCTCTTTGCGAAGATACACCACTGTTGCCACAGAGCTAAAATAGTCCGCCTTCAGGAGAAAAGAGTGACATGAGACACAGAGCACCAGGCCTACGTTCAGGACTGGACTTAAGAGTCGGCCAAAGCTTGCCCTTACATGTAAGTGGAAAGTGTTTAAAAATTCTGATTCTCAAGATCACAATGTGCTTACAGGAAATAATTCATTCTGTAGTTTCAGAAATGACTTCTGCTCATCACAAAACCTATGAAGTAGTAATAAACTGAGTTTTAAAGCATATTATTCCTTAACAATAGAAGAGTTAACTCTAAATTGATACAAATAATTAAAACTGAAATAGACTATATGAAGGACAAAGACTTCAGGAGACAAAGACCTGTTCCTCCTGTTTCTCTGACCCTCCAAAGGTAACAGACCTAGGAAGTAGGCGGTAAGGGAGTAAAATCTAGCATGGCTATGTGCAACCACTACTCCCACATTAAAAACAGTCACAGTGATTTAAATGGCCTAGATTCAACTTTGTCTAGGCCAGGGGTCAGCAAACTTCTTTAAAAAGCCAGATGGCAAATATTTGAGGCCTTATGAGTCATTCAGTCAGTCTCCTTTGCAGCTACAAGCATCTACAGATAATATGTAAATGAGAGCATGAATGCATTTCAATAAAATTTCATTTACAACAGGCAGCAGGCTGGATTTGGCCTATGCAACTCTTGTCAACTCCTGGTTTAAAGTCATCAAACTGAGCAGAATGAAAAATTCACTGAAAAGAAATGTAGTAAGAACGAAGTCATATGCTTGGCAGCTTTATATTATTTGTTTTGCTTTTTAACTCGCACAGGAAGGATATGGGATGAATTATTTTTGGGGGTGAGCAGTTCTCTTCAGGGGCACTCTGACGTCAGAGCCAGGTCAGCAACCTCTGGGACTTCCCAATGTCTTTGACAGAAAAAGGCAAAATAATAATGTGGATGTTTAAAGAGCTCAGGTGAGTTCCCAGTCTGGGAGGCTCTCAAGGCTCTTAAGTCTCCTTGAAGAATGTCTAGAGAGTTTTTCTGTATTTCTAGGGAAGGTCCAGATCCAAAGCATGACTTTATAAAGTGTAAGTGCCAACAGGTTACCTGATTTCTTATTATATTCTTTCTACCTTTAGATTTAAGAGAGAAACTGGGTGACAAGACAACCCAAAGAGGTGCTGCTCCTGTGACAGGACAACACAGATCTGTCCAATGCTTAGTTCACAAGATGCTGTACAATAATAGCATTGTAAGTTGTAGGTGATGACAATGATGGATAAGGGAGTACAGTGAAATGAGACTGTATAGTATGAAAATAATAAAGCAAGAATTGCTGTTTTGGGGAGTATAAAGGAGAAATAAATTATTTAAATATTGAACTGCTGACAGAACACAGGTTTAAAGCAAGATGGGAGAAAGGGTCATTAAATACAGTGAAAGGGAAGCTGTAACTAAGTCACATACCAGAGCCAATTCTTGCCAGAGAATACTGGCAACTCTCAGCCCATGTGATTAACATTGTGCAGCCACTGAATGTACACGTGAATGGGCTGATGGCAGGCACTGAGCCTGCCTAATGCTCCGCATGAGCTCCAACTGCAAAAAACCTCCTCTTGGTATGTGGACATTTCAATTTGTAGGAACAATCTCAGAAAAGATGTATGGACCCAATGGCAGTTCATATTATAATACATAACCTGGTCATTACCACTCCATTAAAATCTCTCTAGGAATTAAACAGCTAAATCAGGTACACTCTTAACAACCTGAGGACACCACATATTCCCATCAGCGAGCACAGCTTCTTCACGCTGGCACTGACTCTCAACCTCACACCATGCTCAGGTCAGAGCCTCAGTGAGGAATCATAGCTCTGGGGACTGCGGGGTGAGGAGATAAAGGGGCACAAAATCTCAATCATATAAGCTGGCCACGCAGATGGAAGCGCAGCAGGGAGAATATAGTCAATGGTTCTGTAACATCTTCCTATGATGACGGTAACTGCACTAGTGGGGTCAGGATTTAATAAGATGCGTAACTGATGAACCACTGTGTTGTATACTTGAAACTAATATAAGACTGTACTTCAATTAAATATCAATTGTACTTCAATTAAGAAAAAGAATCATAGCTCTGAATTTAAGTCTGACAGATGGTATCACAAATCATCCTTCTGCACACTTTATATGCTTTTGTGAAAAAGTTAGGAATGTAGGATACCTTGTCACCTTGACCCAGGTTCTCCGATTTAACCTCATATAAAGTTTTCCAGTTTGTGTTGCCCCCTCCTGTTCCTCCACTCTTGAGATCAGAGATGGAAACACCATCTAAGGCTTGTCCTTCTGAGTCAAACCTGAAATATAAACAAAGAATAACAGGTACTTGATACACTTACTGAATATGCTACTTGTTTCTATAAGCCATACAGGCAAACCACCTCCCACCCAACTACCACAGGTCACGGTCACAGGGGTTGACCTAGGATCTTCCCCATTGTCTCTTAAGCCTACTGGAGAAACTGAATGACCACTTTTTATCTCAATTTCTTTGATGCCCCCCAGTGGTCAAGAAAGACAGCTCCGAAGTACCACGGCCTTAAATCAGCCTTTCACATCACACTGGCCAGAGGGCCCAAGTCCTAAAAACAACGTGAAAAGTCAACAGCAAAGAAGCAATAATGAAGAGCTCTGACACAGTTCCTTGGGCTACTGCTGCTCATCCTTGGTCAGCAGGTACATGTTTATCATCAAAAAGTATCAGTAGAGAAAGTGACAGTCAACATACTGTAACAGGGACCAAAATATGTTCCCACAGTGAAAGATCTAAGCCTGATACAGAGCCCAAAAGATTACATACACCCAAAGTGATTTACTGGAAGGTATCACTGGTTTTCTTAGTGAGTTTTTTTCTTTGATTTTTAGTAAGGTATTATTGATATACACTCTTATGAAGGTTTCACATGAAAAAACAATGTGGTTACTACATTCACCCATATTATCAAGTTTTTTCCCCCATACCCCCCAATGCAGTCACTGTTCTTCAGTGTAGTAACATGCCACAGATTCACTGTTTGCCTTCTCTGTGCTACACTGTTTTCCCTGTGATCCCCCCACACCATGTGTACTAAACAAAATACCCCTCAATCCTCTTCTCCCTCCCTCCTCACCCGCCTTCCCCCACCCCTCCCCTTTGGTAACCAATAGATGCTTCTTGGAGTCTCTGAGTCTGCTGCTAGTTTGTTCCTTCAGTTTTGCTTTGTTATACTCCACAAATGAGGGAAATCATTTGGCACTTGTCTTTCTCTGCCTGGCTTATTTCACTGAGCATAATATCCTCCAGCTCCATCCATGTTGTTGCAAATGGTAGGATTTGTTTCCTTCTTATGGCTGAATAGTATTCCATTGTGTATATGTACCACCTCTTCTTTGCCCATTCATCTACTGGTGGACACTTAGGTTGTTTCCATATCTTGGCTATTGTAGAAAGTGCTCAATAAACATAGGGTGCATATGCCTTTTTGAATCTGAGAAGTTGTATTCTTTGGGTAAATTCCAAGGAGTGGGATTTCCAGGTCAAATGGTATTTCTATTTTAGTTTTTTGAGGAACCTCCATATTGCTTTCCACAATGGTTGAACTGGCTTACATTCCCACCAGCAGTGTAGGAAGGTTCCCCTTTCTCCACATCCTTGCCAGCATTTGTTGTTACTAGTCTTTTCAATGTAGGCCATTCTTGCTGGTGTGAGGTGATACCTCATTGTGGTTTTAATTTGCATTTCCCTGATGATTAGTGATGTGGAACATCTTTTCATGTATCCGTTGGCCATCTGAATTTCTTCTTTGGAGAACTGTCTCTTCATATCCTCTGCCCATTTTTTAATCAGGTTATTTGCTTTTTCGGTGTTGAGGCATGTAAGTTCTTTATATATTTTGGATGTTAACCTCTTGTAGGATTATGTCATTTACAAATATATTCTCCCATACTGTACGATGCCTTTTGTTCTGTTGAGGTGTCCTTTGCCGTACAGAAACTTTTTAGTTTGATGTAGTCCCATGGGTTCATTTTTGCTTTTGTTTCCCTTGCTCAAGGAGATGCGTTCATGAAGAAGTTGCTCATGCTTATATTCAGGAGATTTTTGCCTATGTTGTCTTCTAAGAGTTCTTTGGTTTCATGACTTACATTCAGGTCTTTGATCCATTTTGAGTTTACTTTTGTGTATGGAGTTAAAGAATAATCCAGTTTCATTCTCTTACATGTAGCTGTCCAGTTTTGCCAACACCAGCTGTTGAAGAGGCTTTCATTTCCCCATTGTATGTCCATGGCTCCTTTATCATATATTAATTGACCATATATGGTGGGGTTTATATCAGGGCTCTCTAGTCTGTTTCATTCGTCTATGGGTCTGTTCTTATGCCAGTACCAAATTGTCTTGATTACTGTGGCTTTGTAGTAGAGCTTGAAGTTCGTGAAAATAATCCCTCCAGATTTATTCTTCCTTCTCAGGATTGCTTTGGCTATTCAGGGTCTTTTGTGGTTCCATATGAATTTTAGAATGATTTTCTCTAGTTTGTTGAAGAATGCTGTTGGTATTTTGATAGGAATTGCATTGAATCTGTAGATTGCTTTAGGAAGGATGGCCACTTTGACAATATTAATTCTTCCTATCCATGAGTACGGTCTGTGTTTCTATTTATTGGTATCTTCCTTAATTTCTCTCATGAATGTCTTGTAGTTTTCAGAGTACTGGTCTTTCACTTCCTTGGTTAGGTTTATTCCTAGGTATTTTATTCTTTTTGATGCAACTGTGAATGGAATTGTTTTCCTGATTTCTCTCTCTGCTAGTTCATTGCTAGTGTATAGGAATGCCACAGATTTCTGCATATTAATTTTGTACCCTGCAACTTTGCTGAATTCAGATATTAGATCTAGTAGTTTTGGAGTGGAGTCTTTAGGGTTTTTTATGTATAATATCATGTCATCTGCAAACAGGGACAGTTTAACTTCTTCCTTGCCAATCTGGATACCTTTTATTTCTTTCTATTGTCTGATTGCCGTGGCTAGGGCCTCTACAACTATGTTGAATAAAAGTGGGGAGAGTGGGCATCCTTTTCTTGTTCCCGATCTTAAAGGAAAAGCTTTCAGCTTCTCACTGTTAAGTACAATGTTGGCTGTGGGTTTGTCATATATGGCCTTTATTATGTTGAGGTACTTGCCCTCTATACTTGTTGAGAGTTTTTATCATGAATGGATGTTGAATTTTTTCAAATGCTTTTTCAGCATCTATGGAGGTGATCATGTGTTTTTTGTCCTTCTTTTTGTTGATGTGATAGATGATGTTGATGGATTTTCGAATGTTGTACCATCCTTGCATCCCTGGAATAAATCCTACTTGATCATGATTGATGATCTTCTTGATGTATTTTTTAATCCAGTTTGCTAATATTTTGTTGAGTATTTTTGCATCTATATTCATCAGGTATATTGGTCTGTAATTTTCTTTTTTGGTAGTGTCTTTGCCTAGTTTTGGTATTAGAGTGATGCTGGCTTCACAGAATGAGTTTGGAAGTATTCTCTCTTCTTCTACTCTTTGGAAAACTTTAAGGAGGATGGGTATTAGGTCTTCACTAAGTGTTTGATAAAATTTAGTGGTGAAGCCATCTGGTACAGGGGTTTTGTTCCTAGGTAGGTTTTTGATTACCAGTTCAATTTTGTTGCTGGTAATTGGTCTGTTCAGATTTTCTGTTTCTTTCTGGGTCAGCCTTGGAAGGTTGAATTTTTCTAGAAAGTTGTCCATTTCTTCTAGGTTATGCAGCTTGTTACCATATAATTTTTCATAGTATTCTCTAATAATTCTTTGTATTTCTGTGGTGTCCTTAGTGATTTTTCCTTTCTCATTTCTGATTCTTTTATGTGAGCAGACTCTTTTTTTTTCATGGTAAGTCTGGCTAGGGGTTTATCTATTTTATTTTCTCAAAGAACCAGCTCTTGCTTTCACTGATTCTTTCTATTGTTTTATTCTTCTCGATTTTAGTTATTTCTGCTCTAATCTTTATTATGTCCCTCCTTCTACTGACTTTGGGCCTCATTTGTTCTTCTTTTTCTAGTTTCATTAATTGTGAGTTTAGACTGCTCATATGGGATTGTTCTTCTTTGCTGAGGTAGGCCTGTATTGCAACATATTTTCCTCTTAGCACAGCCTTCACTGCAACCCATAGATTTTGTGGTGTTGAATTATTGTTGTCATTTGTCTCCATATATTGCTTGATCTCTGTTTTGATTTGGTCATTGATCCATTGGTTATTAAGGAGCATGTTGTGAAGCCTCCATGTGTTTGTGGGATTTTTCATTTTCTTTGCCTAATTTATTTCTAGTTTCATACCTTTGTGGTCTGAGAAACTGGTTGGTACAATTTCAGTCTTTTTTAATTTACCGAGGCTTTTTGTGGCCTAGTATATTATCTATTCTTGAAAATGTTCCATGTGCACTTGAGAAGAATGTGTATTCTGCTGCTTTTGGGTGTAGAATTCTGTAGATGTCTGTTAGGTCATCTGTTCTAATGTGTTGTTCAGTGCCTCTGTCTCCTTACTTATTTTCTGTCTGGTTGATTAGTCCTTCAGAGTGAGTGAAGTGTTGAAGTTTCCTAGAATGAATGCATTGCATTCTATTTAGTATTTGTTTTACATATGTAGGTCCTTCTGTGTTGGGCGCATATTTATAATGGTTGTATTTTCTTGTTGGATTGACCCTTTTATCATTATGTAATGTCCTTTGTCTCTTGTGACTTTGTTTGGAAATCTATTTTGTCTGATACAAGTACTGCAACTCCTGCTTTTTCTCACTATTAGTTGCATGAAATATCTTTTTCCATCCCTTCACTTTTACTCTGTGTATGTCTTTGGGTTTAAAGTGAGTCTCTTATAGGCAGCATATAGATGGGTCTTGCTTTTTTATGCATTCAGTGACTCTTGTCTTTTGATGGGTGCATTCAGTCCATTTACATTTAGGGTGATTATCGATAGGTATGTACTTATTGCCATTGCAGGCTTTAGATTCGTGGTTACCAAAGGTTCAAGGTTAACTTCCTTACTATCTAAGAGTCTAACTTAACTCACTTAATATGTTATTACAAACACAATATAAAGTTTATTATTTTTTTCTCCTCCTCCATTCTTTATATATTACGTATCATCTTCTGTACTCTGTCTATCTCTTGATTGACTTTGGGGATAGTTAATTTTATTTTGCATTTGCTTAGTAATTAGCTGTTCTACTTTCTTTACTGTGGTTTCATTACCTCTGGTGACAGCTATTAAACCTTAGGAACACTTCCATCTATGCAGTCCCTCCAAAATACACTGTAGAGATGGTCTGTGGGAGGTAAATTCTCTCAGCTTTTGCTTATCTAGAAATTGTTTAATCCCTCCTTCAAATTTAAATGGTAATCTTGCCAGATAAAGTAATCTTGGTTCAAGGCCCTTCTGCTTCATTGCATTAAATACATCATGCCACTCCCTTCTGGCCTGTAAGGTTCCTGCTGAGAAGTCTGATGATAGCCTGATGGGCTTTCCTTTGTATGTGATCTTATTTCTCTCTCTGGCTGCTTTTAATAGTCTGTCCTTATCCTTGATCTTTGCCATTTTAATTACTATATGTCTTGGTGTTGTCTTCCTTGGGTCCCTTGTGTTGGGAGATCTGTGCATCTCCATGGCCTGAGAGACTATCTCCTTCCCCAGATTGGGGAAGTTTTCAGCAATTACCTCCTCAAAGACACTTTCTATCCCTTTTTCACTCTCTTCTTCTTCTGGTACCCCTATAATACGAATATTGCTCCGTTTGCACTGGTCACACAGTTCTCTCAATATTCTTTCATTCTTAAAGATCCTTTTTTCTCTCTGTGCCTCAGCTTCTTTGTATTCCTCCTCTCTAGTTTATATTTCATTTATTGTCTCCTCCACCGTATCTAATCTGCTTTTAATACCCTCCATTGTGTTCTTCATGATTGGATCTCCAACCAGAATTCATTCCTGAGTTCTTGAATATCTTTCCGTACCTCCATGAGCATGTTAATGATTTTTATTTTGAACTCCCTTTCAGGAAGATTCATGGGGTCAATGTCATTTAAATCTTTCTCAGGAGTTGTATTCATAATTTTACTTTGAACCAGGTTCCTTTGGCATTTCATATTTGTATATGGCGCCCTCTAGTGCCCAGAAGCTCTACTCTCTGGAGCTGCTCAGCCCCTGAAGCAATGTCGGGGGTCGCAGGGGAGTGGTATTGGTGCCTGGGGGGAGGAAAGAGCTGTTTCCTGCTTCCCGGCTGCTATGTCTGACTCTACTGCCTGAACCAGTGTGCCGAGCAAACAGGTATAAGTCTCTATGCTTTGTGTTTGTAGTTGCTGTAGACAGATCTTCCCTCTGGCTGGCCTAACACCAGGATAGGGTTTGCCAGTTTGCGAGCCAGGTGGGGTGGTCGGGAGAAAGGCTCAATAGGCTGTGTATTCCGGAGGGGGTCCTTGGAGCTGTGTAGCAAGCCAGGGAGCTGGAGCACCTGAAGATCGTGAAAGCTCCCAACCTGCTGGGAAGAGTGTACGTAGACAATTTTGTCTACCTGTCCTTTCTCCTGAGCAGTAAACTCTGTGCAATCCTTGCCCCTTTAGCAGCCCTGTTGCTAAGGGCTTCCTTGTTAGGAAGTCTCTCAGACTGCCCGCCTTTCTTTTGTCCCAGAGCAGCCGGATATGGATCCCTGCTTTCCACAAGTGGCTGGAATCTCAGTGTCTCCAGGAATTCTGCCTGTCTTAACTTTCCAACCCCCTAGTCACGAGAGTACCATGCAATCACCATGAAATGTAGGTTTGTGCTCCCAGAATATATCTGCAGAGTTAGGTATTCAGCAGTCCCAGGCCTCCACTCCCTTCCCACTCCATTTCTCTTCCTCCAGCCGATGAGCTGGGGTGGGGGAAGGGCTTGGGTCCTGCTGGGCCACAGCTTTGGTATGTTACCCTGTTCTGTGAGGTCTGCTCTTTTTTCCAGGTGTATGCAGTCTGGCACAGTCCTCTTTCCTGCTGCTCTTTTAGGAGTAGTTGTATTAATTATATTTTCATATTATATGCGGTTTTAGGAGGAAGCCTCTGTCTCACCTCTCATGCCACCAACTTTAATCTCTTAGTGAGATTTTACTTATGCCAATGTTAAAGTTAAAATTAATTTGTCTCATTATTATTAAAATTGATTATACTTCTTGGTCATGTATCAGCTGATATGAAGGAAAAGAGGCTCAGAAACATACTAGCGGCAGGGAGGAGCCAGCCAGAGATTATGCCACCATATGTCATCCAATAATCAATGTCATCTAACAGGAGGATAACTAAAAGCTAAGCACATACTGAAGAGGCTCCTTAAAAAGAGACCATCTAACAGAATGGATGCTGCCCTAAGATGCAGACAAGTGCCTTCTCATTCTGTCAGGTAAGCAGCTAAATCCATCACGGAGGCAGAGCAAGGCCCATAAATCTGTTTCACCGCTACTAGCTACACAAATTCATGGTTTCAGAAACTCCAAGGAGACATTTGCCTCCAAAGACAGCTCATCAGGAATCAGCAGAGCAAGGAGAGAGGCAGCCCTTCTTCCAGTAAAATTCCACGCTGTTACAACCAAGACCTGAACAGCTCCAACCCCTGCCTAGGTTGGGTGTACACAATGAACTTCTCTTTGATCAATGCCAAGGTATTTTATTCTAGAGACAGCCACATCTTTTTATGTTGACCAGGATTATTGACAAGTGAAATATGAAGACCTTCATGTGAGCGTGCAAACAACCTGGGGTCAAGCTCTAGAGCCCAAAAGAAAATCATGCAATAAGGACAAGCCACAGCTGGGGTTATTTCTGGTCAGAGTATTAACAGGCTGTATCTTCTAATGCAATGCTGGCTCCCAGAATAGTTCAGTGTGGATGCATGGAAACCATACTCATGAGGCTGGCTTAAGTGACAAGAATACTCCAGTGGATATTTCAAGAAACTTTTCAAATACTAGTGCTACTGGTTCACAATAGACTCAAAAAAGTGGGGAGTATGTAATATGGGTTAATGTTTTATTCACTTAAACCCTAAGACACAGATGGAAACCAACACTTTCCCCATGACTACAGCTATTCAAATTTAAACTCAGTCTAGAGTTAAAGTGTATGTCCTGACCACGCCAATTCCTGCATGCCATGTTTCAGTTTGAAGTGCTTTTTAAAGGCAGAGTTTTAACACTGTAAAAAGCTAGATATAACAAGGAGATTTTATTAGGCTCTCCTCATCCCGAGTGCCTTGAGAATAACAATATAATGCCAACAAAAGCCCATTGTTCCCACTGCACTTTATCAGAGTTCAGTGAACACACACTGGATGTGATCAGCACCAAACACTGGACAGAACAAGAAGGCACTTTCTCTCCTCACATCACAGAAGCCCACAGCTTTGAACCTGGGAGAGAAAGACTCCTTCAGCTTACAGTCTTCTAGCACAAATCTGCTGAAGCCCGGCCTCACCCTGCTCTGGCAGGATCAAGGTCGGCAGGCGGCATGTCCATTCTAATTGCTTCCTTCGACTCTCCAGGTTTGTCATGAGATTATAGGTTTGTCAGTTTAAGGGTTTAATGCCATCCTCTCAGAAGGCATAATGCCTCCAAGAAATATAGGAACTACACCATGCAGTAACAAAGCCCTCTGCTCGGCAGACAGTTCACATACTGATCTTAAGAACCAGCTCTTCTCAAAGCCCAGGCTCAAAAAACCCCATAAAACCTACCATCCGCGAAGCTTATAGGCCTCTGGGATGTCAGGATTCACAATGATCGTGCTTGAGGACAGTACAGAGAGGCTCCGCCCACCAAAATCAGAAACTCTGGCTCCTTTGATAGCCATCACAGGTTGTCTAGAACCATCAAATCTATCAGCCTGTAACAAAAACACCAAATACAGTGTCACTGGCCGAAGAATACACAGAACATTTTTAAAGAAAACAGTCAATAGTAGTAGATGCATTAAATGGTACATAGAACCCACACAAGATAACCTCACACACAAGAATCTGCTCAGAGATACATCAAAATGAACCCAGAGTTGGAAGAGCATTTCATTATGCTCAAAAGTTATGATTTGAAATGTCAACCACAGCAGATCTTACAGAAGTAAATCAAATAAACGACCTCAAATACTCTCTAAACAGCCCAGTCCTCCATTGGGAAAGGTGTATATGGCCTACATGGCCAAAGCCCACAACTCACAGGACAAGACAACCACCTACACAGCTCTTTATGTCTCCACTGTTGTGCACATGCACTGACTGCTCAATGCAAGTACTTACATCTTCTCCCCACAGAGTGGCTGATACCACTTTCCCTGACATGTCCATCAGATAGATATTTCTCTTAGAAATTTCTCTGTTATTAGACTTCATTGTGATTTTAGTGGCATCTTCATAGCTCTTGCAGATCCCAATTATGTCTAAAATAGACATAAAAAAGGCACAATGTTTTAGCAAGACATGGTCAAGGCTCCCATTACAGCATGACCAAAGATTGACCAGCAAGTGCTTCAGTCTTACCCCTCCCCTATATTGCACACAAAACTAGAAATCACCACTGTCTTTGCTCTCAAATGCAGACTTACCTACAAGTGAGTCTTTAGACTTATTCTCTAGGTCACCAATCCCTGTGAAATCAAACTGAACTGTAGGTAAATGATGACCATCTTCACAGGGCATGACAGAAGTCTCATTATTGAAGGTCATTTCATAGTCATTTTTAACAGCTGTGAATTGTTTGTTCGCAATCTTCAGGGTGCCTTTAGAGAAATAATAGACCTGCAAAACAGCCCCAGCCATAGAACATGGGACAGTCCATCAAACTGAACATAGACACTCTTCACCACACAGTTCTCCAACGGACTGGAGTCCCCTCACCCTCACCCCACCGCTCAACTGTCTCAGTTCTAGACCCGACGCTACCATACCTTGTTCACGTCAATAAGGGGAAAGAACTTGTCCGCTTGCTCATTGAAAGCAGTGGCTCTGATTTCACCCTGCAGAAGCATGGGAGAGGCAGGTTAGAACTGTGGTGTTCATTAAGTTTTACCAATGACAAACAGCCACTTTAGTGTCAAAATGACATCTTTAAAGCAGTAGCACAAATGGCGTCTGTGACAGGGCTACACAGAAACATACACTTTACAGTCACATATTCAAGTTATTAACCCCAATGGAACAACTTAAATTTAACCAACTTGTTCCATTATCATGCTTTATTAATCTCAAGTTAGAAACAAAAACAAAACAAAAATCCCAACAGTGAATTTAATATTCTGACAACAAGAATAAGAAAATTTTGAACACTCAGTGACATGAGTGAAGCCCACAGGGAAGCAGGCTGAACCACAGTGATTCACCAGCTTTCCTCACGTTTGCACTAAGTGAGGAATTACTTCATATTCAGTAGTTGCTGCCAAAACATTACAAGTCATGTTTTCAAGTTGCTTGCAATGTGATTTTCCCTTTTGATTTTGCACCAGTCAAAATCATACAGATGATTAAGAAACTTAAATAAATAGCTGACATGTTAGCCAACTGATAGATTAGACCAATAATTTGGTAAAAAAATTTGGTTCTGATATTGATTCTGCCATCATATAGTCAATACATTTGGGGTGTTATTCCATCTTCCAAAAACAAACCATCTATTTCCTTCTGCTCTCTTAAAGGTCTGAACAAATAGGAAATACGCAGCAATTTGAAAAGACTGAGGTACACATCAGGAATTATAAACAGAACTAAGGACAGAGAACAAGACTGTCGAGAGTCTACAACTTGGATTTTTTTAATATCTTCATCATGGTTCGGTTTTGTTTAAGTAAAGCAGAGGGCACAGCCCTGTCCCACAAAACCATTATCTAGGTGGCTGTTGCATGCTTTCTGCCGTGGCCCAAAGCTCCACTTTGCTCATAGGCAGACAGCACCTCCTACGGCTTCAACTAAGTCAAGACAGAGGCTGCCCATGAGGTTGCTTACACATTTAGGAGACTGACTTCTGTTACTACAAATGCTTTCATTTATGATCAAGGATTTTATTTGGGGCCTTTAACCCTGTTCTCCCAGACAGCATCAAAAGACTACAGTAGAGGAAAAACAATAACGATCATGTTTCTTTTTGGCCTACTGTTGTTTTTTCCCCTTCTAGGTCTGCACAGAGATGAGTCCTCTGCTTCTCAAAGAGCTGACTATTTCCCCACTTGACAAATACTCACACTCTCATCAACCAGTTCTATAGAGAAAAGCTTCCCTTCCCCTCGGGAATTGCTCCATGTGCGGATCTGACTTTTGTTGGTAACACGAGCACAAATAGTCCACCTGAAAACCAAAGATTATATTAGTGCTCACAGTCTTACTTGGAAAAGATCTGAAAGGTTTTCTATTGTCTTCTTATAACCTTTCTTTATTTTATGCATATTCCAGTTTTCAATATAAGCTATATTTTAATCCAGCTAATTAAAACCCAAGATGATGTACAGATTTTACAGTATAGAAAAAGCAAATAGTAAAACATACAAGGTAATTTAACACTAACTCTTTCTCCTGTCAAATAAGTAAATTTATGAACTCTTTCCCTTCTCGAAAAAGCATCACCTAGGCAACAATATCCCCTTAATGAAAGGTTCTACGATGGAAAATGCAGTAAATCCAGCAATTATATTTTGCCACTACTTTGAATTATGGGAACTGATAAGAACTCGTGTCAAACTTCTGTCTCCTTTCTAACACCCACTGAATATAAACACAAGGTTTATGGAACATGGCATGGGCAAGCTCCTACAGGGAACACCCTAAGAAGTATGACCTCAGACAAAAGCCACTAAAAAAAAAGGAGGCACAAGGCTGTTTAGGTGAAACCATCATAAGATTGTATATCAATGATACATTAATATATATATATATATATATATATACACACACACACACACACACACACATATATATAAATGAATGCATGAATGAAGGAGGGATGGTACCCATTCCAAACATAAGCATTGGGTACATTAATTACCTTACTTATAATTTCACAGGAGAACTTACCTTCCCTACATTGCAAAGAATTGAAGAGTAAATAAAAACCTATCTGAAAGAATTCTGAAAAAAGAACTCACTAATTTTCAACTAAGATTGATTTTTAATGGAAAAAAGTCATATAAAATAAGTATCTGTTTAGGGTATATTAATGTAGTTAATACAAATAGTATAGATCCTTTTAGCCAACTGAATAATAGTAACAATTTTTGGACTAAAAGTCACTGTGTATATGATAAGATGAAATAAATGTCTTCTGAATTAGAACATTTATTTTTACTCATAGGGCTATCAATTGATTCTTTAAGCATTAAATATCTTCCATTTCAAGTCATTTCAAAATGGATGAAACTCCACAGGCTATGGCTGACTACTTTTTTGGCCATTCTTCTATAAAAGAGTTAAAGGTTGCCACAGTTTGTGCCCCACCCCTCAGAAAAAAAAGGTGTTGGGGGGGGGACTACTTTATGTACGATGACCTTGAAGTTCACACTTAGATAACTCAAAACCCCTTAAGAACCGATTATACTATTTTGTGAATTTATTCGATGGAGTGACTCACTTGGACTGGTAAGGGGTGAGGCTGGCAATGGGCACCACTCTGCCCTGTGCTCCCCCAGAACTGTTCACTAGGCTGGTACCTCCAGCTTTTCCAAATGTCTTTGAGGCACCATAAGTCTTAGATGTACTGGAACCTTTAAAAAGGAGCACAAAAAAGGACCATCGTCATTCTACTTAAATTTTAGAGTAAGTTTGGTAATAGCAATTACTCGGGAGTACTTGTGAAATCAGACAAAAATGAGGCAAAGATTTTCCTTTTTAGTAATAAAGAGACACGGAGTTCAAACAGACTCTAACAGAAGGCTAAAAAAAAAGCCATCTAGAATGGAGGTGGGCACATGGAAGGTCGCTACTATACTTGCTGACTTAAGCCCTAAGGGCAAGACAGTAATGGTGAAGAACCCAGACACGACTCCTTCAGACGTTCACCCTTCTCAAACTTTTCTCGTATACCAATGGGCAAGATAATGGGTACGAGAAAGTAAATCAACCTCTTTGACTGGTAAAACTGATAACAAGTCATTAGCTGCAAAGAAAAAAGAAGGCTAGAAAATAAGGGACATAGTGAATGATCACGTGAGGTGAAGGATAAGGATACCTATCACAAATACACCACCTCAAAACGCCCCAAGACTCCCAGTTCTCACTGGTTTGCAGGACTGAGAAGTCTAGAATGAAGTCTATGGGAGTGGGTTTAGTTTGGAACAAGGGGCAAGAATCAGATTTTGGTTCCAGACAAGCAGGTGGCTGGCCACCAGGATCCCTTCTGCCTCCTTTGTCCAAGCCTATGCAGCTGCTTTGCACCAGGAAAGAACAGGTAAGTAAAGCCTATGATGCACCTTCATTCTTTCATACACACACCATTTCTGCAAAGCGTCTACCTCCCAATTCAGAAAATATCACTGTTTTATGTCGTCTATATCAAAACATTTCTTCAGAATAGAATTTGGCTTGAAACATCATCTATCATTATTTATTTTTATTTACTGGTTTTCCATAGCATGTACCACATTATTCTAGGTATTTGCGGCACTTAGCAAAAAGCATGCACAGACTATCCCAGATTTTTAAAGTTTTTATTTTAACTGGGGAATCAAGAAAGATGACTACACACACAAAAGTAATAATTACCTCAAGGTTATGCAAGGAATAACATGTACTTTGTAAAATACATGTGTAGTATACACCTAGTATTATATATAAAATATACAATCATTTAACACACACATGCATCCAGTTTTCATGCCAAGTAGCTTCCCCTCAATACACATCTGGTCTTTTTTTCTTTCACCACTAAGTTGACTGGTGCTTAGGGAACATTAGATGATTTTTTTAAATAAATAATAATGCAAGACAAAGACAGACAACTGGGAAAATAAATCTGTGGGAGGAGGGAGAGGAATAACATGCTAGTTTATTTTAGCCTAAAGAAGTGACTTTTAGCTTATTTACCATTTTAGATGTTCTACTCTACCACCTCCCTCAACAGTACATAATTTGTGAGTTCTGTATAAACAGACCCACCTATGAAGGAGACAGAAAGAAGGTAGATAGATGTTGCAAGGCAGATAAGATAAAAACTGATCAAAGACCAATGTGGAAAAACGTCCTATGTCCTGAAACTTTCAGAGAAACATAAGTGAGGTCTTAACCTTGCTTTTCTTAGAATCTCAGCATTAAAAAAATAGAAACTAATAGTTGAGGGGAGAAGAGGTGGTAGTGAATGAGAAGCTGACAGGAAAAAAAAAGGACTTCTGAAAATAAATTCAACCAAATTTTACAAATCATAATTTTCAATGGTGGTCCCTAAAGTAAAGGCCACAAAGTAAAGAAAATGATCCCATTACAGCCTTTCAGGACCTGCTGCGGAGAGTTAAGAGTAAACTACCTCTCATCCATGAGACTGAGAAGCAGAACCTATGACCAATACAAAATGATATTGTCTTCAAGCTAAGATAAATACCCATGAGAGCCCAAAGTGGGAAAGTTCCCAAGAGCAAGCCAAATTTAATAATTGGATCCTAGATGAAGGCAAGAACCTAAAAGGTATGCAAATTCCCAAAGTCAAGAAGGTGTAAAATGTAAGATGTGATAACCACCAGATAAACTATTAACAGAGAACAGTGTATCAGTCTGCTTAAAAAAAAAAAAAAGGATGTTAAATATGTTTAAAAGACTATCTTTAATAACTTTTCAGTCATATTCTTTACAATAAGAATTGGAATTATTCTTTGCAAGAGGCAACTGTCACAAATCCATTTTGGAAACTCTCTTCAGTCCCAGGTTAAATTTCAAAGCGTTGCTCAGAAGCCTGACACACATCCTACCATCACTGCACAAGGCAGTCTTACCGCTCCCTGAGCTCCCATTCTGTTGCTGGGGCTTGCTGGGTGGTAGACTGGCTGCTGAGGCTGGAGAAGGAACGATCTGCTGCTGACAGTGGCCTGAGGATCAAAAGAAACCATTTCAGTGCAAATAATTTGGGTTATGAGATTTAAACTTAGGTACTTTGAGAAAATGTTAAGTTTTTATGTTGTCAAAGACTGGGGTCAGAATTCAGGCTGAGGCTTTCAGCTGCACGCGCGGTGCACTCGCTAGAGTTCACTTTTGTTTTCATTACATGAAAGGCTGGCTCCATTTACCTTTCACCTGCTTATAATTGATAGCTTTCAGTTTTGATGAGGTTCTCCCCTAAAGCCTTGCCCATTTCTCCTGCATGAACCTGAAGTAAAGTCACCGGGCTGAATCTGTGACATTATCACTATTTCCATAGCAACAAATCGGTGTCATCAACAGAACCATGTGTTCACTGCAGGATCTACCAGAAGAAAAGGCTGGGCGGTAAGAAAAACCTAAAAGCAGTTCAATTGTCTCTGAAGTGCTCCTGCTTCAAAGGAAAAGGAGACATTCAGGAAGGATTCTTCTATCCTTTCCCTCCTAAACAAAGCAACCTCATTTTGCAACTGACAGTTGGTGGAAAATAAGAGTTGAAAGAGCCTTAGGTACCGTGAAGTGCTAGTGAACTGTCACAGCAGGGAGAGATGAGAATGGACTTCAGAAGCAGGTGGGTCAAGGAAACAGGAAGATTAAAAGGAAAGGAGGGGAAATGACCATGTCTCTCAAGCAGAAAATAAGAAATGCCATACCATTAGACTACTTACTTACCCTTACCCTTTCAACAAATGTTTATGAAGTTGGACAGTGTTAAAATTGCAAAATACACCTAATTTAAAAAAGTTAACAGATTTATAGAATTTGATTTTGCCTTTGTGATTGGCACTAAAAGCAGAAGTCAACCAAACTGCTTGTTTACCAAGAATGCTTGCAGCACACAAGTGCAGCTCAAGAGAATGTTCCAGAGTGCCCTAACAAAAATGGTGAGCTGCAAAAGCTCCCTGCCTGCCACCCTGTCTCTGCCTCCCTCCAATCACTGGTCCTGCTGGGCTTTCCAAGGCCCTAACTCGGATGGGCATATTACACACAGATTTCATTTCCTTCTGCCAATATTACTCTGACCTGGTACAACTAAATGAGAGTTAACTGTGCCATTAGAGTAAAATAAATACAGCACACAGAGAAGACAAGTAGTGATTCGATAGCATCTGACTACGCTGATGGACAGTGACTGTAATGGGGTATGTGGTTGGGGACTTGGTAATGGGGGGAGTCTAGTAACCATAATGTTGCTCATGTAATTGTATATTAATGATACCAAAAAAAAAATACAGCATAAAATTAAAAAGGTTAAACAGAATTGTTTATTCTTTAGCTCCTCCTATGGAGAGAAAAATTGAGATCTTATTTACATAGAAAAAAGCTCAGATTATTGACAGTGAATTTTTGTTTATTTTTTAGCTTTTCTATTATCTCTGAATTCACAAAGTGTCATGAAATTGCATGGGCAAGCTGCTCTTCTTAGACAATGTGTCTTGTGAAAGCACATTTTGAAATTTTAGTGAATCTTTTTAAAAATCAGTAGAGAAAAGATGAATTCTCAGAAGACAGTACTGGGGCTAAGTGGTTGGAAAAAGTAAAACTATTTTCACCTGCCTCATGAAATACATTCAAAAGAATCAAAAGACCTGAACATTCAAAGACGGAAACCATAAACATACACAATCTCCTGCTATACTCCACCCTAGTTCCACAGTCTCAAACATATCTAACTTCCTCATATCACCATGCCTGTTAATTCAAGTATCTTGCTGAACAGGAGATGATCATGGTATTCTCTTAATATTTAATTTCTGTCAAAATGTAACTAACTTTTATAAGTATCATATTCAGGGACAGAAAGTACGGTGGTTACCAGGGACTGGTGGGATTGGAGAATGGGGTTTAATGGGTACAGGACAGAGTTTCAGTCTGGGATGAAGAAAGAGTTCTGGGGCTGGATGGTGGTGATGGTTGCACAAAAGTGTGGATGTTTTTAATACCACTGAACTGGACACTTGTGGATAAAATGAAAACTCCTGTGGCCGGATTCTCATCTGGCCCTGGTTGGCTAGCTCACTACACAAGTGTGGGCAATACGTTGCTACCGACTCTATGTAAAGAGCTCTGCCCAGTGCTCTGCAGTGGCACGGCTGGAAGACTGCAGGAGAGCAGAGCAGAGGCTGGAGTGGTGGCAGCGCCAAGGACAGAGGCCCAGAGGACAGCTGTGCGGGCAGAGAGGCCCAGAGACCGGCTTGCTGCATGCAGGCTCGCTCTGAGTGAACAGGATTTTAGTGATTGACCATGGAAATAAAGTTGGGTATAACCCTTTCACCCCAAGAACGTTCTGCTGTCATTTCTTTGGTCACAACGAATCCATAGAGAACTTGTCTGGGGTTGAAACCCATTGGCAAGACAACACTGTTAAGATGTAAATTTTATGTTATGTATGTTTTGCCGCAATTTTCAAAAAATGTAGTTTACCTATTTACCTTGGAGGAGGAATCTTTTTTGACACTTTAATATGAGTTTAAAATTCATTTATTGTAATTTCTTTTTAGTAGTAACAATACAATGATACAGTCTTATAATCCTTGCATTCTCAGATTAATGAAGTATACTATATTCAATGAAATATAGTACATGTACAAGACTCCAATGAGGCCCTGTAACACACATTAATAATAGCTACCATATTCTGAGTGCTTACTATGCACTCATGATTAAGTATATACTATTCCATTTAATCTTCAGCTCTATGATATAAATAGCATTACAACCATCTAACAGATGAGAAAACTGGGTTTAAGAGGTTGAGTAACTTGCCCAAAGTCACACAGCTAGGAAGAGGCAGAACCTAGTCTCAAACCAGGTTTGTTTGACTAGTTCCAACTAGATCCAACCCCCTTCACCACTGCTATATAATGATTCATAAGAAATACATATATTTGGTCCTTTATATAACCAAATATATCTATTTCCCAGGTATATTTGGCCTTCATCCACAGTTACTGAAAACACTGCAGAGTCTTAAAGGTGAAATGGGTGTTTTATTACCTTAATGAGAGACTTTTGGACCCCCCCCCCACTCCACCCAAGGGTGGGGGCTGGAGGTTGAATCAGTCAATGGCCAGTAATTTAGTCCATCATGAGCTACAATGAAGCCCTCACAAAAACCCCCGAGAAGAGCTTATCTCTCTGCTCTGCACTGCCTGCTCTGCTCTGTTGGATCCTGCTTCTTGTCAGAGAGAGCTTCTATGTTCTGGGAACCAGAACGCCTCCAGGTGCCACGGATCCAGGCCCCAAGCTCCAGGAGGGCAGAGGCTCTTTTATTTGGGACCTTGCCCTATGTCTCTCTTCATTTCGCTGTTAACTTGTGTCCTTTATTAAACTGGTAAACCTAAGTCCTTTCCTGAGTTCTGTGAGCCACTCTAGCAAATTAATCAAACCTAATGGGAAGGTGGTGGGAACCTCCAATGTGTAGCCGGTAGGTCAGAAGCACAGGGAACTGCCTGGGGCTTGTGTCAGGCATCTGGAGTGGGGGTGGAGGGCAGTCTTGTAGGACGGAGCCCTTAACCTGGGAATTTGGTGCTGTCTCCAGGCAGACAGCATCAGAACTGAGTTGAGTTCTCCAACACCTGGTTGATGTTCAAGAATTGCTTGGTATAAGTATGTGTGGGAGGGGACCCTCCCACACACTTACACACATTGGAATCGGGTCCAGGTCCCAAATGGAAGACCCCCTCCCACATATTTACACACACTGGAATTGGGTGCAGGTACCCAAATGAAGTTAATACTACTTTTACTGATGTGTTTAATATTGTTACTGTTATATGTAGGGAAAAAAATACACCACTGCATTTAGTATCAGACGAGTGGGAATCATAACAACCATCTGGTTAATTTTTAATTGGAAGCAACCAATTCTGGCAGACAAAACTCTAGTTATATAGTACATAACTAATAACACCAGGTAGTCCATTTACCGGTGCAATCCTTAACTCCTGCTTTGGGCCACATATGCAAATCTGGCACAGGAGACAAAACACAGTTCTGGACCAACTGGATGACAAAAATCCTGGGGGATTCAAAAGAGCAACAACTGCCCTTCCATTCAATGCAGTGCAATACAGTCACTGACCACAAACCTGAAAGAAACTAGTCTACAGCTAAATAAAAATTAAGATTATATCCCAAAGCAGTAATGCAGACTCAACTTCTGCTAAGTCTGTTCTTCTGTGCCACCTGGAAATCAAATCATTCCAGTAAGGTGGATCAAGGTCAAAATTTTTAAGACTCTTTTGCTGTATGCTATCTTCCTATCACTGGCTCTGACCCAGAAGGGAAACAGCAGACTCTATTTAGCTCCTCAAATTACTTGCACTCATACCTATAATTTTTATTATCATTATAATGTAAGTGGTAATGAACCACCAGCTGAGAAAAATTAGCTAATAGACAACAGAATATACAGAATAACAAAAACTCATTTCTACTAGCAAGTGCTTTCTTAACAAAAAATATGAACAATTTAGAGCCAATCCAGCAATTACAATTTCCTGTTAGCAGAAAATGGACAGTATGAGGCTGAAAACAATTTCAACTATTATGTTTCAATAATGAGTAATACTAACAACTAAGTATCATAAGAAATTTAAGTCTAAGTAATAGATCATTAGAAGTAGTAGGTACACAGATCTAATATACATGCTGACAAAATACACAGTGGTAAATATGGGAGATTAAAAATCACCCAATCCAATATCATGTGAAACATGAATTGTTTCAAGTTTGTTTCTCACATTTGGAAAATTCTATAAGTATCTTTATTTCATATGGTGGTAGTACTGTAAGAAAATTTCAATGCACATTTTGGAATTCCTTTGTCTGTTTCTGGGCAGGTTTTAGTCAATTAATTTTACTGGTCACCTGGCATGTCACAGGTTTTGGGGTAGGTGCTGGGAGCATACAAATCTAACTTTAGTTCTCTACTCACTAATAACATTTTCCTTGCTTTCACAATAGACAATTAGGAACAATTTCTGTGAAATACACTGTTTAAGTCACTGTAACAGTTACTTCCATGATGGCCCAAGTAACAATGTCCTATTGATATGGTTACAATGAAATTCAATAGCAAATAATCCTGCACAGCAAACTTCTCTCATCCCTTTGAACTTTAACAGACTCTGAAGAAAGCAAAGAGCCAGAGGAACTGAGTACTTAGACAAAGGAGTTTTTTCCATAGTTTCATAGTTCTGACCCTAAGTGATAATTACTTTGCAACCCTTCCAGCTCCATCTTTATCTCAAATACTTTTGCCCCTGAAACACAAAACATGCAAAGCAACTACTCAATTAAGTACAGCATAAAAAAACATTAGAAATCTGGCCAATGGTGATTAATAACTGGGCACAAGCCTCTCTCCCTTGACCCTACTGCATCCAAAAATTTCAGAGATGCTAAGTATTGCTTTGTCTTAGCTCTCCCGCCTAAAAGCACAGAATAAGATAACCAGTGAGCTTGTTTTAACTTTATTACTACAGAACAAATGTAATGTTTAAATTTAATATTTTAGAACTTTACCTGAATAGGCTCCAGATTTCCTTCTCTAATTTAAAGCACTAAATTACTACGTTTTGTATAGGTAAAAATTAAAGTCTAGAAGGTTCCATTTCCGGAAGAAGCATGGCGATGACCTAGTCCCAAAATTTCCTACTTCTAAAAATCATACAGAGCAATAGAATGATTACCCACTCCACATACAAACATCAAAACCCCTGCTGCATAGCAAAAACACCATAACAAAATAAAAAAGACTTGTAACTCACATCAGAGACAAAGGACTAATTCCCCTATTTTTAAAGAATTCTTAAAAATTGAGAAGAAAAAAAAAACCCAAAAGAAAAATGGACAAAGTCAGTTCAGAGAATAAAAAGCTCTCAAACATTTAAAAGGATACTCACCTTGCTCAGAATACAAATTAAACATTACATTGAAATGCCAGTTTTTATCTACCAGACTGGTAAAAATTAAAAAGATTAACACACTGTTGTCATAGCTGTGAAGAAATCAGTATTTTCATGCATTGCTGGTGGGAATGCAAAATGATACTATCCTACAGAGGGGAATTTTTTTTTAATAATTTATTTTGGTATCATTAATCTACAATTACATGTGCAATATTATGATTATTAAACCACCCCCTTCATCAGGTCCCCTCCACCAACCCCATTACAGTCACTGTCCATCAGCGTAGTGAGATGCTATAGAATCATTACTTGTCTTCTCTGAGTTGTACAGCCCTCCCTGTGCCCCCCCAACATTACGTCTGCTAATCGTACTGCCCCAGAGGGGAATTTTTAACTACCACTGGTGCATTTATCCATTGATTAGCAATCTCAATTTTGGCAGTCAAACCCCCTCTGCCCGTATACCTGCAAATGTATAAAATTATTCATTACAGCACTCTTTTAACAGCTACAGCTCAGAGTCCATCAATAAAGAGCTGGTTAAATTATGGAACAGCCACACAACAGAACACTATAACCATTAAAAAAAAAAAAAGGAAAAAGAAAAAGGAACCGAACTCTCAGTGATCAATTGTATCTATCCTTAGGCAAAAGCCAGACTAAATACCAAAAATTAAGGACAAATTGAAGAACTATGTTTGGTACATTTAAATTAAGACAGTGAATTAGTGTACTTCAATGGCAACCACCTAACAACTTTATTAGGAGCAAGAGAAGAGTTTAATTTTAACAGAACAGTTACTTCTCTGAGTTAAAAAAAAATAGTCACATACACAACTTTTGTTATCTTTACACTGACCAGCTGAAAGTCACTTTTAGTTTTTTTAAATGTCACATTTATAATTAAAATTGCTAATATGTTATATACTTAATAAATTATATAAACCCAAACAAAATTTTTCAATACATTTCCTTGAACATATGTAGTTCCCATAAACTGTATCAGAAAATTTTTCCAAATATTCATGACTATCATCTCTCTTCAGATTAGTTAAAAAATTAACTGATAAAAGAACAGAATTATCCATAATTCTGATTACTTAAAGAAAATTCAATCTGAAAACATAAAAAACATTTGAAAATAGCCTTCTGTATGTGTTTTGAAGAATATTTAAATTTAAAACAAAAACCAGAAAAAAAAATATGTATTTTTATCATCAAAACTGGACCTTTATTGGAATATCTCCCTCTTGATTATTTTGGTGTTCCCATCTCATGCTACTGGCCATGTTCCAGCATGAGAAAACAGTTCCCCCTCTGGGCACTAACAAGAATATATTTTATAGAAAAACTTAAACCTGAATAGTCATTTAAATCATGACCTAATCTGATACTGACATCTTATTCTCCCATCTGGGTGGCAGAGAGAGAGATGTAAGAGAGCTACATTCTAATCTTCCATAGTGTGAAGTCAATAAATAAATATCTGAATTGAAAAATTAAGAAAGAGCAGCATAAATACGTTATTTAAAAATATGGAGATAAAATACAGAAGAAACTGCTGTAACTTTTGGAACAGATTTATCTCTGGACAGGGCCAGGAGCCAAAGGAGAGAGAGTCAGTCGGGGAAATGGTGTTCGGTTTTGCTTTGAAGTACACACTTGTAAACCTACTTGACTTGACAAGATGGAATCACAGAGACCAAGTTTACCAGCCCACTTAAAATAACCAAAAAGAAGAAAAAAAATAAATGAAACAAATGATTTTCAGTACCCTGGGCACAAAGGACATGATTCCCAAGACAAAGGCGGAAACACACAAGGTGAGAAGGACTGCACCAGCTTCCTGCCTTGAGGGTTTCCAGGCTGGGACACAAGTAGTGGCCAAGAGGAACCCCAGAGTTGAGGAAATGGAGCTGAGGGTGTGGGGAGATCAAGAAATCTAGAGTTCTCAGGCCATAGTACCAGTAAAGAGAGAGCTCTACAGAGACCTCCAGGGATCTGCAGGTTTCCCCCAAGCAATCAGCAGAGCACTGGTTGGCCCCTGGGTATATGGAAAACTATCTGGGGCCAGGGAAAGAAAGACCCACGGGAGAAGACCAGAGGTAACTGCCCAGTGCTTATAACAAGCTAGAAATAGTACATGTTTCTAAAATGGAGAACCTCACATTCATAGGGCACTGAGTAGACCAATCGGACAGGCCTTGCCTCTAGGCAATGACACTAGGAACAGACATAGAATAAATGCTGCTCTCTCATCCCATCTGATCAAACCTTGAAAGCAACACCCTAAAAGATCAAAGTATTTCTAAGTGACTTAACTACATCTCTGAGAAAGCTCAAGAGTAATTACAGGAATACTAGTTTCTAGCACCCAACAAGGTACAAATTACAATGTCTGACATTTGGTCAAAAGCATGCAAAGAAGAAAATACACTTGATAACGAGGAAAGAAAAAAATCAACTGATTAAAACAGATAATGAACAGGCACAGATGCTGAAATTAGCAGGCAGGGACATTGAAAGTTACTATAATTACAACTGTAATTACTTTGTATATCTTAAAAGTTAAGTAGAGACAGGGAGAATATAACAGATTCAAACCAAGCTTCTAAAGATGAAAATTACAGTGACTGAGAAGAAAAATACAGTGGATGGGATTAACAGCAGATTAGACATGGCAGAACAGTAACATGCAGCAACAGAAACTACCCAGAATAAAAGAGAGAAAAGGAATTAAAAAACAAAACAAAAAGCCCAGCATCGATGAACTATGGGACAACTTTAAGCAGCCTAGTATATGTGTAATTGGAGATCCAAGGAGTGGAGCAGATCTTTAAGAAAAAGCAGCCCCAAATTTTCCTCATTGATGAAAACTATACACACATAGATCGCAGAAGCTCAGGGAGCATTAACACAAAAAACATTAAGAAAATGACACCAAGGTACACCACAAACTTCTCAAAACTAAAGATGGGAAAATTTTTAAAGTAGAGAAAAGGTCATGTTAAGTAAGAACAGAGAACAAAAAAAAAGAATGAGCAGCACAATTCTCTTGGGGTAATAATGCAAGATAACATCTTCAAAGTACTGAAAGAAAAATAATTGTCTACCTAGAATTCTATGCCTAGCAAAAATATTTTTCAGAGCCAAAAGCACCCTATAATAAAACTAAAAGTATATAAATAATATAATATAAAAAAATAAGAATTCATCACTTGCAGATCTTTACTACAAGAAATGCTAAATGATACCAGTTAGAAATATGGGCCTAGACAAAGGAATAAAGAGCACCAGAAATGACAACTACATGAGTAAATATATGACTTTTTTCTTAGTATTTATATCTTTGTAAAAGATAATTGACAATTTAAACAAAAATAACAAGGTATTGTGGAGTTTATATCATAGATGAAATGTATGACCATAGTACAAAGACTGGAAGGGGAGAGAAAAGAAAGTAAGAGACTTACAGCATATGTGATGTGGTGTAAGGTAGGCCATGGTAAGTTAAAGTGCATACTACAAACTTTAAAGCAACCACAAGAATAGCAAAATATAGGTTATAATTAATAAGCCAACAAAGGGGATAAAGGTAATGACAAAAAATATTCAATCCAAAAGGCATAAAAGCAAAAGGAAAAAACAAATGGCACAAAAACAAACAGCAGGATATTTAAATCTAAGCTTATCAACAACCATATTAAATGTAAATAAATGATCTAAACACCTCAATTAAAGATAGAAATTATCAAATTGGATAAAAAAGCAAGACCCACCTATGTACTGCTTATAAAAAATACTCATTTACATAAGGACATAGGTTAAAAGTGAAAGGAAAGAGAAAGAAACACCAAGCTAACACTAATTAAAAGAAAGCTGAAGTATATATATTAATAGCAAAGTGGACTGCAAAACACAGAACTTCGTCAATAACAGAGAAGTAATTTCATAATGATAAAGGAGTCAATTCATTAAGAGGACGTAACAATCCTAAATGTCTATGCACTTAATAAGAGAGCTTCAAAATACACAAAGCAAAACCTAATATAATGGTAGTTACCAGGAGCTATAGGGAATAGTTACTGTTTATTG
This sequence comes from Phataginus tricuspis, assembly GCA_029783875.1. Classification (NCBI taxonomy): domain Eukaryota; kingdom Metazoa; phylum Chordata; class Mammalia; order Pholidota; family Manidae; genus Phataginus; species Phataginus tricuspis. The sequence continues at coordinate 5,301,364 of JAQQAC010004778.1, read as the reverse complement.
GGTATAGAGTTTCATTTTTACAAGATGAAACAGTTATGGAGATGGATGGTGATGTTTGTACATTATGAATGCATATAACACCAGTGAACTGTACATTTAAAAATGGTTAAGTTGTATATTTTACCACAATAAGAAAAAAGAGAGATAATCACTGTTAAATAATGTTAATATATTCAATTCAACTCAACAAATTCTTATTATGGGCCAACTAAAAGTTAGGCACTAGGGATATAACAACAAATAGAACAAATATGGCCTCTACCTTCACTGAGCTTACTCATGGGCTGGCAATGAACAGGTATTATTCTAAAAGCTACTAGTGTGGTAAGTGCTACCAAAGGAGTATAGCTAGCCTATATGCTTTACATTTTTAAAAACAAAAATGTGCTTAAGAATAATCTTAAGAAAGCACACTTCTCATTAATATTATTTCCAGGTATTTATTATTTTCAGTCTGTTGCAAGTGGGATCTTTTTCCATTATATTCTCTAATTTTTCCCCCTTTCCTAATACAAACTTGTGCTATTATGATATTATGAGAAATATATATTTTGGCTCCTGGCACACAGCTCCTAAAACCATTTTAATTTCCTAAGTGATACCAGAGATAAGGGTATCTTCTTATTCATTAACAAGCCGATTTCAACCACACCAGTTTATGTTAATAAGGTGACTCTTAGAAAGTCTTATTAGGATGGTTGCCAGGGGAACCAAACAGGAGATTTCAGTCCCCCCTACCTCTAGGAAGAGGAGAGAGGCTAGAGGTTGAACTAACCACTAATGATTTAATCAATCGTGTCTAAATAAGGAGGCCTCCATTAAAACCCAAAAGGACAGGGTTTGGGTTGGTTACCAGGTGCTAAGAGTTGGTGAAGTTGCTCCAGCTGCTAGGAGGATGGTGTGGAAGCTCTGCACCACTTCCCCCATACATTCTCCCATGCAACCTCTTTCATCTGGCTGTTCTTGTGTTCTATCCTTTGTAATAAACTGGTAATCTAATCAGTAAACTGTTTCTCCAAGTTCTATGAGCCACTCTAGCAAATTAATTGAATCTAACCTAATAAGGGTATTTTGGGAACCTCTGATGTATAGCCAGTTGGTCAGAAGCACAGTACCTGGACTTTTGATTGGCATGTGAAGCAGGGAAGGGGTGGAGGGAGAAGAAGGTGGGGGAGTGTGTGGAGGAAGTCCTGTGGGACTAAGCCCTTACCCTGTGGGATCTGATGCTAATTCTAGGTAGAGAGTATCAGAACTAAGCTGAATTGCAGGACACTCAGCTGGTCTCCACAGAGAATTAAGAGACTTGGTTAGCATGGAAAAAACTCTATACTTCTGGCCAGAAGTATGACTGTTGTGTGTAGAGAAACACAGGAGTGGTTTGTGCATCATGGAGTCCTGCCTTCACTTCTTCATTATTGAAAAAACCGAAATAACCTTGTTCCTAAACCCTCGAATTACGAGTTTTAGTAAGACTAGCAATCAATATGAATCCAAAAGGTAGAATTCCAGATCTGTGAATACTACAACCTATAAAAAACAATTTTACCTTCATTATAGGGCACCGGATTGCCAATCTTTAATCCAACTGCTTCAGCTGATTTCAAAACGTCTAACTCCATCAAAATAACTACTCTCCTACAAAGGCAAAGAAATAAAAACAAATTAGAAAAACTAAATACAGGAGCCCTTCAAATGACAGACTACTTAGAAAGCTTTCCAGCAATAATCATTTTGACAAAACTATTTCCCTTTGTCAACTGGTTTTCATTACTGAATAACTTAAGAAATATATATCAATTTCTACATAAATATTTCCCTTAACCTTTCACAACATCATCAACAAGGCTTTTTATCACCGAAAGTTTTCGCTTCCTATCTCAGTCCTTAATTAAAATGCAGTGCCCTTACTATATACCATATCTTCCAGGAACAAATGACATGATAACAATTTAGACTATTAAACACAGAAATATGTGCAAGAACAGATGTTATCAGAAACATAGTTACCTAAACTTTTCCCAGTGAAAACCAACATCACTATATTTTTAATGTAATTATTACCTAAGAACTTACAGCTCTTTGACCTATCTTTAATTCTGATTAAAATCTTTCAATTAATTCCCAAGATACTTTGGCCCAAAATAAAAACCTTTCACATGGCCTACATGGTTCTATATGATTTGCCTTGCTCATTTCTCTCCAGTGACTCTCTGCATCCGTGACTCCTCTACTCTCCAGCCATAGCGTTCTCCTTCAATTCCTGGTTATGTTATGCTCTCCTGCCAAAAAGCCTTTGTTTGTGCTGTTCTCTGATTCTGTTGGCCTTCTCTCATTCTGCTTCATCTAATGCTCATTTTTTGGCTCTCATATCAAACAACACATTCTTTTTAATAACTACTTATTTTTTTCACCCACCTTTTTTTTAATTTTGATATCATTAATGTACAATCACTTGAACATTAGGTTACTAGACCCCCTATTATCAACTCCCCCCCATGTACCCCATTAGAGTCACTGTCCATCAACATAGTAAGATGCTATAGAATCATTACTTGTCTTTTCTGTAAATACTGCCTTTCCCATGATCCCCCCCCACTACATTACGTGTGCTAATCATAATGTCCCTTTTCCCCCCTTATCCCTCCCTTCCCACCCATCCTCCCCAGTCCCTTTCCCTTTGGTAACTGTTAGTCCATTCTTCGGTTCTGTGAGTCGGCTGCTGTTTTGTTCCTTCAGTTTTCTTTTTCTTTGTTCTTATACTCCACATATGAGTGAAATCATCTGATGCTGTCTTTCTATGCTTGGATATTTCACTGAGCATAATACCCTCTACCTCCATCCATGTTGTTGCAAATGTCTAGATTTGTTTTCTTCTTATGGCTGAATAATATTCCATTGTGTATGTACCACCTCTTCTTTATCCATTCATCTACTGATGGACATTTAGGTTGCTTCCATTTCTTGGCTATTGTAAATAGTGCTGAAATAAACATGCGGGTGCACATGTCTTTTTCAAACTGGGCTGCTGCATTCTTAGGGTTAATTCCTAGGAGTGGAATTCCTGGGTCAAACGGTATTTCTATTCTGAGTTTTTTGAGGAACCTCCATACTGCTTTCCACAATGGTTGAACTATTAGGATGGTTCCCCTTTCTCCACAACCTTGCCAACATTTGTTTTGTTTGGATGTTGGCCATCCTTACTGGTGTGAGGTGATATCTCATTGTGGTTTTAATTAGCATTTCTCTGATGATTAGCGATGTGGAGCGTCTTTTCATGTGCCTATTGGCCATATGAATTTCTTCTTTGGAGAAGTGTCTATTCAGATCCTCTGCCCATTTTTAATTGGATTGTTTGTTTTTTTGTTTGTTGAGGTGCGTGAGCCCTTTTTATATTTTGGATGTCAACCCCTTATAGGATATGTCATTTATGAATATATTCTCCCATACTGTAGGATGTCTTTTTGTTCTACTGATGGTGTCCTTTGCTGTACAGGAGTTTTTCAGCTTGATATAGTCCCACTTGTTCATTTTTGCTTTTGTTTTCCTTGCCCGGGGAGACATGTTCATGAAGAAGTTGCTCATGTTTATATCCAAGAGATTTTTGCCTATGTTTTTTTCTAAGAGTTTTATGGATTCACAACTTACATTCAGGTCTTTGATACATTTTGAGATTACTTTTGTGTATGGGGTTAGACAGTAATTCAGTTTCATTCTCTTACATGTAGCTGTCCAGTTTTTCCAACATCAGCTGTTGAAGAGGCTGTCATTTCCCCACTGTATATCCATGGCTCCTTTATCGTATAGTAATTGACTGTATACATTTGGGGTAATGTCTGGACCCTCTATTCTGTTCCACTGGTCTGTGGGTCTGTTTTTGTGCCAATACCAAATTGTCTTGATTACGGTGGCTTTGTAGTAGAGCCTGGAGTCAGGGAGCGTAATTCCCCGTTTTATTTCTCCTTCTCAGGATTGCTTTGGTTATTCGGGGTCTTTTGTGGTCTAATCTGCTTTTAAAGCTCTCCATTGTATGTTTCATTTCAGATATGAAATTTCTTAATGATTGAATCTCTGACTTAAATTCGTTCCTGAGTTCTTGAATATTTTTCTGTTCCTTCATAAGCATGTTTATAATTTTTATTCTGAACTCTCTTTCAGGGAGATTGGTGAGTTTATTTTCATTTGGCCCTTTTTCTGGGATTTGTGAGATTTTGGTCTGAACCATGTTCTTTTGACATTTCATATTTCTGTGTGGTGCCCACATATTTCTGCTGCTAAGCCCCTAGAGTAAGGTTGGGGCTCTTAGGGGAGCAGAGCTGGTGCCTGGGGGGATGAAAGATCTGTTTCCTGATTCCCATCTGTGGTGCCTGTCTCCAGTGTCAGAGCCAGTGGGCTGAGCACACAGGTATAAGCCTCTGTGCTTTGCATCTCTAGCTGTTGTAGGCGGGGCCTCCCTCTGGCTGGGCTGACGCCAGCACAGTGACTGCTAGTTTGCGAACTGGTGCCGGCAGGCCAGTAGGAAGTTGCAGCAGGGTGAGTGTCACAGTGGGGGGCCTCGGAGCTGAGTAGACAGCCACTGGAATGGAGCACCTGAAGCTCTTCAAAGTTCCCAACCAGCTGGGCAGAGCGCACCCAGACAACCTTGTCCACCTCTCCCTTCTCCCGCGCAGCAAGCTCCATGCAAACCCCGCCCCGTCGCTGCTAGGAAGCCACTCAGATCACCCGCCTCTCCTCTGACACAGAGCAGCTGGATGTGGATCCCCCTCCTCCACAAACGGCCGGAATGTCAGTCTCTGAAGCACTCCGCCTGTCCGAGCTCCCAACGTCCAGACCACCACACAATATAGGCTTCCGCTCACAAAGCAGATCTCCAGGGCTAGGCCCTCAGCAGTCCCAGGCTTCCACCCCCTCCCTGCTCTGTTTCTCTTCCTCCTGCTGTTGAGCTCGGGTGGGGGAAGGGCTGGGGTCCCGCCGTATTAAGGCTTTCGTATGTTACCCTGTTTCGTGAGGTCTGCTCTGTTCATGAGGTCTGTATGTAGTCTGGTTCAGCCTTCTTTTTTCTTGCTGTTTTAGGGTTCGTTGTATTAATTAACTATATTTTTGTACTATTTGTGGTTTTGGGAGGAGTGCTCCTTGTCACCTCTCATGCCGCCCTCTTGAATCTCCTCAAACATCACTTCTTCAAGAGACACTTCCTTAATCTTTAGTTTAGATGAACTTTCTGTTATTTTCTACAGCCATGACTTCTTTTCTTCTGATCACCTCTCTCAGGTTCAATTAATACATGTTAACATATAATAACTAATATGTAGTTTAATTATATGTTCATTATTTATCATTTGCATGTTATATATTTTAATTATTTATTCATTATTTGACTATTACCTATTTCTCCTACCAGACTGTACTTTCAACGATGGCAGGTAAACTCCAGGGCTTAATATAGACCCTGGTTCACAGTTCTTTCTCATTACATACTGGAATAAAAATGTCATGATCATGTTTGTATTTCATAGAGAACTACAGTAAGAAGGAATCTGAGGTGAACACAACTGGTGGCAGGGACACCAAGGGAAGAAAAGACCTGCTGATGGCCTGAAGTAGTGTAGTTGCAAAGGAGAGTTAAGAAAAAAAAAGATGGTTTAGAATAATATTTAAGCAATAATATATCCATCTTCGTCATATTCTATTCTTTAAATGATGATTGCTGTATTTTGGATTTTTACATACAATGGATCAGTTTGTGCTACCTTTATCAGTTTTTCATATCAAGGTTTATTACTTCAATAAAGTAAGCTTGAAATTGTTCCTGAAAATTAGATAAAGATTCCCTATAAAAACTATGTGACAGATATTTAGTGGTGGATATCTCATTACCTTCTAAGATTATCTAAACTACTCCAGAACACAGAATGGAAAGCTTTTAGACATTACCCTAATACTAAAATCTAAGAGAATGCTCTCAAAAATAGGATTAATTTTATCTTGTAATATGCATACATCCTAAATAAAACATAAGTCCAGCAGCACATCAAGAGTATACGCCAGTAACAACTTACAAAAAACACAACAAGGGCACATCACAAGTCCAGAAGGATACAATCAACACAACCCAGACTGTGGGAAATTGTATGAAGATTAAGGGAAAATGACCTGGTTTCTTCAACAAATAAACAGTAAGCGAGAAAAAAAGACATAGAGGAGGAACCTAGAGATTCAGAGATGTAAAAGAATTAGCAACCTAGTGTAATGTGAACTTAACTTTGGATCCCGATTCAGATAAATTATTTACACATATCCATGAGTGACTGGAAATTGAACAGTGACAGGATATTTGATATTTTAGGTGTAAAAATGGTATTTGTAGAGTCTGAGGGGATCAAAGATGGCAGCGTGAGAAGGACAGTGGAAATCTCCTCCCAAAACCATATATATTTGTGAAAATACAACAAATACAACTATTCCTAAAAGAGAGACCAGAAGATACAGTACAACAGCCAGGCTACAGCTACATCTGCAAGAACTCAGTGCCTCACGAAGCAGGTAAGATACAAAGCCGCAACCTGGTGGGACCCAAGCACTCCCCCATCCCAGCTCACTGGAGAGAGGAAAATAATCAGAGTGGGAGGGAGTGGAAGCACAGGACTGCTAAATAACCAGCCCTGGAGATCTACATGGGGAGCACAGACACACATCGCATGGTGTACTGAAGAATAGAGAAACGGAAGGGCAGGATCCGAGATGGAGACAGTGAGGAGGCCCCATAGCCGGCTCCCCTGGGACAAAAGAAAAGCGGGCGTTTTTTAAAAAGTCTTAAAGAGACAAGGGCCCAACAGCGGAACAAAATCGTCCCAGCGCACTCAGCCCAACAGGCTGGGAATCTTGAGGAATTTCAGGCCCCCAACCAGCGGCCAGGTAAAGCAGCCCGGCCAAAGCCCTTCCCGGCGATAAGTACCCTGCCATTTGTTCCCACCGGCCGGCGCTGCAAATGGTCCAGCTGATCCGCCACAGCTGCGGAACAGCAGGAGAGAGAACCCACCCACAGTCACCACATAGAATCTCCACCTGGCAGGTGTGCGGCTAACTCAGAAGGGCCTCGGAAGCCAGAGCAAGGTCCAGAAGGCACCAAGGGGCGCAGAACGCACCCGGCATAGTTGCAAACCCCCGCAGTGCTCTAGGCTAGCTTGAGGGTGGCGCCGCACATGGCAACTCAGGGAATTATCCCAGAGACTGCCTCCCACTGTGCAGGTAACTAGCATAGGCTACAGAGAAGAGGAAGGAGAACAATAAGCAGGAAGGGACATTGTTCTCCCAGCTAACACACGTGGCACTTGGCTGCAACCACTTCTATCGCCATGAAAAGACAGAAGAATATGGTCCAGTCAAATATCATCCAGACAACCCCAGAGAGAGGGCCTGGTGGGATTGATTTAAACAATCTTCCTGAAAAAGAATTCAGAATAAAAGCCATAAGCATGCTGATGGACCTACAGAGAAATATGCAAGAGCTAAGGGAGGAAGTGAGGAGGGACATTACAGAAATGAAACAATTGATTGACGGGCTTAAGAGCAGACTGGACGAGGTGCAAGACTGTTAATGGAATAGAAATCACAGAACAGGAATACAGAGAAGCTGAGGCAGAGAGAGATAAAAGGATCTCTAGGAATGAAAGAATATTAAGAGAACTGTGTGACCAATCCAAACGGAACAATATTCACACTATAGGGGTACCAGAAGAAGAGAGAGGAAAAGGGATAGAAAGTGTCTTTGAAGACATAATTGAGGAAAACTTCCCCAAGCTACGAAAGGAAATAGTTTCTCAGACCATGGAAGCCCACAGATCTCCCAACAAAAGGGACTCAAGGAAGACAACACCAAGATATATAATAATTAAAATAGCAAAGATCAAAGGCAAGGACAGAGTATTAAAGGCAGCCAGAGAGAGATAAAAGATTACCTACAAAGGAAAACCCATCAGACTATCATCAGAATTCTCAACTGAAACCTTACAGGCCAGAAGAGAATGACATGATATATTTAATGCAATGAAAGAGAAAGGCCTTAAGGGAAACAAAAGCAAAAATGAACAAGTGTGACTATATCAAGCTGAAAAGCTTCTGTACAGCAAAGGACACCATCAGTAGAACAAAAAGACATCCTACAGTATGGGAGAATATATTCATAAATGACATATCCGACAAGGGGCTGACATACAAATTATATAAGGAGCTTACGCACCTCAACAAACAAAAAGCAAGTAAGCCAATTAAAAAATGGGCAGAGGAGCTAAACAGACATTTCTCCAAAGAAGAAATTCATATGGCCAACAGGCACATGAAAAGATGCTCCACATCACTAATCATCAGAGAAATGCAAATTAAAACCACAATGAGATATCACCTCACACCAGTAAGGATGGCTAACATCCAAAACACAAACAACAACAAATGTTGGTGAGGATGTGGAGAAAGGGGAACCGTCCTACACTGCTGGTGGGAATGCAAATTAGTTCAACCATTGTGGAAAGCAGTATGGAGGTTCCTCAAAAAACTCAAAATAGAAGTACCATTTGACCCAGGAATTCCACTCCTAGGAATTTACCCTAAGAATGCAGCAGCCCAGTTTGAAAAAGACAGACCCCTATGTTTATCGCAGCACTATTTGCAATAGCCAAGAAATGGAAGCAACCTAAGTATCCATCAGTAGATGACTGGATAAAGAAGAGGTAGTACATCTACACAATGGAACATTATTCAGCCATAAGAAGAAAGCAAATCCTACCATTTGCAACAACATGGATGGAACTAGAGGGCAGTATGCTCAGTGAAATAAGCCAAGCGGAAAAAGACAAGTATCAAATGATTTCACTCATATGTGGAGCATAAGAGGAAAGAAAAAAACTGAAAGAACAAAACAGCAGCAGACTCACAGAACCCAAGAATGGACTAACAGTTACCAAAGGGAAAGGGATTGGGGAGGATGGGTGGGAAGGGAGGGACAAGGGGGAAAAAGGGGCATTATGATTAGAGAACATAATGTTGGGGGGGCATGGGGAGGGCTGTACAACTCAGAGAAGACAAGTAGTGATTCTATAGCATCTCACTCCATCAGGACAGTAACTGTAATTGGGTAGGTGGGGGGGACCTGATGAAGTGGGGAGTTTAGTAACCACAGTGTTGTACATGTAATTGTAGATTACTGATACCAAAAAAAAAAAAAAAAATCGGCAGAGGAGCAGAACAGACTCTTGTCCAAAGAAGAAATTCAGATGGCCAACAGGCTCATGAAAAGATGCTCCACATCTCTAGTCATCAAAGAAATGCAAATTAAAACCACAATGAGATATCACCTCACAGCAGTAAGGATGGATGCCATCCAAAAGACAAACAACAACAAATGTTAGCGAGGATGTGGAGAGAGGGGAACCCTCCTACACTGCTGGTGGGAATGTAAATTAATTCAACTATTGTGGAAAGCAGTAGGGAGGTTCCTCAAAAAACTCAAAATAGAAGTACCATTTGACCCAGGAATTCCACTCCTGGGAATTTACCCTAAGAATGCAGCAGCACAGTTTGGAAAAGACAGATGCACCCCTATGTTTATTGCAGCACTATTTACAATAGCCAAGAAATGGAAGCAACCTAAGTGTCCATCAGTAGATGAATGGATAAAGAAGAGGTGGTACATATACACAATGCAATATTATTCAGCCATAAGAAGAAAACAAATCCTACCATTTGCAACAACTTGGATGGAGCTAGAGGGTATTATGCTCAGTGAAATAAACCAGGCAGAGAAAGACAAGTACCAAATGATTTCACTCATCTGTGGAGTATAAGAACAAAGCAAAAACTGAAGGAACAAAACAGCAGCGGCTCACAGAACCCAAGAATGGACTAACAGGTACCAAAGGGAAAGGGACTGGGGAGATGGGTGGGAAGGGAGGGATAAGGGGGAAAAAGGGCTATTACAATTAGCACACATAATGTAGCGGGTGTGGGCGTGGGGGGGGGATATGGGGAAGGCAGTATAACAAAGAGAAGACAAGTAGTGATTCTATAATGTCCTTCTACGATGATGGACAGTGAGTGCAATGGGGTATGTGGTGGGGACTTGATAATAGGGGGAGTCTAGTAATCATAATGTTGGTCATGTAATTGTATATTAATAATAGGAACATTTAAATTAAAAAAAAGAAAAGTTCTGCATTCTGCTTTATCCTCCTGCTGTGACGTTATCAATTTATTTCCATATTTCTCTCCTTTTGGTGTCATATTTTTATAACCTGAGTTCAGAACTCAACTTCTTAGCTGAAAGCTCATATTTGCTTTTTTATTCCTAACTGAATTCTGTCATCCAATGAACTTCTCTGTTCAAGAATTAGACCCCATTTCACAACACAGTAAAACAGAAAAAAATATACCACATACCTTCCATCTTTCAGAGTGTTAACAATAAATCTGTTAACCTGGCAAATACAGTTGCTTGACAATTGTTCTTCCTCAACAAGACAGTTCAACTGTGTTGCCAACATGAAAGCTGAAAAGCACAGAGATGACTTTAGTTTCCAAAACATTCATGACAGTATGAAAGTGGATCATACTTGTACTAGAAAAGAAAAACAATGCCTTAAATATGTCCCTGAAATTAAAACTACCCAAACTCTGCATAGGAAAAAACAGTGTAATTTGCTGTGCACTTATCATCTGTTGCTACTATGAAAGGTATTTCTTAAAGTGCCCCAAATCATTTTTTGCATCATTCAGGTTTCATGACAAAGACTAAAAGGTCTTTTCTAGGTCCTTCACCTTGTGACTAGAAGTAGCAAGCATATTATTCTGCATATTCTCTCCTTTCTCCCTTTTAAAGCTTCCAACACAGAAATAAAACCCCAAAAAGCAAGTATAGGACAGCTAACCCATCATATTCCCTAAATGTCGGTATCATCCTGAGGGAAATTATTCAAAGAAAACAGAGCACCAGTTAGAGACAACTAAGCCAAGCGGCAGCTTTCCTACAGTCTATTGTTAGAATGCTCTCTGCCACCTGTTAATTCCGTCTCCATGAAGTACAGAGCCAAGCATCTGTAGACTTCTGGAATGCCCCACATTATTCCAATCAAAATGTTGGGTGTTATTTTATTATTTAAATACAAATTCCTAGATTTATACATCATACTTACAGGATAGAGTGTTCAATCCATCACTCATAAGCAGTCGATAACGGGGTGGACTATTCCCTGTAGTAATAGGACGGATATTCTAGAATAGAAAAGTTGTTTCATTAGCAAGACTGCCTGCCCAGTGCCCAGGGATAAGTAAACCTAAATGGCAGGAGAGTGTGTTTCCATTAGTAAAACATGAACTAAACTGCTTGCCCATTCTTTTGACACCTAGACAAGTAAAAGACAACTGGACTTGATGAGTCTCCCAACTTCTCTCTACTAACATTATTAAATACAACATAGATGAAAACAAAATGAGCTGCCAATACTCTTGTATTCTCTCTCCCCTAATTCAAACTTAGTTGAAAATCAATTTTTAAAAACATATAACAAGACATCTAATATATGCAAGGTACTGTGCATGCTTAAAAATACAAAAAACAAAAACAAAACAAAAAATCCTTGCCTTGAAGGGGCTCACAATTGGGGTAGAGACAGAAGCAGAGAGACTTAAGATAGGTGCGCACACAAGAACCTATGAATGGACTAACAGTTGCCAAAGGGAAAGGGACTGGGGAGGGTGGGTAGGAAGGGAGGGGTAAGGGGAATAAGGGGCATTACGATTGGCACACATACTGTAGCGGGCAGGGGGGGCGGGGCACAGGGAAGGCAGTAATAGCACAGAGAAGACAAGTAGTGACTCTATAGCATCTCACTACGCTGATGGACAGTGACTGTAATGGGGTGTGTGGTGGGGACTTGAGAATGGGGGGGAATCTAGTAACCACATGTTGCTCATGTGATTGTATATTAATGATACCAAAAAAAAAAAGATAGGTGTGCACACAATGATAAGGAGGCAGACCCAAGACATTTTTCCCAACTCGAAGGAAATCAGAGGCAGCTCTCTGAGGGAAGTGAAACACATACAGAGCCTTAACATCACTGACAGTGAGTCTGGGACAGGGAGACCATTAGGCCTCCTGACTCAGAATCTGCAGGCATGACCCAGGATTCTGCTTCTACTGACTTTTTATAATTCCCACTAAAATTTGAGAGCCCCTTCAATGAATGATAGGGTTATGAAGAATTTTAAGCAAATTCATTTCAGGTAAATCTCTCTGGAGGTCATACGGAAGGCGGATTTAAGCAAAACAAACCCTAGGGCAGGAAGACAAGGAAGGAAGCAGTAGCAATGATGCAAATATAGCCCCATCAGTTGTGGAAAGAACAGAAAGGGAAAGCCTTGAATCTGACCTCCAAGGCTAACATAGTATTAAAAAAAAAAGTCTAGTTCCTCTCTCATGGTTACAACATGGACTGGCCTATTTTTGGTGATGATGGAGATGATTTCCTAGGGTGGACAAATCTGTATGTCCTTCATCAAATGTATTTATAATTACACGTAAGCTTAAAAAATGTCTGACACACTGATGGACAGTGACTGTAAAAGGGTTGGTGGGGGGGACCTGATGAAGGGGGTAGTTTAATCATCACAATATTGCTCATGTAATTGTAGGTTAATGATACTAAAATAAAATAAATTGTAAAAAAAAAAATGTCTGACATAAAACAGATATCTCAATACTTACAATGACTTGGAGAATGGGTTTTATCGATGTATCTCCCTGTTGCATAATGGCCTGAAAGAGTTAATAACAGACTGTGAGATATGCATTCAAATCATGATTAAAATTTGACATATATTTTTCCTGAACACATCTCCTTGGACAAGGGAAACAAAAGCAAAAGGTAACAAATTGGACTACATCAAACTAAAAACCTTCTGTACAGCAAAGGACACCATCAGTAGAACAAAAAGGCATCCTACAGTATGGGAGAATATATTTGTAAATGACATATCCAATAAGGGGTTAACATCCAAAATATATAAAGAACTCACACACCTCAACACCCAAAAAGCAAATAACCCTATTAAAAAATGGGCAGAGGATCTGAACAGGCACTTCTCCAACAAAGAAATTCAGATGGCACATGAAAAGATGCTCCACATCCCTAATTATCAGGAAAATGCAAATCAAAACCACAATGAGATATCACCTCACACCAGTAAGGATAGCCAACAGAAGAAAAGACTAGGAACAACAAATGCTGGCAAGAAAGCGGAGAAAGGGGAACCCTCCTACACTGCCGGTGGGAATGTAAACTAGTTCAACCATTGTGAAAATCAATGGGGAGGTTCCTCAAAAAACTAAAAATAGAAATACCATTTGACCCAGGAATTCCACTCCTAGGAATTTACCCAATGAAAACAATTTCTCAAATTCAAAAAGAAATATTCACCCCTATGTTTATCGCAGCACTATATACAATAGCCAAGATATGGAAGCAAACTAAGTGTCCATCAGTAGATGAATGGATAAAGAAGATGTGGTACATATACACAATGGCATATTATTCAGCCTTAAGAAAGAAACAAATCCTACCATTTGCAACAACATGGATGGAGCTAGAGGGTATTATGCTCAGTGAAATAAGTCAGGCAGAGAAACACAAGTGCCAAATGATTTGCCTCATTTGTGAAGTATAACAACGAAGCACAACTGAAGGAACAAAATAGCAGCAGACTCAGAGACTCCAAGAAGGGACTAGTGGTTACCAAAGGGGAGAGGTGGGGGAGGGTGGGTGGGGAGGGAGGGAGAAGGGGATTGTGGGGTATCATGACTGGTGCACATGGAGTGTGTGGGGTCACAGGGAAGACAATGTAGCTCAAAGAGGACAAATAGGGACTCTGTGGCATCTTACTACACTGATGGCAGTGACTGCAATGGGGTATGGGGAGGTACTCGATAATAGGGTGAATGTAATAACCACATTGTTTTTCTTGTGAAACCTTCATAAGAGTATATATCAATGATACTTTAAATAAAAAATAAAAATAAAAAAACTAAAAATAGTAATACCATTTGACCCAGGAATTCCAGTCCTAGGAATTTACCTGAAGAAAACAAGATCCCAGGTTCAAAAAAACATATGCATCCCTATGTTTATTGCAGCACTATCTACAATAGCCAAGATAGGGAAGCAACCTAAGTTGCTGTAGATGAATGGATAAAGATGTGGTACATATACACAATGCAATATTATAGTGTTTAGTAATAAGAATACAACAGAAGAAACATTCAGCCATAAGAAGAAAACAAATCTTACTATTTGCAACAACATGGATAGTGCTGGAGGGTATCATGCTCAGTGAAATAAGCCAGGCTGAGAAAGACAAGTACCAAATGATTTCACTCATCTGTGGAGTATAAGAACAAAGAAAAAGCTCAAGGAATAAAACAGCAGCAGACTCAGACTCCAAGAATGGATTAGCAGTTACCAAAGGGAAAGGGGTTGGGGGTTAGGGAGGGAGGGAGAAGGGGATTGAGGGGTATTTTGATTGGTACACATGGTATGGGGGGGTCATGGGGAAGACAGTGTAGCACAGAAAAGACAAGCAGTTATTCTGACACCTTACTACACTGATGGACAGTGACTTCGATGGGGTATGGGGGTGACTTGATAATGTGGGTGAATGTAGTACCCACAATGTTGCTCATGTGAAGCCTTCATAAGATTGTGTATCAATGATACCTTAATTACAAAATAAATAAATAAATATATATTTATATATATTTATATATATATATATACACACACAAAAAATTTGACTTTTTTAAAATTTTGGTATCATTAATCTACAATTACATGTGCAACATTATGGTTACTAGACTCCCCACATCATGTCCCCCCCCATATACCCCATTACAATCACTGTCCATCAGCATAGTGAGATGCTATAGAATCACTACTTGTCTTCTCTGAGTTGTACAGCCCTCCCTGAGCCCCCCCCCACATTATGTCTGCTAATCGTAATGCCCCTTTTCCCCCCTTGTCCCTCCCTTCCCACCCATCCTCCCCAGTCCCATTCCCTTTGGTAATTGTTAGTCCATTCTTGGGTTCTGTGAGTCTGCTGCTGTTTGTTCCTTCAGTTTTTTTCTTTGTTCTTATACTCCACATACGAGTGAAATCATTTGGTACTTGTCTTTCTCCAACTGGCTTATTTCACTGAGCATAATACCCTCTAGCTCCATCCATGTTGTTGCAAATGGTAGGATTTGTTTTCTTCTTATGGCTGAATAATATTCCATTGTGTATATGTACCACATCCTCTTTATTCATTCATCTACTGATGGACACTTAGGTTGCTTCCATTTCTTGGCTATTGTAAATAGTGCTGTGATAAACATAGGGGTGCATCTGTCTTTTTCAAACTGGGCTGCTGCATTCTTAGGGTAAATTCCTAGGAGTGGAATTCCTGGGTCAAAGGTATTTCTATTTTGAGTTTTTTGAGGAACCTCCATACTGCTTTCCACGATGGTTGAAGTAGTTTACATTTCCACCAGCAGTGTAGGAGGGTTCCCCTTTCTCCGCTTCCTTGCCAGCACTTGTTGTTCCTAGTCTTTTCTATGTTGGCCATCCTAACTGGTGTGAGGTGATATCTCATTATGGTTTTAATTTGCATTTCCCTGATAATTAGCAATGTGGAGCATGTTTTCATGTGCCTATTGGCCATCTCAATTTCTTCTCTGGAGAAGTACTTTATTATTCTTTTTAACTTCAATTGTGTCATCATAAAATAGTGTAAGATTTACTCTTCTGGGACATATGGCAGGATATTTACACTTAAGAAAATATTGCCGTAAAGTTTCCACATTAACATTGTTAATAAAACTTAAAGCAACAGAATGTAATAGTCAAGGACACATGCATTCAAATTCTCTACACTTTGATTTTTTCATTTGTAAGATGGGAGTAATGATAAAAATCTACCTTACAGAGTTGTTGTTAAGTACTATTACAAATAAAATATCGGGGACAATGGAAATGATCAAAAATAATAGTTCCCTTCCCCTTCTTTATATTACCCAATTAAGAAACAAATGTTTTCTATTTACCACAATAGACAGTTTAGTATCTTGCCCAAACTCACACAGCTAATAAGTAAACAAACAGGAATCAGGGTCTCAACATAAAGGGATTTAGCTTAGTAAAAAAAGTCAAGGAAGGCTCCTCTGAGGAAGTAGCTGAGCTGAGATCTGAAGATTGTTAGCCAGGAGGATGGAGAGTGAACCACCACCTAGGCAGAGGGAAAAGAATGTTCAAAGGCCTTGTGGATTGCCAGCGAGAAGATATTTTTGTATGTATATAGAAGAACATTAGGATGTGAGGTTCAAGGACTTTTGTCATTGAGGCCACAGTTCCAGAGTTCTGATGTTGCTGAAGTGATTTACCAGCCTTGAGGGTGATGGTCCTAGGATACCTGTTATCAAATTGGTTCCACACCTCAAAATTAGCGAGGACACCAAGAATCGTGGGTAGATTCTATCAATGTGTGCTGGAGCCAGCTCCCCTTGTTTGGGATAGCAAACACTAAGGTGCACATCTCTTCCCAGCTTCAAGTAAGTGACATATTGGTAGTTTGAACTTGGTTGTGATGAGGGTACTTACACCATGGAAGTCAGCAAACACACTACATATCAGGGGTTCCCCCATTCTCTGCTCCCTACCCTCCTCAGGGAGCTGCTTGTTAAGCATTTACCACCACTCCGCTGTCATCAATGTTTATCATATTTAAAGTTAAGACATTCAAAAATAATGATTCATTTTAAAGATAACATTACACATTACACATTAACATTTTTATGAAAAAATAGCTGATTTTCCAAAAAAGTTGAGAATGGCATTGCTTACATGTTTTCAAATCTTTTTGATGTCTGGTTTAATAGGAGAGAGCTGTACTCTTATACTTGCTCTATACATAGTCTGTTGTGATGTATTTTAAGAAAATCAGGCCTCACACAAATATGTAGTTGGAAATGGATTACTTAATAGCTGTTTCAGATAATTGTTCATATTGTTTTGTATTACAACAAAACTAATAAGTGGCAGTTTCTTAAAGGTTAACTGCAGCTGAAATATGAAACCACATCAGTAAACTTTACTTGCGTTATAAAAAAAAAAGGCCTTGTGGAAGGCAAGAGTATGGAATACACCAAGAATTTAAATTAAAAAAGAAAAAAGGCTGGAAAGGAGGAGAGAACAAGTGGGAATATGCTATGATGGGAATGGCAGGTGGAAGGTTCTGCTAGATTAGGTGAGTAGTCCACTCAAGAAACTATGGTACCAGGTCCTAGCCATGGCAATCAGACAACACAAACAAAAGGAATCCAGATTGGTAAGGAAGAAGTTAAACTGTCACTGTTTGCAGATGACATATTGTCAAAATGGTCATCCTGCCTAAAATAATCTACAGATTCAATGTAATCCCTATCAAAATACCAACGGCATTCTTCAACAAACTAGAGCAAATAGTTCTAAAATTCATATGGAACCACAAAAGACTCCGAATAGCCAAAGTAATCCTGAGAAGGAAGAATAAAGCTGAGGTAATTATGCTCCCCGACTTCAAGCTCTACTACAATGCCACAGTAATCAAAACAATTTGGTACTGGCACAAGAAGAGACACATAGATCAGTGGAACAGAATAGAGAGCCCAGATATAAACCCAAGCATATATGGTCAATTAATACACGATACAAGAGCCACAGATATACAATGGGGAAATGACAGCCTCTTCAACAACTGGTGTTGGCTAAACTGGATGGCTACATGTAAGAGAATGAAACTGGATTACTGTCTAACTCCATACACAAACGTAAACTTGAAATGGATCAAAGACATGAATGTAAGTCATGAAACCATAAAACTCTTAGAAGAAAACATAGGCAAAAATCTCTTGAATATAAACATGAGCAACTTTTTCCTGAACGCATCTCCTCGGGCAAGGGAAACAAAAGCAAAAATGAACAAATGGGACTACATCAAGCTAAAAAGCTTCTGTACAGCCAAGGACACCATCAGTAGAACCAAAAGGCATCCTACAGTATCAGAGAATATATTTGTAAACAACATATCCAACAAGGGATCAACATCCAAAATACATAAAGAACATACCTCAAAACCCAAAAAGCAAATAACTCGATTAAAAAATGTGCAGAGGATATGAAGAGACAGTTCTCCAAAGAAGAAATTCAGATGGCCAACAGACACATGAAAAGATACTCCATATCACTAATCGTCAGGGAAATGCAAATTAAAACCACAATGAGATATCACCTCACACCAGTAAGGATGGCCACCATCCAAAAGACTAAGAACAACAAATGCTGCCGAGAATGCAAAGAATGTAAACTAGTTCAACCATTGTGGAAAGCAATATGGAGGTTCCTCAAAAAACTCAAAATAGAAATAAATACCATTTGACCCGGGAATCACACTCCTTGGAATTTACCTAAAGAATACAACTTCTCAGATTCAAAAAGACATATGCACCCTTATGTTTATTGCACTTTTTACAATAGCCAAGATGTGTCCATCAGTAGATGAATGGATAAAGAAGAGGTGGTACATATACACAATGGAATACTATTCAGCCATAAGAAGGAAACAAATCCTGCCATTTGCAACAACATGGATGGAGCTGGAGGATATTATGCTCAGTGAAATAAGCCAGGTGGAGAAAGACAAGTATCAAATGATTTCCCTCATTTGTGGAGTATAAGAATGAAGCAAAACCGAAGGAACAAAACAGCAGCAGACTCAAAGACTCCAAGAAGGAACTAGTGGTTACCAAAGGGGAGGGGTGTGGGAGGGTATGTGGGGAGGGTGGGAGAAGGGGATTGTGGGGTGTTATGTTTAGTACACACCGTGTGGGGGATCACGGGAAAACAGTGAATCTGTGGTAC
Organism: Phataginus tricuspis; assembly: GCA_029783875.1. NCBI lineage: Eukaryota > Metazoa > Chordata > Mammalia > Pholidota > Manidae > Phataginus > Phataginus tricuspis. The sequence goes on along the minus strand of JAQQAC010004778.1, from coordinate 5,282,390 downwards.
CTTACTACACTGATGGACAGTGACTGCATTGGGGTATGTGGTGGGGACTTGATAATATGGGTAAATGTAGTAACCACATTGTTTTTTCATGTGAAACCTTCATAAGAGTGTATATCAATACCTTAATAAAAAATATATTAAAAAAACAATGTTGCTCATGTGAAACCTTTGTACGATTGTATATCAATGATACCTTAATAAAAAAATAAAAGTAAATAAAATTTAAAAAGTGAGGGGGAGAAAAAAAAAAGAAATACAGTGAGGTAAAATACACCAGACTTGGTGATGGACTAGACATCCAGCATGATGGCGATTGTAAGAATAACTCCAGTTTCTGGCTAGTTCCTCCAGATAGGGAACAAAGAGGCCCAAATTTATTAACATAGAGATTTGCTTTCGGAACAGACTAAATGTTAAATGCCTTTGAGATAGCAAGTAGATATCCAAGTAGATATCAAGTAGACAGATTATAGAGGTTTGTCTTTCAGAGTAAAGATGGCTCCAGATAAATTTGTAAGCAGTTGACATATACACGGTAACGAAATTGTCTTGGCAGAAGAGGGCCTAGAGCCAAGCCTTGAGTCAACAAAAATTTTACAGAAGACCTTAAATTGACGGAGAAAGCCAAGCCAAGCTGAGCCACAGAAGCCAAAAGATTAGAGTGTTAACAGATGCAAGCTCAACAGAATAAAATGCTGCAGAGGACTCAGAAGTTGAAAACTGAGAAGTGTCTGTTGGATTTAGCGGCTTGGATGCTAACTTCTGCCAAAGTTATTTCTGTAGAGACCAGGGGATGACTTACTGGAATCGGTTACAGGGTTAACGGAAAGAAATGAAATAAATCAAAACAAAACAACTCAGGAAAAGTTTGGCTGTGGATGGGCGAAGTGGAGGAGACACGGTGGCAGCGGGAGGGGAGTGGGGGAGTTTCACCAATTAATTTTGTTACGTTTTCCTAAAAAGGAAAGACATGAGCATGTTTAACAGACGACGGGAAAAATCCTTTAAAGAGAGGGTGATGGTTCTAGGGAGTCAACGGCGGTTCCCCCCGCCCCCACCCGCCCCCTCTCGCGCGTTCTTTCCCCACCGCCCCAGCTCCCCTCCCGCTTCTCCAGCCCGCACAGCCTCAGGCCAGGCCCACCCAGGCCTGCCGGCCCAGCTCGCAGGGGTCTCCTCACCGCAATGGCCCCCTCGCTCAGGTGGCCCACCATGGTTTCCCCCTGCCAACGCCGTGCCAACTCCTGCGCGGCGGCTCCTTCGCAGCCCCGCCTTCACTCCCGGGGTCCCGCGCGCTCCAAAGCCATTGGCCGGAGGAACTGCGTGCGCCGCTCCCGCCTCCCTACGTGCGCACGGCACAGGGGCGAAACTAGGGGCCGAGCAGCCACCGCATTGGCCGAGGCGTGGCGGGCGACCCACGTGACCCTTCTGCGCTCCGGTTCGGGACCTAGTTGCGGGAGGAAGGAGGCAGGAGACGGGGGCGGTTTCCTGTTGCCTGGCTCGCCGAGGGTGCTGCGGAAGTGGCGAGGGAGTCCTGCTGACTGGTTCCGGGAGCTTTTCGAGCGGTCTCTCGGCAAAATAGAGAGGGTTATTTGGGGGCAGACACACCGGGAACCCAGAGGAAAGTTAGATCTCTTCCCCGATAGCTCTGCTGCTAAGTGTAGTCAAAGCAGTGAATTTCTTCAGCACCCCAGTGCCGAGCCCTGCGGTGCCAAATCCTGAGCTTGGCACGGCGCCGGTCTCTCAAGGTAAGTAAAACCTGGTCCCTGCTCTCCGAGGAGAGCACAGTCTGTTGAGTTTCCTCTGTGACTAGCCCTAATTCAAGGCAGAGTAGTCCCAGGAGAGACACATGGAAAATCAGGAAAGGCTCCCCGGAGGAGGGGCCATTTGACTGAATCCTGAAACATCTGTGGGAATTTACCAGGTGGACTTCAAGTGAGGGTAGGGATGCTCACGGGAGATAAAAGCCTACGCAAAAACTAGAGAAATGAATACCCTGGCAAGCTGGGGATAGCTTTGTGTAGCTCAGGATAGTAGGATACAGAGGAAGAAATGAGACTTGAGCATTAAACAGTAAGCCAAGGGTCAAATAATGAAGGGTTTGTACTGGCTTCTCTAAATACTAGCAGCATTGATTAATTTAAGGCCGAGGACCGACCGACCGACCGACCTCAGTGTGGAGAACAGATTGAACTGGGGAGGGGGAGGGGGATGACTGAGGGGACGGAGACTGGTTATGACACTGGAAAGAATGGCAGACTGGAGATGGGAGGATTCGAACTAAAGGAATGGCCTGGGGATTGAAAGAAAAAACGCGACTATGTAAGAGAAAATTTGTTAATAGTTGCGGGGGAGAATGAGAAAGAAAAATCTGGGATATCTCACAGGTTTCTGACTTAAGCAACTAGGATAGATGGAGGTCTAAGGACAAGTGTGGTGGGTATCTAATGGTTCTTGGAACAAAGTAGGCTTTCAATACATGTTTGTGAGTGGAAGGATGTTGAGTGAATTGGTGTGAGAGAATTAGATCCTTCCTAAGCATATAAACAATGATAGAAAAAGACCATAGGAATTGATACTGTTGCTTCACACTTGCTTGAATGAAATCTTGGCTTTCGAGAATTGTGCATTGTAGAAGTCTGAATTCCTTCTTTTATTTTCTTACTCATTTTATAGATCTAAAGGAGCATGGATCTGCCTGTGGATGAGTGGAAAGCATATGTACTTCAAAAGTGGTCTTTGCTTCCCAAGTCCGTCCAGGTCACAATTTCTACATCAGAGACTTTGGGTGATATCTTTCTTCACTCCTCTTCACTTCTTCAGTAAGTGAATGGAAGCTTGAACCAGAAATTTTTTTTTTAATTTAATTTAATTTAATTTTTTTTTACAATTTATTTTGCTATCATTAATCTACAGTTACATGTGCAATATTATGGTGATTAAACTACCCCCTTCATCAGGTCCCCCCCACCAACCCCATTACAGTCACTGTCCATCAGCGTAGTGAGATGCTATAGAGTCACTACTTGTCTTCTCTGAGTTGTACAGCCCTCCCCATGCCCCCCTACCTTACGTCTGCTAATCGTAATACCCCTTTTACCCTCTTATCCCTCCCTTCCCACCCATTTTCCTCAGTCCCTTTCCCTTTGGTAACTATTAGTCCGTTCTTGGGTTCTGTGAGTCTGCTGCTGTTTTGTTCCTTCAGTTTTTTTCTTTGTTCTTATACTCCACATATGAGTGAAATCATTTGATACTTGTCTTTTTCGGCTTGGCTTATTTCACTGAGCATAATACCCTCTAACTTCATCCATGTTGTTGCAAATGGTAGGATTTGTTTTCTTCTTATGGCTGAATAATATTCCATTGTGTATATGTACCACATCTTCTTAATCCATTCATCTACTGATGGACACTTAGGCTGTTCCCATTTCTTGGCTATTGTAAATAGTGCTGCAATAAACATAGGGGTGCATCTGTCTTTTTGAAACTGGGCTGCTGCATTCTTAGGGTAAATTCCTAGGAGTGGAATTCCTGGGTTGAATGGTATTTCTATTTTGAGTTTTTTAAGGAACCTCCATACTGCTTTCCACAATGGTTGAACTAATTTGCATTCCCACCAGCAGTGTAGGAGGGTTCCCTTTTCTCCACATCCTCGCCAACATTTGTTGTTGTTTGTGTTTTGGATGTTGGCCATCCTCACTGGTGTGAGGTGATATCTCATTGTGGTTTTAATCTGCATTTCTCTGATGACCAGCGATGTAGAGCATCTTTTCATGTGCCTGTTGGCCATCTGAATTTCTTCTTTAGAGAAGTGTCTATTCATGTCCTCTGCCCATTTCTTAATTGGATTATTTGCTTTTTGTTTGTTAAGGTGCGTGAGTTCTTTATATATTTTGGATGTCAACCCCTTCTCAGATGCATCATTTATGAATATATTTTCCCATACTGTAGGATGTCTTTTTGTTCTACTGATGGTGTCCTTTGCTGTACAGAAGCTTTTCAGCTTGTTATAGTCCCACTTGTTCATTTTTGCTTTTGTTTCCCTTGCCCAGGGGGATATGTTCATGAAGAAGTCACTCATGTTTATGTCCAAGAGATTTTTGCCTATGTTTTTTTCTAAGAGTTTTATGGTTTCATGACTTACATTCAGGTCTTTGATCCACCTTGAGTTTACCTTTGTGTATGGGGCTAGACAGTAGTCCAGTTTCATTCTCTTACATGTAGCTGTCCAGTTTTTCCAACACCAGCTGCTGAAGAGGCTGTCATCTCCCCATTGTATATCCAAGGCTCTTTTATCAAATATTAATTGGCTGTAAATGTTTGGGTTAATGTTTGGATTTTCTATTCTGTTCCACTGGTCTGTGGGTCTGTTTTTGTGCCAGTACCAAATTGTCTTGATTACTGTGGCTTTGTAGTAGAGTTTGAAGTCAGGGAGCGTAATTCCCCCTGTTTGATTCCTCCTTCTTAGAATTGCTTTGGCTATTCGGGGTCTTTTGTGGTTGAACCAGAAATTTTGATCTAGAAAATGTTCTCTTTTGTCATTTGCTCTCAGGTTATATCTCTTTTTCATTGAAGGATTAAGTTCAGATTTTTATATTTTAGGCCATTCAGCAGTTCTCACCATTTCCAGTTTTTTCTAACCTACTTTTATAGAACGGGTGGGGTAGCTGTTTAGCTTTTCAGTGTTGATGTTATGTTTCAATAATCAGTGCCTTGCCACAGTCACTAGGCTGTGAAGTTTGCCATCTTGCAAAGGATATAGTGGAGGTTTACTAGCTGCACATAGAAATTCGTAAGTGCTCAAATTTGTAAAGGACCTTTGTGGATAAAATGAGAGTTCCTGTGGCCAGGTTTCTCACCTGGCCCTGGTTGATTAGCTCACTGCACACCTGTGGGCAATACGTGGCTGTTAACTCTATATAAAGAGCTCCACCGAGCGCTGTGCACGCGTTAGGGTGGCAGGGCTGCAAGGCTGCAGGAGAACAGAGGCCCAGAGGACAGCTGTGCAGAGGCCCAGAGGATGGCTGTGCAGGAAGAATGTGCAGAGAGGCCCAGAGGCAGAGACCGGCTTGCTGCATACAGACTCGCTCTAAGTGAACGGGATTTTAGTGACTGACCTGTCACTGTGGAAATAAAGTTGAATATAACCTTTTCACCCCAAGAATGTTTTGCTGTCAATTTCTTTGGTCACATTGAATCTATAGTGAACTTGTCTGGGGCTGAAACCCATTGGCAAGACAATTAGCAAAAGTCGGCAGGGTTCATTGTTTACCAAGGAAAAAGACAAGCTGCACTTATGGGAGGGGTGCTTCAGCGGGCTGCCCCTGTGAATGGGGAGACAGTGGATTGTCCCCCAGTGGGTATGTGGTCTGAGGTGGCTTGCCTTCTAGAAGACTGGGCCCCACCCCAGGACTGGAGGCAAGTGGAGGTGATACCTGAGGCTGAAGGGTGGCCCTTGGTATAGTAAGTAGATCCTTTGAGAAGCAGAGTGCCCGTGAGACAGCCGGGACTGTGGGTTGGCTGCTTCTCACAGTATTAAAAAAGTCTACAGAAGAGACCCAAGAAATGGCGGCACCAGAACGCGAGCTACGAACTTCTGAGGATTCCCTGAGGAGGGAGATGGCTTTGATGCGAGAGGAGGCAGCACGGGAGCACCAGCAGCAAGGAGCCATTGGAGATGAGACAGCAGCGCTGCCAGGTGTTCTGAAGGAGGAAGAGGCCATCAAGGAAAAAGACGAACTCCTGAGGCAAGCAGAGGCAGCCTAAGAACGTCAGCTGCGAAGCATTGAGGTGAAGGTAAGAGACCTTCTGAAGACTGAGCTAGCATTAGGAGACACCTGGGGGAGTGGAGAGAAAGGTGCCATCAGCCCTGGAAATGGAGGAGCTGGGGAAGGATGAAGGGGTGATGCCAGAGGCACTGGCCCCTCCTCTATTGAAAGCATGCCCAGTGGTTGTAAAGAAAATAAAGACCCTAAAGAAAATAAAGACCCAGCAGCTGAAAGTTCCCCAAGGAGAGGAGCAGCCCCTTCCCCAGGTCGTGGAGCACTCTATGGTCCGCCCTTATACTCAGGCTGAGCTGGTAGCTGTGGGACTTAGGGGTGGATGGAATTGTTCTTTCCGGATCAGAGATGGGAAAGCTATCTTCCCTGACAGTGCAGCCCACCTTGAGGCAGCAATTACAAAATGCGAGGTGACACATACAGTAGCTGAAGCAATGAGAACCCGGAGAGAAATAAGACCTGTAACTCACAGGAGGAATTTGAGGGGTCCCGGGAGGGTTACGAGGACCCAGATGTGGGTTGATTTGATACGGGCAAGAGTAGATGGAAGAAAATTAGACGGGAAACCAAATAGGATCTTAGTGGAGCTATGGCAACACCTGAAACCAGAACAGCAGTTCCAGCCATTAAGACCAAAGAGGCAGAGGTCAGAGACAGAGCCATGAGTCCAGCCTGTGTGTTTGCAAGACTTTTTGTGGAGAGGCTAGAGAACAACGTTCGAGCTTCCTTGCACAAGGACCATTGCAGAGGACTAAGGGCACATATATTGAGAGGAGAGAATCCTGGAAGGGTGGAGTGTGGATAAAATGAGAGTTCCTGTGGCCAGGATTCTCACCTGGCCCTGGTTGATTAGCTCACTGCACACCTGTGGGCAACACAGGGCTGTTAACTCTATATAAAGAGCTCCACCGAGTGCTGTGTACGCGACAGGGCTGCAAGGCTGTAGGAGAGCAGAGGCTGGAGTTGTGGCAGCGCCCGGGACAGAGGCCCAGAGGACGGCTGTGCAGGACGACTGTGTAGAAAGGCCCAGAGGTAGAGACCGGCTTGCTGCATACCAACTCGCGCTGAGTGAACGGGATTTTAGTGACTGACCTGCCACCGTGGAAATAAAGTTGGGTATAACCCTTTCATCCCAAGAATGTTTTGCTGTCAGTTTCTTTGTTCACATTGAATCTATAGTGAACTTGCCTGGGGCTGAAACCCATTGGCAAGACAACCTTACAGGTCATAAAATCTAACCCCAATGTTTTTCAATTGATTTTTCCTACACTCCTAAGTAAGAAATGTTCTTTTACATCACAACCTATTTCACACATACCTTTATACAAAACTGAAACAAGAGTTCAGTGAATTTTTACTGGTCACCTATTTTGTGCCAGCCACTATGCTAGGTACTTAGTGAACAAAATACAGATCCTTAACCTTTGAAGAGCTTAATTCTAGCAAGGAGGGACAGACAATAAAAATCAAAAATAAGTTAAACACATATAACATGATATGTTAAAGTGATAAATATAGTAGAAAAAGAAAAAATAGAACAGGATAGGGGAAATAGGCAGGCTGGGAGTGAGAGTGCAGGTTGTAGTATTAAACGGTATGATCAGATAGGGCCTCATCGCAGAAGTGACCGTTGAGCAAAGTCTTGGAGATACGTGAGTTGACAAAGTAGATAGCTGAGGGAAGAGCCTTACAAGCAGAGATCCTAAGGTGGAAGTGTGTCTGGCATGTTCAAGGAATAGCAAAAAGGCTAGCATGGATGAACAGTAAGCCAGAGGGAGAGTAGTAGGAAATAACATCAGAGAGGTAATGGGATGTGCATGGGGGTTGGAGGAGAGCCAGTGGCACAAATCACATTGCTTTTGTAAGTAGGCACCTTGCCTTTTTACTGTGAGTAGGAAGTTACTGCATGGTATGGTAGGCAGGTCACCCTAAAAATGACCCCCAGCATTCTTATCCCCTGGTTATTCAGTCTAACATTAACCTAGGTACTGCTATAAAGGGATTTTGCAGATGTAATGAAAGTCCCCAAATTGACCTTGAGGTATAATTACCTAGGTGGACCTAACCCAATCAGGTGAGACCTTTAAAAACAGGGCGTTTTTTTCCAGCTGGTAGCAGAAGAGAAATGCAAACATTGAAAATGCAAGATTTGAATGCACTTTTGCTGGCTTTGAAGATGAAGAGGGCCACATGATAAGGAATTCAGCAGGCAGCTTTCACAAACTTAGACTGGTTCCTAGCTAACAGCCAATGAGGACATGGGGACCTCAGACCTGCTATTCCAAGAAACTGGCTTCTGCCAACAGCTTGAATGAACTTAGAAGCAGAGTCTTTCCCAGATCCTCTATATAAGAGGTTACCTTAATTTCAGCCTTATGAGACCCTAGACAGCCCAGCCCCAAGCCCACCTGAACTTCTAATCTACAGAATTGTGAGAATAATAAACATTTTAACTACTGAATTTATGGTAATTTGTTACATAATAGTAGAAAATTAATTCACAGGGCTTTGAGAGAAGAATGATAAGAAAAAATTATATTTTAAAGCAGAGGTCAGCAAACTACAGCCTGCAGCGTAAATCCATCCCACTGCCTGTTTCTTGTGGTTATCAGCTAAGAATGGTTTTTACAGAAACATTTTCAGTCTCTTTGATAACGGGGAGCACTAGCTTCAAACCCCAATTAAAGTGATAGCCATTTAAAAGAGAATTCCATTCTGATTAGTAGATCTGTATTACAAAAAGTTATTCTAAATTATTATATGTTGAATTTTGTCAATTAAAATTTTGTAGAAATTTATTTTCTCTTTTGTTATAAAAATGCCTATGTAATAGCCTTGATTTTACCTCTTGGCCCACAAAACCTAAGTATTTATTTTTTGGCTTTCTACAGAAAAAGTTTGTTGACCTCTGTTTTAAGGGATTACTCTGACCACTGTACTAAGGATAGACTATAGGAGAAGGGTGGAAACAGACCTGTTGAGGGGCTATTGCATGAATCCATGTGAGAAATTAGGTGATAGTAACTTGGGTCAGAGTGATAGTCATGGGGATGATGAGAAACGGGTGGATTCTGAAGGCTGACTTAATAGCACTTCCTGAAAAAAGGGATATGGTATGGTAGAGAATGAGAAAAGTAAAAAGTGACTCTGGGGACTTAGGCCTAGAGGGCCAAAAGTAAGAGGATGAAATGACCATCACCTGAGAGGGCTGTAGGTGGAGCTATTTGGGGAAGGAAGGTCAGGGTTTGTATTTTAGCTTGAGGTACCTACCCAAGTGGAACTGTTTAAATGAGCATGGAGTTAAGGAGAGAGGCCTGGGCTAGAGATACAAATTTGGAAGTAGTATGTGGTATTTCGAGCCACAGACTGGATAAGTTCACCAAGAAGGAGAGTGTAGATACTTACTTCATGGGATGTACTTGATATTTTCCCTTTACTCATCTCATTTTAAAAATACTAATCAGGACCCACTAAATTGATTTCCTGACACCTGAGTCAGGACTTGCAGTTTGAAAAATAATGTCTAAAGCTCTATAGGATCTGTGGATTCCCTTTCCAGAATTTCCAAAAATAATGGGAAACTACTGATGAAAATTAGGAAATAGAGTTATCCCAAGGTAAATTAATACAGCTTACTAACAACAAACTATAATAATCCACAAGAATCATAGAACGTTTGGTACATTGAGAGGAATATAAATCAAGGAAGAGGATTTGCGTGGTCATTAACTTTTGTAGTTCTTCAAGACTCCAGTCTAGACTCTCTTTCCTTCTTACTTTGTATTCTCAACCGATGCAGCTTCATTGACATCCATAACATCAGTTACTTCCAATATGCCGATTACTCTTAAAATTATATCCATCCCTCACCTCTCCTCTGAGACTCAAATCTCTAAATCTAAGTTAAAGTGTCAAAGTTACTTAAAATTCTACAGATCCAAACCCAAACTCACAATCTTGTCTTCAAAATTAGATTCCCTTCCAGTGGTCCCTATCTTAGTGAATTATACTGCCTTATTTCAGTTCCTAAAACTAGAAAATTATATTTAAAAATAACTCATGATATTCCCCCCCATCAATGTCAGGTCATCTTCCGTGATCCCTTGTGAATTACACCACCATCTATCCAGTTGCTACCCAGAAACGTGGGAGTCATGCCTGATTTTTCGTTCTTCCTCACACCCCATATTGAAATTTTGTCCATTAGATTTCTTTCAAATTTGGCAAATAAGACTTCTGCTTCTGGGTAGGATATAATAGGCCATAGCAGGTAACACTCCCACTGCAACTTTAAAAAATTGATAATTATGGTATCATATTTAAAAAATTCAGAGAGCAATGAAGACTAGATGGACTAAAATTCCAGAAAGGAAAGAATCCTTCCTAAGATGATCACTAGCCATTTTCTTTCCTGAGATTGAAGGCTGCAGGTCAGGCTGGCCCCAAGCAGAGAGACTCTCCTGGGGGAATCCGAAATTAAAGTAGCAGACTTTTTGGCAGTCATTTGGGACTGATGTGATGGGTTACTAGTGAAACAATGCACCATTTCTGATCTTACATCCCATTTACATTTCTTCTGTGCATTGTTCAGTTGTGTCCTTTGCCCATTTTTCTACTGAATTGTTTGTCCTCATCAATTTATGAGATCTTCAGGTGCCATATAATTCCTTGCCTATATGTTACTAATTTTTCTCCTAGTGTCTTTATCTTTTTTACTTTGCTTACAGTGTCTTGCATTGTGTATAAATAGTGTGTATGTGTTTTAACTTCTATACAGCCGTGCCAGTCATTTTCGTTTATGACTTTTGGGTTATATATCTTGCTTAGGATAGTCTACTCTACTCCAAAGTGATAAATATATTCTTTATTTCCTTCCAACAGTTTTTGTAGTTTTGTACTTTAGTTTCAGCTCTCTAATCCATCTGGAGTTATTTTTGTATACAATATGAGGGAGTATTCTAACTTTTTTCTGGGTTGATAATTTTCTGAGTATTTATTGAAAGTCCATCCTTTACCCAGTGCTTCAAGATGCCACATTTATTAAAAATTAAATTCCCACTTACCTGTACATTTGTTTCTAGGCTCTGTTTCTATGCTAAACTCAAAGGATTTTGGTTACTATGACTATATATCATATTAGGATTCTTTCAGTTTCAAGACAGAAACTCAGCTCAAATTAGGAAATTTATAAGCTATGAAACTAGAATGTCCAAAGCAGATCTGTTTTCAAATAGGGTTATATCCAGGGACTCAGTTGATGTTATCAGAGTCTGTATTCTCTTCATCTCTCAGACAGACTTTCCACCTGGTGGGCATTATAAACATAGGTGGCTTTGGGTAAACACTGATAGCTTAATAACTACAAGGAAAGAGGCCATCTTTCCTGAGAGTTTTGGCAGGACTCGGATTAACCTAACTTTGATCAGATGCTAATCCCGTCAACCAAAGGTATGGGGCTCCTCTGATTGGCCAGCCTGTATCACATCCAACCCTGTTATGGAATTAGGGTCAACCCTACTTCAGCCACAAGGAATGATTTCCCCCTGAGATTGTATTACCAGCAGTAGGAGAAAGGCGCACTCAGTAGCAGGCAAGTTGAGAACAAATGTGGCTTTGCTTTTAGGCCACCTTCCCACACACGGATACACAGTCGTCATTCTTTTTCAAGAATGTCTTGGCTATTTTTTAACATTTCCCCCATGTGAACTTTAGTTGGCTTGTCAAGTTCCATAAAAAATGTTGTTGGGTTTTTGATGAGGATTGTGCCAGATTTGTAGACTCACTTAGGGAGACTTGACATTTTTACAGTATTAAATTTCTTCATCCAAGTAAAGGGTATGTCTTGCCATTTGTTTAGGGCTTGTTTTATGTCCGTAAGTAAAGTTTTTCCATTTTCTTTATATAGGTCTTGCACATTTCTTCTTAAAATGTATTCTTACTTGTTGTAAGGTTTTTGCTGTTATTGTAAGACATTTTTTCCCCCAATTACATTTTCTGACTGATTATTGGTGGTATAAATAAAGGCTAGGAATTTTTTCATCAGCTTATAAATGGCCACCTACCTGTATTTTCACATCATTTCATCATTTTTATGCCAATCCACTTAGAATTTTTAAGTAAGCAGTTTTATAGTCAAGTTGTAACCCTCCTTTCCCATATTTATACTTGTTACTTAACTTTTTAGTTACCATAGCATTAGTTAGACCTCAGTGCAATATTGAATAGTGTGGGTAAAATTGTAACATTTCCTGAGTATCTTGCCTGGCTTTAGTGCATTTGTATATCCTCAGGGCTGGAGAGAAGTTCATCTCCATGTAACTGGGTAATTACCTGGGGAACCAAGGGCGTGTCTGAACCTGAGAGTTTAAGGGGAGGGGCTGGCTTGCTTGCTGGCTTCCTTCTGGAGCAAGGGAAAGAGACGGCGCTGGACTGCAGTTTGTAAGCAATAAACGGGTTTTAAACTTTATTTCTCCCTTTGATTTTGGTTTTTAGAGGTATTTTGCCCCAGGATTTCCTTTCCCTGGACTTAAAAATAGTATCACTTATTTAGTACATTTCCATAGGTTTATAGTAAATACCCTTTTTTGGTTCAAGGAAATTGCCGTATAATCTATCGTAAATAGATGTTGAATTTTATCAAATACTTTTTTTAATACATATTTTGGGAGGAATGTCATTTTCTTTGTCTCCTTTAATCTGTTAATATAGAATTTACATCAATAGATTTACTGAAGTTGAACTGTTTTGGAGATAAACTCTGATTATCATCTCTATTAATATATGACTAGATTAAATTTGCTAATAAAATATTTTATTTCTATATGTATATTCATAAATGATATTAGCCTACATGTTCTTTCTTGTGCTCTTTGTCAACTCTTGATATCAGGATTATTATAGTCTCATAGTGAGACAGGGACCATGGGCTTAGAGTAGGGTGAGGGCCTCTGGAAAAACCAAAGCAAGAGAATCCATTGTGGGATTTGCTTTGGCTGCTGGGGGCCCCAGCTTGTTTTTCTGACTTTACCCAGGTGCTGCTCTTCTTCCTCCAGCCCTAAACAAATGATTTGCAACCTGGGCAATGTAGCAAGCAAGCCCAAAACAACGTAGTAAAAACAGGAAGGATTCCATCTTGAAAATAAGATTGCATCTTAAAATCCAATTCAAAAGTTAAGAAGTAAGTTTCTTAACAAACAGACAATAACCCAGCCCACCTTGGGAGCAAAGCAGGCAGTCTTGATCTTGAGTGATAGGCTCCCACACCAGAAAGCTGCTATCCTGGGAAGAAATCAGAGCAGTAAGTTTCTTATAAATAACCAGAAAGACTAATAAGAAACTAAAGGCTTCAAAGATGAACATTTTGAGACCACTTAGCAGGTGTACATCCCTAGCCCTTTGTCTCTCAACCACCTATAAAACCCCTAGGCAACACCACCCCGGGGCTCTCTTGCCCCTCCTGGTGTTAGCCAGGAGCTCTGTCCTCTCGCTTTATCTCTAAAAGCCTCTGCCTTGCTCTCCTGCCTTGAGTAGTTTGCGAAGTTCATTCTTCGACTCCACAAACAAGAAACCCAGTATCAATATCATGAATTAGAGAACTTCCCATCTTTTTCTATGCTCTGAAATAGTTTACATAATGTAAGAATTATTTGATTCTTAAAGGCTGGTAGAAAAATCCTGGAAAATTATGTAGACCTGATGTCTTATGAAGAGGAAATATTTTCCATTTTTAGTTTAATTTTTTATCAGAATAATATGCCCATAGTGTAAGAAGTCAAACAATACTTGAAAGCTTATTTTAAAAAACAGCTATCTCATTCTTCCCCATTTCCTATTCCCCAGAGACTGAGACTTTGTTTCTTCTGGCATTCAATTTCATATATCTAACAAATATGCTAATACTGCCATTTCTTGATTTTTAGTTTTAGATGTCAAATTTTGCTCTCTTAACTGCAACTCACATATAGATACTTTACTATTCCCTCATTCTCTTATTATAACTATACTGCAACTTATAACCAATAGAATATAATATTGGTTACCAATAATCAGTACATACATTATTAGGTCTGTGTAAATACTATTCATGTGAACCATAAAATATACTTTGAATTACATTCCCCTTCTTGTATTGCTCTTGTTTTCCTAGAGTTAATAATTGCCTCCATTTTTATTTGTTCTGTGTACCTCTTACTGCTTCATCCCCAAACTTCCCTACTTAAGAAGTTAGTTCTGGCCATCCTGCCATAAGAATCTACAGATTCAATGCAATCCCTACCAAAATACTGACAGCATTCTTCAAAGAACTGGAACAAATAGTTCTAAAATTCATATGGAACCACAAAAGATCCCGGATAGCCAAAGCAATCCTGAGAAGGAAGAATAAAACAGGGGGGATCTCGCTTCCCAACTTCAAGCTCTACTACAAAGCCATAGTAATCAAGACAATTTGGTACTGGCACAAGAACATACCCATAGACCAGTGGAACAGAATAGAGAGTCCAGATATTAACCCAAGCATATATGGTCAATTAATATACACTAAAGGAGCCATGGATATAAAATGGGGAAATGACAGCCTCTTCAACAGCTGGTGTTGGCAAAACTGGACAGCTACATGTAAGAGAATGAAACTGGATTACTGCCTAACTCCATACACAAAAGTAAACTCAAAATGGACCAAAGACTTGAATGTAAGTCATGAAGCCATAAAACTCTTAGAAGAAAACATAGGCAAAACTCTCTTGGACATAAACATGAGCAACTTTTTAATGAACATATCTCCCCGGGCAAAGGAAACAAAAGCAAAATGAACAAGTGGGACTCTATCAAACTAAAAAGCTTCTGTACAACAAGGACACCATCAGTAGAACAAAAAGACTTCCTACAGTATGGGAGAATATATTCATAAATGACATATCCAATAAGGGGTTGACACCCAAAATATATAAAGAGCTCACACACCTCAACAAACAAAAAGCTAATAATCTAATTAAAAAATGGGCAGAGGATCTGAACAGACACTCCAAAGAAGAAATTCAGATGGCCAACAGGCACATGAAAAGATGCTCCATATCGCTAGTAATCAGAGAAGTGCAAATTAAAACCATAATGAGGTATCACCTCACACCAGTTACATGGCCACCATCCAAAAGACAAACAACAACAAATGTTGGCGAGGATGTGGAGAAAGGGGAACCCTCCTACACTGCTGGTGGGAATGTAAATTAGTTCAACCATTGTGGAAAGCAGTATGGAGGTTCCTCAAAAAACTCAAAATTGAAATACCATTTGACCCAGGAATTCCACTCCTAGGAATTTACCCTAAGAATGCAGCAGCTCAGTTTGAAAAAGACATATGCACCCCTATGTTAATTGCCGCACTATTTACGATAGCCAAGAAATGGAAGCACCCTAAGTGTCCATCAGTAGATGAATGAATAAAGAAGATGTGGTACATATACACAGTGGAATATTATTCTGCCATAAGAAGAAAACAAATCCTACCATTTGCAACAACATGGATGGAGCTAGAGGGTATTTGCTCAGTGAAATAATCCCGAGGGAGAAAGACGAGTATCAAATGATTTCACTCATCTGTGGAGTATAAGAACAAAGCAAAAACTGAAGGAACACAGAAGCAGACTCATAGAACCCAAGAATGGACTGTTACCAACGGGAAAGGGACTAGGGAGGATGGGTGGGAAAGGAGGGATAAGGGGGAAAAGGAGCATTACGATTAGCACACATAATGTACTGGGGGGGGCACAGGGAAGGCAGTATAACACAGAGAAAACAAGTGGTGATCCTATAGCATTTTACTACACTGATGAACGGTGACTGTAATGGGGAATGTGGTGGGGACTTGATAATGGGGGGAATCTAGTAACCACAGTGTTGCTCATGTAAGTGTGTATTAATGATACAAAAAAAAAAGTTAGCTCTGAAGTCACCAAGAAGATTAAACTTCTAATCTCCACATGCATGCCCATTAAATGAAAGAATGAATTAGGCCTTTAAAGTTAAAGCCAGACATATACTTTTCTTTCTTGCTGATTTACAATCTTTGAGGAATGTTTTCCCAAAGTAGATGCCTTTCGTCAGTATGGAAGATCTTTTG
Organism: Phataginus tricuspis; assembly: GCA_029783875.1. Lineage (NCBI taxonomy): Eukaryota > Metazoa > Chordata > Mammalia > Pholidota > Manidae > Phataginus > Phataginus tricuspis. The sequence continues at coordinate 5,266,496 of JAQQAC010004778.1, read as the reverse complement.
AGATCAAGTGACCCTCCCCCTACAATTAATAATACCTTGCAGTGTCCTAGGGAATCTTATGATGGCTTACTGTTCGTTTTGCTTTTGTACTGATATAACTAGAGTATCTTTGTGCCAGAAAGCAGAAAGTGCTCTAAGACCAGTGGATTTATATAAAAAAGAACATAGGAGCCAGCCTGAAGAGGTCCCCATTGGCCAAATTTAAGACAGTTTGAGCATCAAAATGTATAATGATGATAATGGTTATAACATGAATTTTTTTAAGTCTGTGCTGATACTCAAACTAAATAAATGCATAAGTAAAAGAAGGAAAGGAGAAAACATGTGTCTTTACAGAAGAATGCCAGTTAATAAATTTAGAAATAATGATAGAATTTTGAAAACCACCATTTTGAAACCCCTCAGTGTAATAACTAATTCTGACAGTGATTGTAAGTGGATGCTCAAACCATTAGAACAAAGATTACTGGGAAACAGGTTATTCACCTCAAATAGAGATTGATTTATTTGCCTGATAGATTACTTATTAAGGACAAGGTGAAAGGCATCTTTGTTTTGGAAAAATATTTGTATAACGGTCACCACTTGAATGAACTAACCAAACTTAGTCTCACCAATAGTGGGGACTGCTTGACACTATTGCATCTCCTGAGTTGAAGCAACAGAAAGCATACAGATTTAACTACGTAGTAATATTCTTGACAAAAATTGTTTAATCTGAATCTAATCATGAGGAAACAGACAAACCAGAATGTGAAACATTTTCCTGGCTTTAAGTCTTTAAAAAAGGTAGTCATGAAAAACAAAAAAAGTTAATGGGACTGTCTCAAAAGAGACTAAAGAGAAATAACTAAATGTAGTACATTAGAACCTTGATCCTCGATCATGTTGGGATAAGAGAAAGATATTAAAAAAAATTTTAGGAGTAATTGGGAAAATCTAAATTTAAGTAGTATTTGAATTAGTGTTAATTTTTTTAGGTGTGATAATGGTAATGTGTGCTATCAAGGTATAGGAGAATGTCCTTATTCTTAGCAGAAGAGGCCTGGGAGAATATTTAGAGGTGAACTTCCATGATGACTGTACTTACTTTCAAATAGTTCAGGAAAAAATATGTGTCTATATGGATGTGTGGGAGTTATTAAGCAGTTGTGATTTGGCTCCGATCTCAGTCTTGTGGGCTGGGACTTTCTACTTTGCCAGTTGACTCCATGAGAGGCTTTACTTCTGCAGGGCCCTAGAGAGAGGAAGCAAGGCTGGAAGAAAAGGAACTTGGTTGTTTCCTAATTAGAATTGATATGCAAAAGAATTTAGTTGTACCTTTACCGTAGACACATTTAAAAACTAACTCAAAATGGCTTAAAGACCTAAACTTAAGAACTAAAACTATAAAACTCATAAAAACCTAAGGCATTATGCTCAGTGAAATAAGCCAGGCAGAGAAAGACAAGTATCAAATGATTTCACTCATATGTGGAGCATAAGAAGAAAGAAAAAACTGAAGGAACAAAACAGCAGCAGACTCACAGAACCCAAGAATGGACTAATAGTTACCAAAGGGAAAGGGACTGGGGAAGAAGGGTGGGAAGGGAGGGATAAGGGGGAAAAAGGGGCATTATGATTAACAGACATAATGTAGAGGGGGTGGGGTGGGGTGGGGGGATACCAGGAAGGCAGTATAACACAGAGAAGACAAGTAGTGATTCTATGGCATCTTACTTCGCGATGGACAGTGACTGCAGTGGGGTATGTGGTGGGGACTTGACAATAGGGGGAGTCTAGTAACCATAATATTGCTCATGTAATTGTACATTAATAAAAGCAAATGATAATAATAAAATAAAATAAAAAATAAAATAAACCTAAGGCAAATGCTTATGACATTAGCTGACAATTATTTCTTGAATATGACACCAAAGGCACAGGCAGCAAAAGAAAAAATAGGCAAATTGGGCTAAATGAAAATTAAAATATTTTGTGCATCAGAACACAATATCCACAGAGTAAAAAGACACTGGCCGAATGGGGAAAAAGGATTTGCAAATCATATATCTGATAAGGGATTAATATCCAGAATATATAGAAACTCGTAAGACTCAAGGACAGAACAACAAACAACCTGATTTAAAAATGGGCAAGGCTTATAGACATTTCTCCAAAGAAGATATACAAATGGTCAATAAACACATGAAAAGGTTCTTTTTACATCACTATAATCATCAAGAAAATGCAAATCAAAACTACAATGAGACAACACCTACTCAGGATGGCTACTATCAAAAAAAAAATAGTATGTGTTGGGGAGGATGTGGAGAAATTGGAGCCCTTGTGCACTGTTGGTGGGAATGTAAAATGGTGCAGCTACTACAGAAAACAGTATGGCAGTTCCTCAATAAATTAAAAATGGAATTATGTGATCCAGCAATCCCACTTCTAGGTTTATACCCAAAAGAATTGGAAACAGGACTTAAACAGGTATTTGCACACCAATGTTCATAGCAGTATTATTCACAATAGCCAAAAGCAGAAACAACCCAAATGTCTACCCCTGAGTGAATAGATACACAAAATGTGGTGTGTAGATACAGTGGAATATTATTAGCTATAAAAGGGAATTAAATTCTGGTACCTGATACAACATGGATGAAATTTGAAAACATTGTGCTAAGTGAAATAAGCCAGACATAAAAGGACAGATACTGCATGATTCCACTTATATGAAGTGCCCAGAATAAATTCACAGAGATAGAAAGTAGAATAGAAGTTACCAGGGGCTGGGAGAGGGAGGAATGGGGACAGGTTTCAGTTTGGGATTGTGAAAAAGTTCTGGCAATGGATAGTGGTGATAATTACACAATATTGTGAATGTACTTAATACCACTGAACTGTATACTTAAAAATGGCTAAAATGATACATTTTCTTATGTATATTTTACCACAATAAAAAACTCAGGAGAATTTTTCCATCTCACTTCCTCAAATATTGTATCAAAACATTCCAGAAGAAATTTTGAAATGTTTTTTTAAAAGATAGAACATCCATTTGCTTTCAAAACTTTGAATCATTTACTGACTTAAACTTGGTGCCTGAAGAAAAGAATAAATTACTGCAGCTTAGTTCTTAATTGCACTAAAGAACAATTATAAAACATAGAGTTTATCATCGTTTTGGCTTAAGGTAATATCCATTGCTAGGCAAGAATTTTGCTGTTATTACTATTTACCACATTCTTTTAGTTTGAACTAGGATTTTCAGGTTTAACCAAACTTAAAATAAAAACAAACAGAAAAAAGAACAGGCTCTGTGATGCACCAGATATGCATGGGGTATTGTCCTCATAATGTTCTAGACTGGAATGAATAACTAAATTCAAGCACACCTTTTCGATTAAATAAAATATTTCCTGATTTTTCTTTCTGTTAATTATTTTGACTTTTTAATATTTTACTTAAATATTAATGAAATCATATTTGATATGATACATAGCAAAGATAATGTTTTGTGAAATGTCAGTATATACAGACACAGATGGCTTCATACTGAATCACAGTGTGAAAGATATTTCTTATTGTGGGTCTTCATAAACAAAAATTTGAAAAATACTTTTCTAACCATACTGTAATTTTGATTTTGATTTCCTCTTTACCCAAGAGTTGCTTAAGAGAATTTTTAGTTTCCACATTGTGCACATTTTACATTAATGCTTTATAGTCAAAGTATAGTCTAGGTTATTCAATACTATTTCTCCTTATTGGAAAAAAGATATATGCTCTGTTTGCAGTGTGTGTGTATATTTGTGTATTTATATATTAGGTCAACCTTATTAATTTTATTATATATAGCATTTATATACTTTTTTTAACTTTATAGGTTGAAATAATTTCAGACTTGCAAAAATAATACAAAGAATTGTTGTGTAATTCCCTTCTTTCAGATTCATCCAGTGTTAACCTTTCATTACACTTTACGATTCATTACCTCTATCCCTCCTCTGTCAGCCATTCACTCAAGTATTTTAGACCTAATGGAGAATACCCTTGGTGCAAACTCCATGTGTTGTGTCATTCTTCATAGCCAAGCTTCTTTATGGTATAGTATCCAAGGGATGCTTCATTTTTATGTAAATAATAAAAAATTAGCACTCTGTCCTCTAAATAGAAATTTGTCTTTGAACACACAGGATTCCCCCCATCACATGACATAATACCTACAACCTCGTGGGTCCCAATATTTTTTAGGCATTCCTGTTTTAAGTGCAGTGGTTAGGAGCTTTCCTTGAAATAACAAGTTTGTGCTTTTTTTGTTTCTTTCTTACTTCATGAAGACCTGAGGATGAGGTTTTTTTAAAAAGTCTCTCCAGCAGTTACCTTGTGGGAAAGGACCTCAACGCTCCCCTCTTCTACAGAAAGGAAGGCAACAAAAAATTTCAGGAGAAGGATTATATGGGAGCCACAGTGCTGTACTCTAAGGTAATACATTGCCAGCTCTGCAGGAATAGCTATCTCAATAATTTAACAATGCACCCTTTCTTCAAAAGGTAGAGCTGTATTGCTGTGTAGCCAGTGGTAGCTTGTTCTATAATTTGTGAATTGGATTTGAAAAAGAAAACAGGTAGAATTCTGCTGTTGGTTGTATTCTGAAACAAAAGGTAGTTTGTGTTATATGTCCTGAATTCCATCAAGAAACTTCTATTCCATATTCCTTAAGACACCTTGTAGCTAAATAGACTTATTGGACTCCTCGCCTGCCTTGCCAGTGCTATCAGCTGTGCCTGAATTGTGTGCCATTTTTGTCTGAATGACTGAGGAGGCTGTTAGTTTAATAGTCCTAATTTAGAGGACAGCTAGATTTTTGGTTAGCCAGAATGTTACTTTACAACAAGTATGACTTAGATTAAGTTCAAAAGGAAAACAAAGCTCAATTGTCACAGCCCAGTTGAACTCCATTTTGAAGGTTGTCAGCAAATATTTAACATTACACTAAGCATCATTGAGCTAGATTTGGAGCAGGAAGAGTGGCTTTTAACAATCTGTTGCTCATATTGTCCTGCTTCCATAGTAGGAACTGGAACTAGATCCCTGAGAGACTTCTGTAACTTTTAAGAGATAAATATGGGCTTAAAGCAAGAATGTATCAATTCCTTGCACTACTGTCTATGATCTTGAATATTAAAAGAATAAGTGTAAATTTGAAGAGTGTACTCCTACTCGGAGTCTTTAAAGCATAAGCTTAATGTTGGAATGAGTTTTCCAAAAACTATCAGCCCTGCTTTGTCATCTATAACAAAGTATTTAGCTGAATACTGTAAGCCTTAGTGATTGCTGAAGAATTAAAATCCATTCAATGTTGATCCACTGCTGGCTGGCTTAATAGTTCTTTTTCAGAGCAAATCTCTTCAACTTTATGCATCTGCATCATACACATGATCATATGGGAAGTGGTTCAAGGAGAATGAGTAAAATAAGAAGTAAAATCAGACAAAGAATTAAGGCTTGCTATGGATGTAAAGGGAGCTGAGCCTTCCTATTTCACAAAGCTAGTATTTTGGTGATTATGGTACTTTGCAATTTTCTATAAAGCTGCTATTTTCTTTCTTTTTTTTAATAATATTTGTTTTGTAAATTAATATATTTTATAACATATTTTTCTTGGAAAATATAGAGAGGCATAAGGAGTTAAAAAGGCCCTGTAATCAATGATATCCACTGTTAACATTTCTGCTTATATCCATCCAGCCACTTTTTCCCCTGAAAATATGTTTTCTTTTATAAAATTGAGATAATGCTGCACTTACTATTTTGTAACCTGTTTTTTTCCCTCAACAATTTATTGAGGCCATTTTCTCAGATTATTATATTTTCCACTAGAACACGATTTTTAACAGCTGGCTTAGTGTCCCATTACAGAGAAGAACTGTACTTGATTTAATATCTCCTAATGTGGGTGGATTGTTTGTTATCATAAAGCTGCAAGGAGCATCTTTCTGTGTAAATATTTCTAGACATCTCATTATTTCCTTAGGATAAATTCCTAGAAGGGCAGTTGCTGGGTCCATTGAATGTATTTTAAGGCCTTTCGTACTTGATGCTGAATTGTTCTCCAGGAAAGAGCTAGTTAACATCCCTTCTAGCAGAGTATGGGAATGTTCATTTCTCTATATCCTAGCAATATTAGTTATTGTGATTTTACTATATCTATTCATTATTTAATAGGAAATGTGTTTACATATTTTGAATTCAAAAGGTGCAAGAGTATACTGTGTAATCTTCCTCTGTCCCCATAAAGAAGAGGAATTGCTAGGTCAATGGAGATATAGATGTACACACACACACACATACATATATAGCTAGATTGCCTCCATCATTATGAGACCAATTTTTATTCCCAGTAGCAACATATGAGAGTGCCCATTATGCCACTGCTTTGCAAACTCAGTGAGCTACTGATTTTATTTATTTTTGCCAATGTGATAAATAAGTAAAATATGGTATCTCAGTAGAGTTGGTTTTTTCCAGTTTATCAGGGAAACTTTATTGTGATAAAATATGCATAACAGAAAATCTGCCATCTTAACCATTTTTAAGTATACAATTCAGTGGCATTAAGTACATTCAAACTATCATCACTGTCCATTTCCAGAACTTTGTCATCATCCCAAACATAAACTCCATGCCCATTAAACAATAACTCCCCATTCCCCAGTCTCCCTAGCCCCAGACAACCTCTACGCAACTTTCTGTCTCTATGCATTTGCCTATTCCAGGTACCTCTTTAAGTGGAAGCATAACAACATTTGTCCTTTTGTTTCTGGCTTATTTCGCTTAGCATAATGTTTTCAAGGTCCAGTAGAGTTTTACTTTGCATTTTGCTGATTATGAGTGAGATTGAGCATTTTTTTCATGTGTTTAAGAGCCATTTATATTTCCCATTAGATCTATCTGTTCATATCATTTGCTTATTTTCCTATTGAATTATTGGCTGTCACTTCATCGATCTGTAGGAACCGTTCATAAAGAAATGAGGCCTTTGCCTATGACTTGAGTTGCAAATATTTTTTCCAGTTCAGGGTTTGTCTTTTGACATTACTTTTATTGGTTTTTGCTGTAAACAAATTTTTTATTTTTATGTGGTCAAATTTATTAACTTTTTATGACTTTCAGGTTTTGTGGCATAGTTAAAAAGGGATTCCTCACTCCAACCTCACTTGAGACTATTATAGTTTATTCTAGTGCGCTGGTAGTCTCATTTTTTACATTAAGATTTTGATCCATTTGGAATTTACCCTGATAAAAGGCTTATCATATAGAGAGAGTCAACTTTATTTTTCTTCAGTGGCTATTTACTTGTCACAATACTTTTATCAAACAGTGACCATCTTTCTCCAGTGATTTGAGATACCAACTTTAAAATAGTTATTAAGCCTTGCCGATTTGGTGGTAGAGAAAAGGTAGCCCTTGTCTGCTTTCATTTTTGGCTATCCATTCGTAAATTAAACTATTTGTTTTCCATATATCATTAGTGTTTCTTTTGTGAATTTTTATTGTGCCACTCACCCTTTGTTATGTTAAGGATTGCGCCTGCAGTATTTTCCTGTTTTCATTCATCTTAAGTATTGTTTGTGGCTGAAGTTGTGTCTGATGCTGCTATCTTCAAAGTGCTTTGAGTATTTATTGCCTCACTCGATCTTCACAGCTTTGTTCTCAGGTAGTTAGAAATGAAGCTGAAGCACAAAGAGATCCAGTAACCTTCCCAATTTCGTACCATCTTTAAATGTAGAACCCCCATTATCTGCAAACAATACTTTAATGATGCGATTTTCATTTATACCTTCAACTGGTTCTTCATTTTGCAGGGGATATCACATTCAGAGCCAAACACTGAGGACATTTCACTGTGTTACGCCAATCGCTCCACAGCCCTCTTGTACCTGGGTCAGTACAAAGTGAGTATCTGGATACCTGGGTGTGGTTGGAGAGGGTCTGTAGGGGGTCACTGGAGGACACGACCTTCCACTCTGTTTCTCCCTGAGAGGAGTAACCTTGGGCCCTGCTGCAAGTGGTTGAATTGGAAGCAAATTGGCAGCCTGCTGAGGTCTTTCTCCTGGTTTATTTCACCTGTCACAGGTGACCACATGGGTAGTGTTGGTTAACAGAAAAGTCCTGGCACACTCTCTCGATGGACCACCAGTTCTTATGGTAGAGATCAGCTGTGAGATGTATTGCCATTAATACTTCAGGTTCCAAGTGTTTGCAAACTACTTACTTGTTTGCTTTTTTTTTGAACAAGTAGACACCATGTTTGAGATTATCCCTGCAATAATCTCATCCCAATATGCATTTTGAGTGGGAAAGTGAAAGTTGCACTGAAGTGCCTGTGTACACCTAAAAAAGGCTGGCTTTCATTTCATCCCCTAATTGAGCTCTAAGGACAACAATTCTGTACATCCCTTTTGGGATTCCAGAATTCCAAAGTTAAGAACTGTTTGAATAGGCACAAGTTCACACTAACTGAAAGAGAAGAGCAAGAATCTAACTGTAGGTCCTAAGCAAGAAAATCCTGGACTTTCTTGACTGAGAGCAATGATGAGAAGAACTTTTGAAACATTTAATCCTTTATAACTTCCCTACATTGGTTCTTCCTATTTCCCTTCTTATAACAATGACTATCATACATTAAATACGTATTCCAGGTACTCTTCAGCACTTTAGTTATATTAACTTATTTCAACCTTAAAACAACCCTGTGAGGACTCCAAGAAGGGACTAGCGGTTACCAAAGGGGAGGGGTGGGGGAGGGCAGGTGGGGAGGGAGGGAGAAGGGGATTGTGGGGTGTCATGATTAGTGCACATGGTGTGTGGGGGGTCACGGGGAGGACAGTGTAGCACAGAGAAGACAAATAGGGACTCTGTGGCATCTTGCTTCACTGATGGACAGTGACTGCAATGGGATATGGGGGAGACTCAATAAGGGTGAGTGTAGTAACCACATTGTTTTTCTTGTGAAACCTTCATAAGTGTATATCAATGATACCTTAATAAAAAATAATAATAAATAAATAAACAAATAAAACAACCCTGTGAGGTGGTATTATCCCCATTTTTTAGATGAGAAAACTGAGACACTGAGAAGTCATTTGCACAAGACCATACAGCTAGTAAGAGGCTGTCAGTGTTGGAATGCAGGTCTGTTTGGCTTCCAAGTCTGCCCTCTTAATCACCATACTGTAATTCTTCTTTCTGTAAGACCTTTTTTCTTTAAAAAGAGGAATATTTAATAAGACAATTAAACACAGTATCCTCAACAAGTATTACTCATCAATGAAAAGATCACACAGAATATGATTTAAAGAAATAAGCATGTGGTTATAGTTGCTCTGTTTTTAATAATCTGCAGCTTCCCTGTAGGTTTGTGTTAAGATTTTCAGTAGACATTGAAGAATAGAGACCAAGATTCATTTTGGGATTTCCTTTCTGTTTTCAGGCATGTCTTAAAGACATCATCAGAGCACAGATGCATGGGTATCCAGAAAGACTGCAACCCAAGATGATGTTGCGTAAGACGGAATGTCTGGTGACCCTAGGCAGACTGCAGGAGGCAGTCCAGACCATCAGGGATCTTGAAAGTAACTTGGCTGCCAAACCAGCCCTAGCAGCTTCCCAATTTCATATTCTGCACAGAAACATTTGTCATCTGAAAATGAAGATACAGGAAAAGAAGAATCTCCCAGAAACCTTGCCAGCTCTAACCATGGCCTTTGAGGATATGCACCTCAAGGAAGAGAATGAACACATTTCTAGTGCGTCTTCATCTGTCAGTTTATGCACAGACCCTTTAAAAGGCCGCTATCTGATTGCCACGAAAGATATTCTCCCAGGAGAGCTTCTGGTGAAGGAAGATGCTTTTGTGAGCGTCCTTAACCCTGGAGAAATGCCACCACTACATCAAGGCCTAGAGAGCAAGTGGGATACCAGAGTTACCAATAGTGACCTCTACTGTCACCGCTGTTTGAAGCACACGTTGGCCACAGTGCCCTGTGATGGGTGCAGCCATGCCAAGTATTGCAGCCCAGAGTGCAAGCAGCAGGCCTGGGATCTCTACCATAATATCGAGTGTTCTCTAGGGGGGCTGCTTCTCACACTGGGTGTTTTTTGCCACACTGCCCTGAGGACGACTCTTTTGGCCAGATTTGAGGATGTTGGCAAAGTTATAAGGAAACTTTATGGTGAGATTGGTAACAAGGACAGCTGTTTACCTGACAGCAAGAATCTGGTACAAACACTCAGTTATGACATGGAAGAGGAGAGGGAGCAAAATGGCAAAACACCTGAGACCCCAATTCCTGGTTGTGATGTTAATGGGAAGTATGAAAGTAATTATTATGCTATCCTCAACCTCTTGCCCCATACTGAAAACCACAGCCCAGAGCACAAATTCCTCTGTGCTCTGAGCGTCTCTGCACTGTGCAGACAGCTCAAAGCAGCTGAGTCCTCTAAGCTGAAAGCAGCAGTGGCTCCCACCTGGTGTTCAGAGCTGACTATTTGGGGAGTGGCCATGCTGAAACACATGTTACAGCTACAGTGTAATGCTCAGGCAATAACTGTCATCCAGCAGACAGGTAAGAGGGGAGCTTTTTTCCTGCCTTATAATAGTGTTCTTGATGTAGCTAACGTTTGGGGAGAAAGAACTTCCACACAACACTACCATGAGCTGTTGGCCAGCCTATTTGTAGGCCACCCTTTGGTCAGGTGGTCAACAATCTAGGGGCCACTTCGAGACGCAGAACAGCCTAGACCTGCCTGCCTGAACAAGATCCTATACAGATAAGGCTATTTAAGGTAGATGGGGAGGTTGGATGTGCCCAGCATCATGAGTGACATCCAATATGACTATACTGACAAAAGATACTATTATTAGAAAAGAAATTATGTTTCCATATTTCTATTGCAGTCTCCATTTTTAGCAGATAATGTTTTTCTATTCAATTAGTTGGTTCTATTTTTCTCAATTCTCTAACTCTGTTGAGGGGAGGAATTAGTATTAACTAAATCTAGAATTTATAGACAGATGAATGTGAAATGTGACTACTAAGCTGTGCATGCTTAGCTCTTCTGATCTCATATTAGGTACTCTGGAATTTTGTTTGTGTATTTTAACTTTAATTTTAATTCAGTGGCTAAGTTATATGGTGTATAGGCATTTCCCTAAAGGTGTTTTTGGGGAAGACAGTCTTCTGCATCAAAAAGCACATGGAACGTCCAAAATAGCACTGGCTTCATCCCACGATACCAAGAAATCACATTGCAAGCTGGTATCTGTTTTCTTCTCTGCTTTCTTTTGCTTCTATGAGCCATTGTTGCCTTCTAAAATACGTCTGTTGAGTGTTTTTCCAGAATCATGTTTTCCTTTGGGTACAATCACTGGCATTTTAAAAAATACTATTTTCATTTTGTTTTATTTTTCCAAATATAAAAAAATAGTATATGGGCCTTCCAGGTTATAATGGCAGAAAGTTACCAACTCTTGATTATATTGTGTTCTTGCCCCTAAAATTCTTAAAAGAATATACAAAAAAAAAAGACTTCTGGGAAGATGGCGGCAGGAGCAGGGCGGCGAAAATCTTCTCCCAAAACCATATGTATTTATGAAAATACAACAAGTACAACTATTCCTAAAAAAGACACCAGAACATACAGGACACCACATAGCCTGCAGCTACACCCGAGAGGACTCAGCACCCCGCGAGGCGGTCTTAAAGAGCCCAGCTGACATACATGGCACCTACCAGTGACCACTTCTATAGCCATGAAAAGACAGAGGAATATGGTCCAGACTAAGATTAACCAGACAACGCCAGAGAGGGAGCTTGAAGGGATGGAAATGCACAATCTTCCTGAAAAAGAATTCAGAATAAAAGTCATAACCATACTGATGGATGCTACTGAGAAATGTACAAGAGCTAAGGGAGGAAGTGAGGGAAGTGAGGAAAGACAATGCAGAAATCAGACAAGCGATCGACGGACTTAAGAGCAGACTGGATGAGATGCAAGAAATTAGAACAGGAATACAGAGAAGCTGAGGCAGAGAGAGAAAAGGATCTCTAGGAATGAAAGAATATTAAGAGAACTGTGTGACCAATCCAAACGGAACAATATTCGCATTATAGGAGTGCCAGAGGAAGAAGAGAGAGAAAAAGGGATAGAAAGTGTCTTTGAAGAAATAATTGCTGAAAACTTTCCCACACTGGGGAAGGAAATAGTCTCGCAGTCCACAGAAGCCCACAGATCTCCCAACACAAGGGACCCAAGGAAGACAACACCAAGACACATAATAATTAAAATGGCAAACATCAAAGATAAGGACAGAGTATTAAAGGCAGCTAGAGAGAGAAAAAAGATCACCTACAAAGGAAAACCCATCAGACTGTCATCAGACTTCTCAACAGAAACCTTACAGGCCAGAAGAGAATGGCATGATATATTTAACGTAATGAAACAGAAGGGCCTCGAACCAAGAATATTGTATCCAGCATGATTATCATTTAAATATGACGGAGGGATTAAACAATTTCCAGACAAGCGAAAGTTGAGAGAGTTTGCCTCTCATAAACCACCACTAGAGGATATCTTAAATGGACTGCTCTAGAGGGAAGCACCCCTATGGCTAAAAAGATGTCACCAGAGAAAATAAAATCATAGCAAAGAAAGCAGACCATGCAAATACTAACTAAAGGCAAAGAATAAAACACCAAGTGTATAAAGAATGGAGGAGGAAGAATAAGAAGTGAGAGAAATAAAGAAACATCAGACGGTGTTTACAATAACTTAACAAGAAAGTTAAGTTAGATTGTTAGATAGTAAAGAAGCAACCCTTGAACCTTTGGTAACCACAAATCTAAAGCCAGCACTGGAAATTAGTACATATCTGTCAATAATCACCCTAAATGTAAATGGACTGAATGCACCAATCAAAAGACACAGAGTAACAGAATGGATAAAAAAGCAAGACCGATCTATCTTCTGCTTACAAGAGACTCACCTCAAACCCAAAGATATACACAGACTAAAAGTGAAGAGATGGGAAAAGATATTTCATGCAAACAACAAAGAGAAAAAAGCAGGTGTTACAGTACTTGTATCAGACAAAATAGACTTCATAACAAAGAAAGTAGCAACAGATAAAGAAGGACATTACATAATGATAAAGGGGTCAGTCCAACAGGAAGATATAACCATTATAAACATATATGCACCCAACACAGGAGTGCCAGCATATATGAAACAAATACTAACAGAATTAAAGGAGGAAACAGACACAAATGCATTCATTTTAGGAGACTTCAACACACCACTCACGTCAAAGGACAGATCAACCAGGCAGAGAATAAGTAAAGACACAGAGGCATAGAACAACACACTAGAACAGATGGACCTAACAGACATCTACAGAACTCTACACCCAAAGGCAACAGGATACACATTCTTCTCAAGTGCACATGGAACATTTTCCAGAATAGACCACATGCTAGGCCACAGAAAGAACCTCAGTAAATTCAAAAATATTGAAATCCTACCAACCAACTTCTCAGATCACAAAGGTATAAAACTAGAAATAAATTTCAGAAAGAAATCAAAAAGGCTCACAAATACATGGAGACTTAATAACATTCTCCTAATTAATCAATGGGTTAACGACCAAATCAAAACAGAAATCAAAGAATATATGGAGACTAATGACAACAACAACACAAACCCACAACTTCTGTGGGACGCAGCAAAGGCAGTTCTAAGAGGAAAGTATATTGCAATCCAGGCCTATTTAAAGAAGGAAGAGCATTCCCAAGTGAATAGTCTAAAGACACAATTACTGAAATTGGAAAAAGAAGAACAGATAAGGCCCAAAGTCACCAGAAGGAGGAACATAATAAAGATCAGAGAAGAAATAAATAAAATTGAGAAGAATAAAACAATAGAAAAAATCAATGAAACCAAGAGCTGGTTCTTTGAAAAAATAAACAAAATAGATAAACCCCTAGCCAGACTCATTAAGAGAAAAAGAGAATCTACACACATAAACAGAATCACAAAAAAGAAAGGAAAAATAACGACGGACCCCACAAAAATACAAAGAATTATAAGAGAATATTATGAGAATCTATATGTTAACAAGCTGGAAAACCTAGAAGAAATGGACAACTTCTTAGAAAAATACAACCTTCCAAGACTGACCAAGCAAGAAACAGAAAAACTAAATAGACCAATCACCAGCAACGAAATTGAATCGGTAATCAAAAAACTACCCAAGAACAAAACCCCAGAACAGATGGATTCACCTCTGAATTCTACCAGACATACAGAGAAGGAATAACACCCATTCTCCTTAAAGTTTTCCAAAAAATAGAAGAGGAGGGAATACTTCCAAACTCATTCCATGAAGCCAGCATCACTCTAATACCTAAACCGGGCAAAGACCTCACCAAAAAAGAAAATTACAGACCTATATCCCTGATGAACGTAGATGCAAAAATACTCAACAAAGTATTAGCAAACTGAATTCAAAAATACATGAAGAGGATCATACAGCATGATTAAGTGGGATTCATCCCAGGGATGCAAGGATGGTACAACATTCGAAAATCCATCAACATCATTCACCACATCAACAAAAAGAAGAACCAAAACCACATGATCATCTCCATAGATGCTGAAAAAGCATTTGACAAAATTCAGCATCCATTCATGATTAAAACTCTCAACAAAATGGGTATAGACGGCAAGTACCTCAACATCATAAAGGCTATATATGACAAACCCACAGCTAACATCATACTTAACAGCGAGAAGCTGAAAGCTTTTCATCTAAGATCGGGAACAAGACAGGGATGCCCACTCTCCCCACTGTTACTCAACATAGTACTGGAGGTCCTAGCCACGGCAATCAGACAAAACAAAGACATACAAGGCATCCAGATTGGTAAAGAAGAAGTCAAATTTTCACTATTTGCAGATGACATGATACTGTACATAAAAAACCCTAAGGACTCCACTCCAAAACTACTAGAACTAATATCTGAAATCAGCAAAGTTGCAGGATACAAAATTAACACACAGAAATCTGTTGCTTTCCTGTACACTAATGATGAACTAACAGAAAGAGAAATCAGAAAAACAATTCCATTCACAATTGCATCAAAAAAATAAAATACGTAGGAATAAACCTAACGAAGGAAGTGAAAGACCTGTACTCTGAAAACTACAAGACACTCCTAGGAGAAATTAAGGAAGACACTAACAAATGGAAATGCATCCCATGCTCTTGGCTAGGAAGAATAAATATTGTCAAAATGGCTATACTACCTAAAGCAATCTACAGATTCAACGCAATCTCTATGAAACTACCAACAGCTTTCTTCAATGAACTGGAACAAATAATTCTAAAATTCATATGGAACCACAAAAGACCCCGAATAGCCGAAACAATCCTGAGAAGGAGGAATCAAACAGGGGGAATTACGCTCCCTGACTTCAAGCTGTACTACAAAGCCACAGTAATCAAGACAATTTGGTACTGGCACAAAAACAGACCCACAGACCAGTGGAACAGAATAGAAAATCCAAACATTAACCCAAACACCTACAGTCAATTAATATTTGATAAAGGAGCCCTGGATATACAATGGGGAGATGACAGCCTCTTCAGCAGCTGGTGTTGGAAAAACTGGACAGCTACATGTAAGAGAATGAAACTGGACTACTGTCTAACCCCATACACAAAGGTAAACTCAAGGTGGATCAAAGACCTGAATGTAAGTCATGAAACCATAAAACTCTTAGAAAAAAACATAGGCAAAAATCTCTTGGACATAAACATGAGCGACTTCTTCATGAACATATCCCCCCGGGCAAGGGAAACAAAAGCAAAAATGAACAAATGGAACTATATCGTGTTGAAAAGCTTCTGTACAGCAAAGGACACCTTCAGTAGAACAAAAAGACATCCTACAATATGAGAAAATATATTCATAAATGATGTATCCGATAACCGATTGACATCCAAAATATACAAAGAACTCACGCACCTTAACAAACAAAAAGCAAATAATCCAATTAAGAAATGGGCACAGGACATGAATAGACACTTCTCTAAAGAAGAAATTCAGATGGCCAACAGGCACATGAAAAAATGCTCCACATCGCTAATCATCAGAGAAATGCAGATTAAAACCACAATGAGATATCACCTCACACCAGTGAGGATGGCCAACATCCAAAACACAAACAACAACAAATGTTAGCGAGGATGTGGAGAGAGGGGAACCCTCCTACACTGCTGGTGGGAATGTAAATTAGTTCAACCATGTGGAAAGCAGTATGGAGGTTCCTCAAAAAACTCAAAATAGAAATACCATTTGACCCAGGAATCCCACTTCTAGGAATTTACCCTAAGAATGCAGCAGCCCAGTTTCAGAAAGACAGATGCACCCCTATGTTTATTGCAGCACTATTTACAATAGCCAAGAAATGGAAGCAACCTAAGTGTCCATCAGTAGATGAATGGATAAAGAAGATGTGGTACATATACACATTGGAATATTACGCAGCCATAAGAAAAAAACAAATCCTACCATTTGGAACAACATGGATGGAGCTAGAGGGTATTATGCTCAGTGAAATAAGCCAAGCCGAAAAAGACAAGTATCAAATGATTTCACTCATATGTGGTGTATAAGAACAAAGAAAAAAAACTGAAGGAACAAAACAGCAGCAGACTCACAGAACCCAAGAACGGACTAATAGTTACCAAAGGGAAAGGGACTGGGGAAGATGGTTGGGAAGGGAGGGATAACAGGGTAAAAGGGGTATTACGATTAGCAGACGTCGGGTGGGGGGGCACGGGGAGGGCTGTACAACTCAGAGAAAACAAGTAGTGACTCTATAGCATCTCACTACGCTGATGGACAGTGACTGTAATGGAGTTGGGGGGAGACCTGATGAAGGGGTTAATTTAATTACCATAATATTGCCCATGTAATTGTAGGTTAATGATACCAAAATAAATTGTAAAGAAAAAAAAATGAAGTAAGTGTATAAAAAAAAAAATCACCATGTACACCGTGTTGCCAATTATGTTAAAAATTCTAAGTCTAGGAAGAAGACTGCAAGAAAATGCACCAAAATGTGGATTTTAGATGACTTATTTTCTCTATAATTTTCAGTTTTTAAATTTTTTTCTGCCTACTATGTATTCCTTTTGTAATTTTAATTAGTTTTTTAAATAATAATAATGATTAAAATGATATGAACTTTTTTTATATGAACATTCTTAAGGCACTTACGAATGCAAAATTGCCCTCCAGGAAAATTATACCAGTTACACTCCCACCAGCAATGCTCACTTTCATTTTTTAATTCAATCCAATTTTGTTTTAGTCTGCCCATATTTCTAATCTTGTTATATCCCTTTTTATTATTTCTTTGGGGTTCCAACACCTCCAAATTTAGTGTTCTCATTGAATTTCATTAGCAGCTGTTTCATTAGTAGCACAGAAGAAGGATTAAAGTGTTAACTAGGATAGACTTTGATAAAAACCTATGAAAATGTCTGTTATTATCTTTGCATAAATCCTGTTTAATCAGTTTCTTGTAAACCTCTCTTTGGTACTTAAGGGACAGAACTGGCCACTGATGATATTTTAGACCTTGGGATGTGTGGTTCTGTGTCAGTGGGAATGGTACATTTGTGATGTTATCTGGATTCATAACAGGGCTCAATGAAGTTCTGTGTAGGTTCAGATCAATTCACTGCCCTTTGCTTTCACTCTTTAGCAACCAAGGAATCTGTGTTCAGTTTGGGTCCTTGATTACTTGATATACCTACAAATTTCTTGTGTTGTAAAATATCTACCTGAATAGATATAGTCTGGAAATATTGTGATTGAATATTTTTTTCTGTACTTGAATCCCATTTTAAATGCAGTAGGGATATTTTACCGAGGTACATTTTTGGTAAAATAATCACTCCCTCTTTTTTGTTTGTTTTGTTTTTTAGCACAAAGTGTCACATACTAAGTTTGGCTGATAAGGCACATACATATTCTCATTCTATTATCTCTACTAATAGATGCCTAATGCAAAATATTGAATAATTTTTAGAAATCAATGCTTAATTTTTTAGAAATAATTAGACTCAACTCTGACATTAATACCCCACTCAGTTCCTAGGCCTGCTCTGTTAGAGGATAATTTATAAATAATTCACGAAGCTGACATTACTCATTGTATTGTGATCATTTTTTTCTGGGACAGTTTTAGCAACTGTTCTCAAATAGGTTGCCAGTTATCAGTAGTTGGGAATGCAAGTCAACTTTTAATTATGCAGAAGCTGATTATTCAGACTACAAACTGTTCGTGCCCTGTACTGCTCCTTCCTCCTGCCTACCTTTTAGCATTTTCACTGCTCATTAGCACATATACCAGAAGGTAGGCATTGGACAAAGGTGGAGGAAAGGAGGGGAGGCTAAAATCCATTAAGTATTTAGGAGAAGCTCTGATGAAGGATTTCAATCCAATCTGTAGAATTGTTGGCTAAAATTAATTCATTTGGAGTCCCTGTGAATTTTATTTACTTGTTCTATTCCCATCCTCCGTAGCAACAGATAATAGAACTGTCTGCAGAGAGACAGCATTATTCCTATATTTAATGTTTTCCTTTCTAGAACATTTCGCACGATGGTTCGTGACTTTTTCTTTATTCATTACATTTGTACCTACACAACTTTGTTTCTTTGGTGATTGGTGTATTGAGATTCCTGGCATATACAGTGATGCCACAATTATCTGATGGTTTTTCCAAAAAACTGAAAGTTCCTGTTCAGTACCGATATACTTAATATTTGAATCAGTTTTGTTGGAAATACAATTTCCTCATGCTTAAAGCAAGGCAGCTGAACACACCTGAAGCCTTTCTGGATGCCAAGGTTACCTGTCGTGTTCGTACTCCTGATGTTGCCAGGCAGCTTCATCTGGGGAGGCCTCTCCCTGCACCGTAGGTGAAACTTCAACCTGGACGGTGGCAGTGGGTGGGGGCCAGTTCTTGACTCTGATGGAGAAAGAATTCACGAACAGGTCAGACGAGTGCAGGTAAGGGAGAAATTCATCAAAGCAGAGTAGCGGCGAATGGCAGCCATGCAGGCAGCAGAGAGCAAAGAACAGAGGGAGGAAAGGGAAGCTCACTGAACCCCTGCTAGGCGTAGAGCAAATCCCTTGCCAACTCCTGGAGCCAGGATCACCTGGCATCCAGTGTCCGCTTGGATCTGCACAGCGTAGGAACTAAGCCTCTACCATCTCAGGATGTGGGGAAGCCACAGAGCACTAGATGAAGTGAGATTATGTTCTGAGAACTTCCCAAAGCAAAGAAAGAAGATTTTCAGGCAGGCTACTAAAGACCATGATCATACAGCTGCAGTCCTGTTCAGGTCACCCAGGCAGTGGGAACTTGCAAGCCCAAATTAGAGATCTCAGTAGCCCTTCCCTACTTTTCTGAAGTAGAACAGAGAGAGAGAAAAGTGCTTAAGTCTAGAAAATTGAATGAAAGAGCAAAGTAACAAAGATGCTTACCACTGGAAGAGCAAAGACAAAATGCAGTACGTTGAGCAGCGAGAAGGCTTTATTTAAGGCAGAGCACCCACTTGAAGAAAGGGGAGTGCAGGCAACCACAGAGAGGAGGCACGCTTAAAGCTTAGGACTTGTGTCTTTTAAGGATTTCAAGAATGGGGTAAAAGGGGGAGTGGATATAGGCCTGACATGTGGTGTTATGATGTCTGTCTCCCATGAGAGACATTATGTCATTATCCATACTCAGTTTTCTAGATATTCTGTGAGATTAATTTAACACAAGGAATTTATTGATCCTGTTCTTCTCCAAGATAGTGGTGGCCCTCAAGCACCAGGAAGTATATTTAGGACTGCTCACCCTGCCTTAAGATGGGATGGGTTGTTGGGTGATTACCATTGTGGGTGAAACTGTAACCGCCTGGCTTTGGTACATCTGCATATCAACAGGCATTCAGAGGAAAAGAAGTATTGCTTTAGTGCATTTGCATCTTTCCTCTTGGGTGGAGAGAAGTTCATCTCCATATCAACGGGTAATTGGGCCACCGGAGGGCTTATCTGTACCCGAGAGGTGAGGAGCAGGGCCGGTTTTGCTGCTGCGTGTGCAGGAGAGATGGGCCAGATCACAGTTTTGTGAGCAGTAAACGGGTTTTAAACTTTGTTTCTCCCTTTTACTGGTTTCAGTTTTGGGAGGTATTTTACCCCGGGATTTCCTCTCCTCAGACTTAACAACCATAAAGTATGTTAGGAATCTTACCTCCTCACTTCCTGGTTTTTAAAATGGGATATTATCCTTAAGATGGAGTCCCTCCGGTTCTTACTGTACTATTTATATCTGGGCATTTTTTCATCGTAGGCAGGAAAAATCAGTCATGATGCTGTCTCATGTCCCTGCCCTGCCTCACTGAGTTACATGTGGCTGTTCCAAAAACCCATCCTGGTGATGGACAGTGACTGCAATGGGGTATGTGGTGGGGACTTGATAATAGGGGGAGTCTAGTAACCATAATGTTGCTCATGTAATTGTCTATTCATAATAGCAAAAAAAAAAAAACCATCCTGGGATGCTGTCAACCTAGGAATGTCTGGTTAAGTAAAATGTAACAGTCATAGTAAAACTTGAGTAGCGCTGCTGTTTTTGTTTGCTCGGAGGGTGGTGTTCTTGTATAAGTTTTCCACCTCCAGTCTGTCACCTGTCTCTTTTGCCATTGTCAGAAAACCTGCTTCTGTTAGTTCTGCTGATGGAGTGTTGTGGGCTGAGACACTGAATAACTAAGCCAATTCGAACTATGGCTAATATAAAAGCAAGCAGGCCTCCCTGAAAGTACAAAGAACTCACATTATGAGTATAGTGAGCTTTGGTCCAGAAATAGTCTCACTGCTTACAGGCCCTTTTCTTCCTCCTTCCTAATTTTCAATCATGTAGTTCAGTTGCTGGTTAATTGTGTTTCAAAGAAGAGATTGTTTGGGAAATGAGACTGTCTTGAAGAGAGCTAGTCCAAAGGGGTTTTTTCAATGAGAACTACTGTTAACTGATTTTCTATAAAGTTGGGATAAAGGGCAGAATGAACAGGTGAGCATAGGACTATTGATTTTTTTTAAATATATTATAAGCCTGTGTGGTTTGGGATAGTAGTTATGTTACCTCTTTTATCAGCCAGTGTATTGACCAAGGGCACACCCCCCACCAAGATATGCCACTGTGACTTGCAGATCATTTGAACTGAAAAACCTTCTTGGCCTGAAAGACTCAGGAAAATATTTTGACCTCCCCCGACCCCCCACCAACTGCATAAAAAGAATTTAGGAGAAACTGCTCCAGAAGAGGTACTGTCACCATAGATAGCTGTACTAAATGTAAACTAGAGGTGCTAGACAGGGAGGGATGTGGATAAGCCTGTTAACATTTCTCAGTGTGCCCCATTATTTCTTTTGCTCCATAAAGTGTTTTGTTTACCAAACATTTACTGTTTTCATATATCTGTGAATTGCTGTCCTTTTCCTTTGAAGTCTCGGACCCCCTACCCTTTTCTCCTTGGTTCAGGATGACAGATACACCTCATTCTCCCTGAAGAGTCTTTGGGACTCCTGTCTGTGGCTTCCCTATATATACATAATTCGATTTCGTTTTTTTCTCCTGTCAATCTGTCTCATGTCAATTTGATTCTTAGACCAGTGAGAAGAACTTAGAAGGGTTGAGGAAATTTCTTCCTCCCCAACACCAGTTGAAGATCAGTTAAACGAAAGAACTTAGGCTATGAAGTCTTGAGGGGAAAAAAATGTCCACAGTTACTCTGGTTTCTATATCCTCATAAACAGTTATGAAACTATCTAGAAAGTGCCTCACTGATAATCCTTATTATTTTTTTATAAATTCTTGTCTTTGGATTTTTTGTGGTATTGAGACACAATGGTTAGGTCCCAGGATTCTGGTGGACTTCTTGTGTTCATTTGCTTTGCTTACGGGGCGTGGGGGCGTGGGAGCGTGGGAGGCACCAGAGTTTGCTGTGAGTCATGTTCCATCTGATCTATATTGGATCCGGCTGCGGAGCTATGACTCAGATGGGCTTCAGGCCCAGGTGCCCAGCTCATCTTCTGAGGAATGGGTAGTGAGGCCAGGACTGATGTCCTGACACATATTTCCTCTTTCCTCTTGCACTTCCAGGATCTAAAGAGAACACCATTACACACAGCAGGCAGGCCCGCCTTGCCACGGGCATCTTCCCTGTTGTCAGCCTCCTGAACCATTCCTGCAGCCCCAACACCAGCGTGTCCTTCATTAGCACTGTTGCCACCATCCGGGCATCGCAACACATTGGAAAAGGGCAAGAGATTCACCACTGCTATGGTGAGGCAGCCTCCTCCCTGCGGTCCGGCCTTCCCCAGCAGAAACGGCAGGGTGAATTGGCATGAGCCAGCCCATAGGCAGGTGCCTTCACCTGCCCAGTGTTTGTCTCCTGGAAGAGGCAGGGCATACTCAGGCCGAACAGCAGGCCCCCTGATCAGCCCCCGTTGTGCCTAAACTAGCATGGATCTCACTGCTTAGTCCCCACAAACGTCCCGTTCTGAAAATGGGCTAGGCACAACATTGGGGCTCCTTTTTCTTCCTGTCCCCACCACTTGGAAGCTTATTTCTCTATCTAGTTCCACAAATGTTTGAGTCAAGGTACCTGTCACATGTAGACTAATTGGCCAGACCCTCTGCTAAACTGAAGTTTTTTAAGTGCTTGACTGTCTTGCTTTAAATACTGGCCAAGTGTGGTCTCTTTGCAGGGCCTCATGAGAGCAGGATGGGTGTTGCTGAAAGGCAACAGCGGCTGCGGTCGCAGTATTTCTTCGACTGCAGCTGCGCAGCTTGTCAAACTGAGAAGTGCAGAACCGCTCCGGGGCCCAGGTGGGAAGCATTCTGTTGTAACAGTTGTCGAGCGCCGATGCAGGTGAATCTCTCTCCTCCCTTCTCGTCTCTACTTTTCCAGGAGGTCAGTTATCCAGCCCAAAAGCCATTAATCTTAAAGGGGGAAGCACTGGGGCTGATAGGTGCTGAGAGCAGGCGTTTCTCTTTCCTTTCAGCCTGTCTTCCCCATTCATGGATTATTAGCCCTCCACAGGAACCCAGAGGAAGGTTAGACTGAGTGATATATCACCTGCAAATAACAGAAAATCCCACAAAAACTGGTTTTTAAGGAGGGAAAAAAAGACTGGGAATTTATTTACTCAAGTAAATCACTAAAAGATCCCAGGATAGGGGTACTTCAGAAACAGCTTGTTCCTGGGGCTCAGATCATGTCACCAAGACCCGGTTTTTCTCTCTGCCTCCTTCAGCTCCGTTTTCTCTGTTAGCCCTGTCCTCAGACATACTTCCCTCTTGTGGTGGCAAAAGGCTGCCAGAAGCTCCAGATTCATGTCCTCTGAGTGCAGGAGGATAAAAACATAGCTATTCAAACAGCAGTCTGTACAAAAATTGTATTGCTTTTTAGTGACCCAATACCTGTGGCCAGAGGAAGGTCAGAATCACATGGCCAGGGGAACGGGCAGGTTCTGAGCCATGTGCCACCCCCTGAGCTGTGGGCACTGACTGTGGAAGGGTGGGAGAGGACCCTCAGGAGAAACCAGGTTGCTGTTATGGCCAAATGAGGGCATTGCTATTGACATCCAAGAAACAGCAAATGTCCACCTCAGAGATTTTATTTTCTCTTCTGCCAGAGGATACAGTGTTCCTAGGGGACCTGTAAGTGGAATGTAGAGCTGGTTGTGTTGGGAAGTTTACAAACCCAAGGTCAGATGTGAGGAGGCCTGCCTAGCACCTCTTCCTATTGGTTTTCTTATGACTTTTTTATAACCACTAGTAATGTGTCTGTCATCCTAAGTTCTGGCCCCAAAAAGAAATAGGAGAGGAGCTATAGAGATCGAAAGCAATTGTGGACTATACCAGTTTAATCTGGGTTGCAAAAACCATCTCAGGGTGGGATGGGATACTGCTTTCGATGGAGTTGAGCTGTCAAACCAAATTCAGCCAGGCTTTGGTCCTGGTACTTTAGTTCCAGGGTCCCTTCCCCCGTAATGTCAGAAGCTATGGAGCCTCCCGTAATGTACCCACATGCAGTGTCACTAGCCAGCTCTGGTATAGGAATAAAGACAAAACTGACTTTCACAGGGGGATGCTGTGCTGAGCTGTGACAACACGTCCTGTTCAGGATCAGTCTGCAGGGATCACCTAGTCTCCCGGTTACAGGACCTTCGGCAGCAGGTTGGGATGGCCCAGAAGCTTCTCGGAGATGGTAAACTAGGTGAGACTGGCTCCGGGCTCTGGTCCTCCAGCCCCTTCCCTTTTATTCGTTCTGAGATCACCTCGGACTCAAGGATACTCAGTGATGATTGGATTATCCCCATGCCAGCCACAAGATGGCTGTGTAGGCCAGGGAGACCAAACCCTAACCAGCTCGGTTTATGTGGTGTCCTTGAAACAGGGCCAGGTGGTTTAAGCTGTTGTCCTTGAGGCATCAGATAGCTAAGTTAAAGTACCCCATAACAACTAACTGGTTATCTCTGGCATCCATGAGCCTTGTGCATATCTAAAAGTTCAGTGTTGCTGATTTTAAGTCCAGGGCCTAATGACCTAATTCCCTAGAGAGATGGTTCTGTCGTCATCGGAACCTCATCTCTGTCTTCTAGAGACAGTTGGGCACATGCCCAATGACTTAAGTGTCCTGCTATTTTTGGAGAGGGAGCCATGGAACTCCTCGTACCCTTGAAAACTCCTGCCTTGGAGCTTGATGTCTTGGGGGTTTATTTACCCTGCTTTATGAAAGGTGACCTTTAGCTTAGATTTCTGAACAAGAGAAATAATGACCATAAGCGGAATGTAGTCATTCCACTTCAAACTGAAGTTGGAAACCCAGAGTAAGTATGGGGAGGCCTCATCTAGTGCCTTTTTCTATTGAAAGAGAAAACATGAAAGAACAGCTTTATTGGAACAAACATTATGGGCTGGGCACAGCCCAAGGAGACACAGTGTGGTTTCCACATTCAGCCCAGCCAAAATAGAATTTAAGGGCTGGGTTCTCATTCCCAAGACTGGGTTGTGTCTGTAAGAGGCCCTTTTCCTTTTTTTCCTTTACTTGACAGAGCAGTCCATTGAGCTGTTGTTGGTGTGCCGACAGCATGCTGAGAGCTTCCTGTCCGCAGAACACAGCATGCTTGGAGAAATCGAGGATGACCTGGCCCAGGCCTTTGCTGCCTTAGGTATGGCTTGTGTCTTCATTTCTGCTCCAACCAGTAAGTTTGCCTCGTGTGTTTGTTCATGGCCTTAGCCTCGTCTGGTTGGTTAACTCTTTGTCTTTCAATTGAAGCTGCTCTCCCTTCCATGTAGCTTTTCTCACCCTGAAAATGTTCATCTACAGTTGCTTGTGGTTCTTTTCTGGAACCATATTTTTCCTTTTTTTGCAGGGAACTGGCAGGAGTCAGCTACCCATCTACAGAGGAGCCTCCGAGTGGTTGAGGTTCGCCACGGGCCATCCAGTGTTGAAATGGGCCATGAGCTCTTCAAACTGGCCCAAATCTTTTTTAATGGGTAAGTCTTTCTCTCGTTTCCTGACACTACACTGGGCCGCATACTGTTCTGCCTTTTCTCAGGCGCTTTTGTATATTACTTGTTTTTTATGGTGCTTTTAAAAAAACACGTTGAAACTTCCGTGTTTCCCCCTTTAGGAGAGATCCTTTCCTTCTGTTTTGCTGACTAACTGGAAGCGTTAGCATTTCCTCCTGAGCAGCAGGGGGAAAGCTCTTTGCTCTAAGGGAGTTTCCTAGGCAGAACTTGCCAAGCAGCCGCACCACCCGCCATGGGAGCAGTTCTTCCCGCTTACTCCCACCTCCCTTGACGCACTCATCCTCCACCCCAGGGTCTTTCTTGCTCCCTGGTCCTGGTCCTGTTAAAGCAGTTGTTTCCAGCTAGGAGTCATTTTGCCTCCTAAGGGGCGCTGGGCAATGTCTGGAGACATTTTGATTGTCATGACGGGGGTGGAGGCCAGAGATGCTGCCAACCGTCCTGCAGGGCACAGGACAGCCCCCACAGCTGAGAATTATCCGGCCCACAAGGTCAGTAGTGTCAAGGCTGAGAAAACTTGCTGTAAAGGTTAAAAGGAAAGAACAGTAGGATTTATGAGTTGATGCCTCATCTACTTTTGTGCCTGAGATCACTGGGAAGCACTCGTTTTGGTATTTCTAAGTGGAATATCTCCAGCCTTGATAAAGCTGCCATTGGTGCACATTGGTTTGAGAAAGTATAAGTATAAGATGATGAGTGGTGGGTGGCCATGATACTGAAGAGACAGGGGCAGCACATTTGGTCAGAGAGAAAGAAAAGGGCCACAGCGTTAGATCAGGGGTGGGCTTGGTTTCCCTGCCATGAAGACTCCTGAGTAAACTTTGGGATAAATATCAGATTAATGCTTAGAGATTTGCCTGTTTCTCAAGCACCTAGAATCTTTATACTTTTTTTTTCATAACTATGTTCTCAAACTCTACATTGCAGTATGTTTTTGAAAGTGTCTTATCTGCCCTTCTGGACTGTAATATCCTTGAGGACAAAAATGATCTCCTATACCTTTGTATTCTTCATAGGCTGTGAGTAGGCCCTTGGTGAGTGAGTGCCTGAATGAATGAGTGCAGTCACTCCTCTTACCTCCTTTGGTTCAGGTTTGCAGTGTCTGAAGCTCTGAACACAATACAAAAGGCAGAGAAGGTTCTGTTGGTGCACTGTGACCCCTGGAGTGACGAGATCCAGGAACTACAGAAGATGAAGTCCTATTTAATGGCCTTGCCGCCTGTCCCTGTGGGGCCGTCAGTGTAGGGTCCCAAGGGCACTGCCCCACAGGAAAGCAGCCTGTGTGGAATGAGTCAGAGAGGTTCTGCTGTTGCTGAGATATTGCCCGGCAATAACAGGACTTGCCCGACAGTCACATGCCTAGTGTATGAGGGGCAGGGAGGACTCGGAAAGCATTCCAGTTGGAGATGCTCACCTATTTTGACGTATGTTTCTTGAAATAGTTAACTGCTCTGCGATAAAAACTCCCAGTTCCCAGAAAAGTCCTAAAACTAGTATCTGGAGAGCCTCAGCCCTTTGAAAAGATTTTAGCTTATCTGCAGGCATCTGGATGTTAGCCTGGGGTTTTGAGACTCCATCTCACTAAATGATGATAGCCTGTTTCCCTGGAACATTCGTGTGGTTTCTAGTAGTAATGAAAATTTGTGTACCACTCCATTGGGAACCTAAACTTAGTAGTTGCGTTGTAATTGAAAAATAATTACAAAGTAAGGAATCCATGGAGCTGCTTACCTCTAGAGACACAGTTTCATTTATGGTATCTAGCTTTTGTTATGGTATCTAGCTTTCCTTTTGAATCTTTTGTTAAAACTAGTGAAGTGCAATTTGTGAAAAGAGAAATATGGGGCCATTCTGTTGTGGCAACTCTAAATTGATTTTCTATCAGTTTTCCAGTCCTTATCTTCTGCTGCCTGTCATTCTGTACTCTTGGCAGACTCACTGTCCAAACACTAATAAAAATCAAGCCTGTAGCAATGGCTTTATAACACATGTGCCTCCTTTCTGAGTTCTGTTTATTAGCAAGCCTGAAAAGAGACTACTTTTTTCTACCAGAAATCCCCAAGCTGGCCAGTGAAATAGTGACTGCGTAAGTACTCAGAAGGGGGAAGAAATTTCAGAAGACTGAGCGTACAGGCCTTGCTGCTTGTGGTTTCAGACATAAGAGACAGAGGGTAGGAATAACAGCTCCCTTTTGCCTGGATGGTTGCAGTAGTGTAGATGCCATCGGGCACGGAATGCTGGGAGATTCTCTGGGTCTGAACCCCAGCTGCTCTGTCACCACTAGTGACTAGGTGGTTCAGATGAGTGAGTGGAAAGGAATGCCGGGTCCACTCTGCTTGGAGAGCTTGCCCACCCCGGCCATGGGCAAGAAGTGCCCTTATGTTGCCACTGCATTATAATCAGGAAATGAAGAGCCCTGAAGATGCCTGGCAGTGACTCTCCAGGAAGTTCGCACTCAAGTATTAGAATGCAGGGAGGCAGGCTCTTTTATCCTCCCTCCCACAAGCTCACTGCGGCAAGGCAGTGGCCAGCAAGGTTTTTCTGATAGATGTTTGGTGGACAATTCCATAGTTTCTCTGTTCCAAGCACTTGGGTGTGTTTCATGTTCCTAAAAAAGGTCCTGTTGTACTTTATAAAATAGGCACACTCCCTTAAAAAGAATATATTTAGAATTTCTAAATTTCAGGTCCTATTTTATGTGTACTCAAGAACTTTCTTTAAATACTTTATAAAATAAAGACTATTTCCTGAAGTTACAAATTACTTCCCTTAACTGTCTGTGTGTTATCCTTTCTTGTCAATTGACATTAACTTGACAGGGAATATCTGTGCTTGCATTAAAACCTAAAGTCAGGTTTATGAGCATGTGCCACTGGTGTCGGGGCAGGAGATGCCCTGCTGGGGAGATGAGTGGTCCAGTACATAAACCCCCAGAGCAGACTATCATTGCCTGCTATTATTCAATGCAGATAACTAAACTTTTTACAAGTGGTGACTTTCTACAGAGTTTAGATAGACCCAGGCCGTAAGTACAGGACCAGCACATTCCTAAAAGGCTATTTATCTTCATTAAACTTAACATAGCTCAAAATGGGAGGAGGAACAGGAAATCAAAAGTTATGGATAAGGCACTTTTATTGCAAAGTATACACTGAAACATTATAGGAATAGCCTTCATGTAATGTATAATCAGCATCCCTCTAGGGTTTTCTTCTTCTGGGGTATTTGAGCATTAAACTGGGGCATTAATTGCCCCTGGGGTCCAGAATTTTGCCTATGAAGAGAAGGGCCCCTGTGTCCGTGTCTCTCAGTACAAAGATGAAAGGTTGGTTAAGGTGATAGTCCAGGGAGAAGGTGAGGTGAGCAGGCTGGAGCCCTGGGCTAGGGGTGGTGCCTGCCCCATCCTCATTCCACTCGAAGCCAGCTCGATGTGCCACTTGAGTAAGTTTGATGGGTTTGCCTGTGATCTTGCTAAAGTCTGGTGCATCAAACAAGGATTGCAGCTCTGCAGAGATCGAGAGAGATTTCTATTAAAACCCTGCCTTACCCCGTACTCCAAGGAGGAATACAATCCTGATTCTTAAATCCTGATTCTCAAGAAGGCCAGCAAGCTGGGAGTGGAACACCACCTTTAACCTTTTGTGAGTTATATGGAGCTCTGCGCTGGTTAAGGGCTAAGTGACTTGCCAAAGAACATACAGCAAGTGAGGTTAAGATTAGAAACCAGGTCAGCAGACCTGTTAAAAGGCAGCATTCTGAGTTCCTGTCATAGGATGTATGCTCCATCTGAGGAATGAGTCTGATCAAGAAGCCAATACTATCCCCCCTCCAGCACTATTAGAATTAAGGAATTTCCCAGGGCCTCCCTACAAGGCCATGGAGCCTTTGACTTTTGCTTAGCAATGTAGAGCGCTCAAAGACTCAACCCCACCCAGCCCAGAGCAAAGGGGTCTTGTAGACATACTCATCTCCTGCACGGACTTGGTGACGTCGTCTTCGTAA
This sequence comes from Phataginus tricuspis, assembly GCA_029783875.1. Taxonomy (NCBI): domain Eukaryota; kingdom Metazoa; phylum Chordata; class Mammalia; order Pholidota; family Manidae; genus Phataginus; species Phataginus tricuspis. The sequence goes on along the minus strand of JAQQAC010004778.1, from coordinate 5,236,783 downwards.
CTCAGCTTCAGTTTGGGGACGGTCAGGACTGCTTGAACAGTCTTCAGTTCTCGGTCTATGTCGTGAATGAACTCAGAGGTGAGGCTCTCTTCTATCAGGGTCAAGTTCTGGGTCACTTTGAGAGGCAGGAAAAAGATGATACTCATGCTCCCGGTCAAGGGCAGCTGGGCGATCTGAAACAGCGAGGAAGCACAGGGGGTTAGACCTGGAGTCCAAACGCCTGGGGCTACCTACTCCAAGCTGCTGTCTCCTCTCCTATGGTGGGGCCCTGGCCATGCTTTCCCAGCCCCCAGCCCCTTTAACAATGTCCCTCCAGGTCACTGCTTTTGTCAGCAAGACAGCTATTGATGTTCCTTCAAAAACTGGGCTCTTATCTTTTCTTACCAATGCCTAATACCAACTGAAATTGAACTTCTCTGCTGAATTTTCTCCTGTGGTTCTAAAGAGCTAGAATTGAATTACAGGTCTGTGTTTTCTCCCAAGGTTTGTCTCCCAGTAATTACTGATCATCTGTTATGTTCAGACCCCTGGGCTAGAAATGGGAACATTGGACACAGAGGCAGCAATAAAATGAATCCTTGCAGCAAAGGTTCGTAACCTAAGTCCATGGGACAGATGGCATCATGCGTCCCAGCAGTCCCTGAAATCACATGCAGAAATACATGTGTGTGCATACCTGGCATTTCTCTCATGTATTTTAGGTGTTTTGTCAAATTCCCTAAAGAAAAAGGTTAAGAACTACTGACTTAGAATTAAAAGAAGTCAGGTATGTGCGAAAGACTAAGAATGCTAGCAATTTGGAGTTTGTGACAGTTTTTGAAATTTTGGCTTTGAATTCTAGAAATAAAATTTCTCCCAAAAAAGGAGGAGAAAGACAGAAGCAGGAGGGCGGACAAGAAAAGAGCAACACTTGAGTGCCCAACCTTAAGGGCCCATTTCACATTACCTAATTAATCCTTACAACAAACGCTGAGAGAATAAATTTCCATTACTACCCCCTTCATTTTAAGAAGAAAGGCTCAGAGAAGCTATTAGCTTGTAGAAAGGCACACAGCAAGTAAAGTTACACAGCTGTCCGATCTCAGTTCTGTTTCCACTATACCATCCTGCTTGTCTGTGTCCTCTCCCCCCCACCCACCACTCCCCCTTGCCCAACAGACCTTGCAGCTGAGATCCGAATCCAAGCCATAGCGTAAAACAGCCTTAGGGTCTGACATCATGGGGACTCTCACAGTCCTCTCCTCATCCAGGTGGAAATCCTCAAGGGAGGTCTTTCTAGTGTCAAACTTTGTCACCCACTGCCCTGGAATGAAGCAAATGGAGACCAGAAGGCGTTGGGACTGTTCTGTGAGACCAAAGCACGTCATCGAAAACTGCCCAGCTAAAGGAATCTTGGTCATCAGAGACCCTGACACGATAAATAGCTTTGTCTCACATGTGCAGTCTGACCACAATATTTCTAGGACCCTAAATATCTTCTATAAGTGGACTCAGAAGGAAATCGTTGATTTTATTGATGAGACTGTCTGGGATATACAAATTCTCTAATAGCCTGGGAAAAAAGTAAACAGGTGTCCACTTACATACAGTGATGGGTGTGGGGGACAGAATCAGGCAGAGCTGGAAGGGACCTGGACATCATCTCATCAGCCCTCACAGCTGAAAAAGCACTGAAGCCCAGAGAGGTGAAGTGACTTGCCACAGTCACACAGCAAGGTGGTGACCAAGCTCCCTTAGGTCAGCATGGCCCTTAACGTGCTGGTCTGTACCTTTTACTTCCTGGAGATCAGTGCTTCAAGGAGGGCTTTTATCTAGGAGTCTAATGGTCCACTCTTGCTCCCGCCTGATGGGCGGTTATAAAGCGTTTTAAGGGGAGGTTGCCCCAGACCCTCCCAAGGCTTACCTGATGGAGGCGAGCCTCACACTAGACGCATGGAATAGTCTTGGGCACATCGCTGCAGCCCAGAAGGATGTTGTTAGAGAGCTAGCAATGGCTTATCGAGTACCTGCTGTGTCCTGAGCAGCGTGCTTGGGTTGATGTGAAGATGAGAGATGGCATAGACAAAGTGCCCCTGAAGTAAGTGTGTCGTCCCCATGTTAGACATGAGAAAAGCCCAGAAAGGCTGTGACTCTTGGGCAGGGCCCCAGAGCCAGTAAAGGCAGGGCTGGGCTTCAGCCCTTCTCTGACTCCAGCCAGAAATCAGAACGTGGCCGCCCCAGGCAGGCACAAGAGTGGTAGAGCTTTCCCTCCCCGCTAGTGTCTACAGAGGCCTCTAACTCTATAGGTGCCTGTCAGGGGTCTACCTTGGGTTTGATGACGAGTAGAGAGCCCTCGAGCAAGTGCGTTCCTCGGGCCCTCCTCTGGCTTCGCCCCTGGGTCCATGTCGGGTGAGGCCTGCCTTCCTGCTCGCGCCGCCCCGCTGATGCCCGCCGTTCTCCCCCGGCCAGGGAGCCCCGGAGGCCTTACCCTTGAAGTGAGCCACACCAAGAAGGAGAATGCTGACTCCACTGGGTACTTCCTGTGCGGACCTGGCGATTTTCCCCTTCATCTGGGCCTGTACCCAGTTGTTAATCTCCTGAAGGTCCACGCGAGAGTTGCCAGTCAGGATTCTGGGCCTTGTCCCATATGACTTTTCCAGTGGTGCGACGAAGCTGGATTTTATCCGCAACTCTGGGAAGGTACGGAGCAGAGATGAGTGCTCTGAGAGCTAAACGAGCATCCTCTCTGCGAGCATGCCAGACTTCGGTTCTGGTTTCCCACTCAGCAGGCCCTGACTTCCTGCCTACTGACTTGCTGGGACTTCGTGCTAGCTCCCCAGCCCTGGACAAGAAACAACAGATTCTGTTCACTGCTCTTTCTCTTCAGGTCATTGCTATCCCCCAAACTTCCCACTGTCTCCCTCAGCCCACCTCCTCTTTCTGGTCCTCTTTGGGCTCACAGGGCCCCTTCCTGCCCACCAAGGCTAAGCCTGGCCTGGGCAGACACGCTCTGGTGTTCAGAAAGAAACCCCCCTCATGGAGCAAAGAGCCCCACACTCTTCAGGCATCCCAGACCGCTCCCCTCAGGCGACTCACTCCTCTCAAAGACGATCCGAGAAGCACTCTTGAAATTCTTCTGGGGGGCAGTGACTGAGGCGAGGAGCTCCTTGTAGGTGCCATGGATGTCTGGATTGCTAATCAGGTCATAGTAGAGAGCCCGGTGAATGCTGGATTCCGTCCGCTGTTCTGCTCCTGCCAGAGACAAGGATGTGAGCTTTGATAACTGCCCACTGGGGCCTGAATCAGGCCAGATCCCAGGGCAGGACAGTGACACTAGACACATAGTTTTTTTTGTCTGCTGATACTAGAGACCTTCTAGGTGGGCAAGGAATTTGAAGGCAATGGAAGAAAAAGATTTTCCTAAAGCAGGGCAAGGGCATCAGTCCTAGGGAGAGATGTCAGGGTGGGGGTGGGAGATAATCCCTGTGCTTCTCCCATCACAGCATTTGCCAGACTTTAGTTTCCCCCACGAGCTCAGCTGCAACCCAAGTAAGGGCAGACATAATGCCTGCTTGTGTACAGTTACATCCCAGAACCCAGCAGAATGGCTGGTGCGCAGTAGAAGCTCATTAAGGAATGTATGAATATCGAGGTCACCGTGTCAGTAAGTGGTCCTGAGGCCACGCCCCGAGTCTGCAGTGCGCAATCCCCTCCTATGTATGCACAGCCCTCAAGCTCCCACTCACAGGCACAGGACCCCAGCAGGGCCAGTCTCTCAGTACCTCCTCACACCTCCCTGAAGCAGAGCGTCTCTAGGGCTTAGAGAGCCATGTATGTGCAGAGCTGTAGACTCTGGAGCGTTCTGCACCAAAGAACTCACCCAGTGAAAGGGCAGAGAGTGCTGTGGCCACACTGAGTGGAGACAGAAGCACGTTGGTGGTGGGGCTCATGCTGGATCTCACACGGTACAGGTCGTAGCCAAAGTTGGAGATGGCCGCTGCCAGCTTGTTCACAGGGACCTTGAAGAAGGGATCCTCCTCCTCCACTGGCACCCCTGTGGTGTCAGGGGCCGGGGAGCCCTGGATTTGAGTGCAAGGACCCGTGGAGATGAGCAGTGGAGGGCCGGTCTTCTCAACGCTCTGAGTGAGACCGTTGTTCTGGCCCCCGAGTGGCGTCCTGCCTGAGTAGCTATGTTCAGCCTAATGCTTCATGAGTTTGTGCTCCCTGATATGCGGGACAGAGACAACCCAAAAGAAAGATTATGTGACCAGGCTTAAGCACTAGTAACCAGTGAACCTCGGGCCTGTGACACACAAAAAAAGAGAAAGAAGAGCTCCCTCCTGCCCCCTCCCTTCCCAAGAAAGCCCTGTTCTCAGGCCAGACCAGGCTACACACCTGTTCACCCTGGCCTCCTGCACCCAGGTCTCTACCTGGACCCCTGTCTTTCATGGCCCTGCTCAGACCTCACCTCCTCCACCACTGTTCCCTGACTGCCCCAATCTGACGGCATCTTCTGCTTTGCTGATAGTTTTTCAGAATCAACTACCACTTACAGATTAACCAGCTACATGGGCTCTGTGCTAGGTCTGTTCACTTGAGTTACTTCTTTCATATTTGTCCATGTATTTGATACCTCACAAGACTAATATCTCAGAAAACTGAGTTCCTTGAAGGCAAGAACCGGACCTTTTATATTTCTACCTATTCCTAGCACCCACAGAGTTAGGTGTTCAATAGATAAAAGATAGTGACCACAATGGCCCTATAAATACGGGTAGGTTTAATCTCATTTTATAGATGAGAAACCAAGAGTGGTGAAAATGACCTGTCTAAAGTAAACAGCTAGTGAGAAGCAGAGGCAGAATTCACATGCGGAACCCACAACAAAGTCTGGGTCTCCAACTGGCCCCACGTCACATGCATGGGCTTCTCAGCGTCTGCCTTTGCCATCTGCCTGTGCTCTCTAGGCGCCAAAGAAGCCTTTCCACCCTCTCACATCTTGGCTGCACCCTGCTCAGGGTCAGAACACATACCCAAGAACACCACCCACTCGTTGAGACCCCCAAAATGCCAGGTAATGAGAAAAGAGCTTCACTGAAGGGAGAGCCCGGAGCTGGTTAGAGTGCTTTTGTTTTTCACTTTTTTGGATCTTATTTTTGTCCCCACTATGTTCTCTGAAAAGACAGGGCAAGAGGTTTTCTCTCTGTTTTGCTGACAAAGAAACCAAGGTCCTGTCTGAATCTGTAAAGGCCAGAGCCTGGCTCGGAACCTGGGTGCCTGTCCTGTCTCACATGCTGCCCACTGAGGAGGAGCTAGGTTGGCTGAGGCCCTCACCCCCCGCACCGCACCCCACCTCCTACTGACCTCCTCCAGGCTGCCTGCGTTGTTCTGGCAGCTCCCATGCCCGAGGAGGACTCCTGTCCAGAGGAGTAGTGTGAGGGCTTGCATCCCAGGGCCTGCAAGAGAGCGAGAAGAGGCAGGCCGCTCCCCTCACCCACCCGCCTGCACAGCCAGGCCGCCCTGGCGGGAGGCAGGGATTCGGCAGGCCCAGGGACCTTCCCTCCACCTCTCCAGGCTGGAAGTGGCCCCTCGGCTGGGTGACACCTGCCTCTCTGCAGCGCCCCAGCCCTCCACCTGCCTCAAGGCTCACAAGCCTCCGGTGGGCTTGCGCTTTCACCCAGTGTCTGTGTCAGGAGACCTACCTTTGAACCTAAAGCTGCAGGGCAGTGAAGGTCCAGCAGTGGGCCCCTCCGTGTGCACGAATGCACCTAAGGCTTTCCTCTGGAGGCCCCTGACCTGCTCATTACATAGGATTTGGGGCAATGTGTAGTGACAGACTGGGAGCAGAACCTACGTCTCACACAGATAATAACAGAATACAGAGTAGAGGCATCCGGTCCAGCCACCGTGATCCCCAAGAAGTTTTCAAACTCTCTCCTTGAATTCCTCTGGCCTGGAACCTGTGGCCTCCTAAGGGACTCATTCCTTCTCAGACAGCTCTGTGCCGAGAGCTCTTCCTCTCATGTCAGAAGTGCTGAGTCTAGAGTCAGAAAGCCTGAGTTCAGATCTCAATTCTGTGTCTTAATAGCTCTGTAAATCACTGTCTTCTCTTGTAAATGGAAATCAAATCTTACTGGTTGTGATTAGGATTAAATTAGATAACGCCTTAATAGCATGGAGTAGTACCTGAGGCAAGGGGAGTGCCCCCAGGGTCCCTGAACCAGAGGGGTCTCCCTGCGGCTGGGACCGAGGGCCCCTCTTCCTCCCCAAGGAGCCAGATCCTTTTCCCCCAACCAGCTTGAAAATGGCCGTTATACCCCTGAGCCTTCTTTCCTTCAGGTTAAGCAACCTCACTTCTTAGTAAGACACCCAAGTCCCTTCACCTCCCCAGCAGTGGCCTCCTCTGACCAAGCTCTGCTCTGGCCCTTGGACTAGAAGGGAAAAGGGAAATCTGGGTCCAGCGTTCCATGTGCTCCACCATCTCCTCCCCTCCTGCATTCACGGCATGTATGAGCTCACCCCTGGGGTCAGGATGGGGTGGGAGGGGATGAAGGCAGCTCCTGTGGGTGGGACGGATAAGATCTTCCAAGAGGCCTTCTGATTAGAAAGTGGAACAAGGTCTTAGCAATCTTTGGCTGGTCCATGTTCTCCCTCCATCTGTATTTCCAAGTCAAGAATTTATAATCTGTCTTTCCAACCCCCATATCCCCTCAACGCATGCGCGCACACACACACGCACACACACACACACACACACAGGCCAGGGGACTCAACTCTTTCATTAACCCTTTATATAACCATAAGCAACCCCTACACACCCAACACACATACCTTTCTGACTTCTCAGAACAAATAGGAAAGATGGGAGGGCAGGGTGTGATTTTTGGCCAAAGTCCTTAAAATTAAGTCCGATAATCCATGAGACAACATTGTGGATCATGAAAGGGAACAGCAACAAAAAAAATGGCCTCCTGAGTTTGCTCAGCTTACAGCTGGACCACCAGTGGGAACCAACCCCACTTTTCTTCTAAACCCTGACCTCGATCTCCTGTCTCAGCTCCACGCACTGCTGTTCTCTCCGCCAGCTTCTCTTCCCCATGGCTGCCCCTGCTTCTCAGGGAGAACTCTCCCCAGGAGACAACAGGAAAAGCGCTCTGCAGACCTTAACACCAGCCTGGCTTACAGCTGCTCTCCACCGGGTCAGCCCCACCAGACCTGGCAGGAGCCGTCCTTGCCTGAGCCTCAGCCAGCTGGTTTATAGGAGACTCAGAATTCAGCAAGATGCATAGGCAACGAGGCCAGAGGAAAAGCTGTTAGCTCTAGTCCCTCTGGCCAGAGTAAGTAATTGAGATAGGAGATGGGGTCATCTTGGCACACTGTTTGAGGAAACCTAAGTTCACAGTTCAAATGCACGTGGAGGGTGACCTTGGTAGGCGTCCCTACAGAGTCTGAGCCTAAGCTCCAGGTCCTGTGATTGCTGTCACCACGTGGGTAGTCTGAGGACTGAAACTGAGGTGAGGGGTCCTGGTGGGGAAGGGCACCTGGGAACATAGCTGGCCCAGAGCCAGCCCCAGTATCAATGGCACCTCTGAATCCTCCACCTCAAGCCCTGAGGATGAGGGAAGCGGAGAGCTTACCACCCCTGCAGGGGCAGAGAGTAAGCGTCTACCTGCGGGACCCCTCGGAGCTCAGTGCTCTGTCCAAGGTGATCTGTGGTCCAGGGCAGGCCGCCATTGCCTGGCCAGGGGCACAGGGAAATTATGCCATCCTGTCCGAAGGGCAGTGTCCAAGCCAGACCGCTGTCCTGCCAGGAGGGGGAGGGCCAGGGCGGGCGTTGGGTATCCTCCCCGTTGGGCCGAGGTTAGGCCTTAACTTCCTGCCACATTGTCCAAATCAAGACACACAAAGAACTACAACTTTGTGATTTTGCCTTCAAGCTGGGAGGATAAATTTGAGCCAGTACATGTGTTTCAGATTAAACCCAGTTGTGGGACAAACACCATCCCTCCTCCTCCCAGAACCACACAGCCTCTAAGCCACATGGCAGTGGACCTCATGTGCAGTGCAGGAAAGGCTACCGCCCTCTCACTGGCTCTGGGAGGGAGATTCCGAGGGGTCCCCTCCAGGCCCACCCCACCCACGGTGACCCCATCGGTCCCCAGACAGTGTTCCTTCTTGAGTCTTGGAACCTGAGTGAGTTGGGCCAGGATGCCCACAAGTTTCACCGTCCACCCCTGAGAAGGACCAACTCTAGAAACAGAACTCCCTGGCCACCTTCCCCTCCCACCCCAACCCAGGAAGCTGAACTCGGGGTGGGGTGGATGGGCATGGGCCACGCAGTGATGGGGTTTCTGGGAAGCCTGCAGCTTTTCTTCGGCCCAGCCCAGCTCCTAGCTGCAGCTTGCCCCAGGGAGCAGAAGGGGACAGGCAGCCATCCTCTCCAGCACTGGCAGTGGACCCCCAAACCCCATACCCTGGCTGGGCTAAAGAGCGATTATTGTTTGCAAGAAGCCAAAACCCCACTGGTCTCCCAGCTTTTACCGGCAGTTAATTTGGCCAAAGAAAAAGGGTGGGTGCTGGATAGAAGGGCCCGGTGATCCTCCAGCAGGGTCAGCAGTCCAGTGTTGGGAAGTTATCTTTGAAATCAGCACTGGTTGGTTTTGAAAAAGCAGCTGGGAACTGAGCCCAGGCCATGGCTGGGCGGCGAGATGTGCTGCCTCCCGAACCGCTCAGGGGGAAGTACAGCTCCCTCTCCTCCCAGGGCTGCAGAGCCCCTGTGAGATGCTGCTGAGACCTCACCCAGCAGCTGGGCCTTCTGCTTCCTCCCACCCCACCCGCATTGTTTCCCACCCACTTCATTCAAAAGTCTTTCCAGCCTCTTCTAGAGGTGCAGTGGGGTTTGGGGATAATTGGGTCCTGCCCTTCTGACCCTCAACTCCTGTCCTCCCTCATCCACTCAGTCACCCCGGTGGCCAAGCTGCAGGATCCACTGTCTCCCCACCTTCTCTCCCTTGCACCCCTCTTTTCTGCTCCTGGAGTACTCCTGCCTCTCTCCAGTCCCCCCAGCCCAGGGGAGCCTGTCCCATCTTCCCCTGACACGCAGACCAGACGGAGCTGCTTTACCTGCGGTCGCTGCAGCTCTGTGCCCGGCCTAGGTCTGCACACTAAGGGGGCTCCTGCAAGTCCAAGAGCTTTTTCTGCTGCCTCCCAGTCCTGCGTCCAGCAGGCTTCAGATTACAGCTACTCCTTTCTTAAAGTGACCTGCACTCCGTTTGGATCCTGTGATTGCATCATTGTCTGGCATTAACTTTAACCCACTACTGCCCTTCTGCCACATACCCCTGAGAGACATATTCACACACCTGGCTTCTCCACCAGACCTTCCTTCAAAGCCCTGGCCTTCCTTTCCTCACTGTCTGAGACCCCATCTGCAGGTGGCACCCTGGTTCATCTGGGCGCAAGACCCGGGAGGAGGCCCCAGAGGCAGGCTAGAATAGAAAAACACTGGCCCAGTACTGAAGGGGCTTCTGGGTTTTTCCTGGTCCTTGACTCTGGCACTAACTGGGATTTGGGGCAAGACAACTCTCATGGCTCCTCCTTTCCTTGGCTGAAAAATGAAGGGATGGAACTAGATGTCTGTATTTTTTAGGCCCTGAAATTCTGTGATTTCTAAAGATGAAAAAGGGTAGTGGGAAAATATCTGACCAGAGGAAGTACTGAGCCATACTATAGACATTAGTCCTGAAATGAGGCTGCATATGGGCCTGCCATCCACCTAGGCAAAATAGAGGTCACCTGGAGAGGAGAATACCTAGGTCCTGCTTACCTGGGGATGTTTAGGAACTTGCAATGTGCTTGTGAAGCTAAAATACTGACATGAGAAATAATTAGAGAACATAGCAAAATGTTTTCTAAGCAGGTATGAGTCCTGGCCAAAAGCCCCTTGGTCATTCAGAGAAAGAAAGATTCGAGAAGGAAAGGAGAGCGCTCTAGGATATTAGTTTGAGAAAGAGAACATTGAGGGGAACCTCATTTCATGTGAGGCTCAAGGGAGCAGAGCTAGGGCCCCTGGATAGAACTTTCCAATGGGCAAGGTTCATCTTTATGTAAGAAAGAGTTTGTCAACAGTCAGTGTTCAGTCTTTTCAACAAAAACATTGAGTATCTCTCTGCAAGGCACTAGCCAGGTACACAGAGGAAGAGTACAGAAATGAGTAAGACTTGGTGCCCACCGTCCAGAAACTCACTGGCTGATAACAGAGGCTGATCTGAGAACAGATCGTTCCAATATAATGCAGCATCTTGTGGGACAGCAGTCTTTCTATCCACACTGTCTAATACAATGGCCACTAGCCATGTGTGGCCACAGAGCCCTTAAAATATGGCTAATCTGAGTACTAGTCTGTCCACCCCTTGGAGACAGCAGATGTTAATCTCTTTCCTATGTATCCTTTCAGAAGTATTTGTAATGCTTTAAAAAGAAGTACAAATACATATATATATAAAACAGGAAAAACTGTGAATGTTTTAGAAAGAAGTATAAATGGGGTCCTCTGTGATCTCTGGGCAGGAAAGAGCTTTTTAGACAAGCCACCAAAAAAGCACAAGTTATAAAAGATTGATAAAAAAATGTGGCACTAAGATTAAAAACTTGTTCTTGTGAAAAGATACCATTAAACAAAATGAAAAGACAAGCCTCATACTGGAGAAAATATTTGTAACACAGATAACTGACAAAAAAAGAAAGATTACTGTATAGAAATAACCACAAATCAGCAAGAAAAGTGGTCCAGGTAATTCACAGAAGAATCCTGAGGGCCCAATAAACTTATGAAAAGATGTTTTATCTTCACCAATAATCAGGGGAATGCAAATTAAAGCCCTCATTTGATGAGTGTGTTTTAGATGAGCGTGTTTTACTCATCAGATGGACAAAAGTTAAACATGTGACGATGCCAAGTGTTGGAGAAGATGTGGGCAACCAGGATCTCTTAGGCCCATCTGGTGAGAATATAAATTGATACAACCACTTTGAAAAATAATCTGGCAACAAATGGCAACATTGTACATAACCGTATGTGGCAGCCCTGGCAATAAAAGATGTGTTGACCCAAACCCCCAGTTCAGGGGTTCCACTCCTAAGCATGTGAGCCAGACACACTCCACAAACGTGCACAAGGAAGGCTGTACAAGAATGTTGTGGCAACACTGTTTGCAGAAGCAAAGAAAAAACAGAAGCTCCATTCATGTCCATCACCTGGATACTAAGATGGAGGGTAAAGTCTACAGCTATGGGAAATAATGAAAGGAGGGCACTTTATATCAACACAGATTTGTCTCACAATGTGAAGTGATACAAGTTGCAGGAGAACACAAACAAAATAATACATTCGTATAAGGCCTTAAAACACACAAAATGATACTATAGATGACTTAAGGATAAAAACTCATTTGGTGAAAGTAAATGCATGAAAATAGTAAACACCAAAATTCAGGATGATGGTTAAAGGGACAAGGTAAGGGAATGCCAGGCTCTCACTACAGTGACAATATTTTTAAAGGTGGACATGATGCAGTTCATTATACCTTTGCCTTTATCCTAATTAGTTCATAACTCACAAAGATTTCTCTTTCCTCCAATTACCATGAAAGGAGCGTGTCCGCTCCTGCCAAAGGAGAGGCCCCCTGGTGCTGTTCTTCAAGGACTTAGTTCCCGCAGGTAGCCGCTCTCCTGCATGATCAACATCCCTTTCTGCAGGATCACCCCACAGCCTTCACGCGTCCTCCATCACTCCCTTCTCTGACACTTTCTTTATGCTACGGCCCCTATTGTCTCAGCCATTTCTCTGGTCTCCCTTACAGCCACTCGGGAAAGAGCTCTCTGCCCTATCTCAGCTCCTCTCCCTCCTCTACCTCAAACTTGCTATGGTGCCCACCTCTCCTTTATTTATTTATTTATTTTTTTACAATTTATTTTATTTTAGTATCATTAACCTACAATTACATGAGCAATATTGTGATGATTAAACTACCCCCTTCATCAGGTCCCCCCCACCAACCCTATTACAGTCACTGTCCATCAGCGTAGTGAGATGAGAATCACTACTTGTCTTCTCTGAGCTGTACAGTCCTCCCCATGCCCCCCCACCCTATGTCTGCCAATCGTAATGCCCCTTTTACCCTCTTATCCCTCCCTTCCCACCCATCTCCCCAGTCCCTTTCCCTTTGGTAACTGTTAGTCCATTCTTGGGTTCTGTGAGTCGGCTGCTGTTTTGTTCCTTCATTTTTTTTTTTTCTTTGTTCTTATACTCCACATATGAGTGAGATCATTTGGTACTTGTCTTTTTCGGCCTGGCTTATTTCACTGAGCATAATACCCTCCAGCTCCATCCATGTTGTTGCAAATGGTAGGATTTGTTTTTTTCCACCTCTCCTTTAAATTCCTGTCACCTCCATGTTGACCACCTAATGGACATCTCTGCCTTTGCAGCAGGCAGCAGAACAAACTGTTCCTCCTTCTTGAAACGCAAATTCCCTAAACCCTCCTGCTTTTTCCCACCTCACACACCTCATCTTTCCTGTCGCCTTTGCATGTTTGATGCTGGGACCCCTTTTCTTCTCTATACCTCCTCTTAGGTGATTTCCGTGAGTTCCATAACTTAAGATGTATCTGTATGCTCCCAAATCTACACTTCCAGTCCTGACCCAGAGATCTGGTTGCCTATTTGATATGCCTACATGGATGCCCAGTAGGTAGGAGAGGCATATGATTTATCATCCCAACACTTTTAAGAGCAAAAAGCGAGTACTATTAATTAAGCTGGAATCACAGATAGGGCAGACTGGGACCCTATATTAGTACAGCATTTCAGTCGTAACAATCATAACATGCTCAAAATGGAAATCTCCAACTAATCCTAAAATCTGTCCCTCACTCTGATTCCCATCTCAGTAAAACGCCTTTTCTCAAGAAAATATCCAGAAATTTGAATAAGTCCCACACTTCTTAAACCTTTCCTTTCCCTCATTTCCTGCATACCCTATCTACAAATTCTGTTAACATCTACCTGCAAAATATTTCTGAATTCTGACCACTTTCCTCCATTTCCACAGCCAGTACCCTGTGCCAAGCCACCCACGTCTCCTGCCCACTAACCAGCCTCCCTGTTCCCTTGTTTGTCTTTCTGCAGTCTGTTCTCACACAGCAGCCAAGTGAGCCTTAAATCAGACCATGGCACCCCTCAATTGAAAGCCTTCCACAGTGAATGAATTATTGCCATCCACAATAACAGATGAATCTCACAAACACAAAGCCTGATACAAGAGTGCTCAGACTGTATGACTCCTATACAGAGTTCAAAACCAGGAAAAATGAATCTGTTATTAGAAGTCAGGAGACTGAGTACTGTGTCTTGATCCGGGTGCTGGTTACACAGAGGTACTTGGCTCGTGAAAAAAATTATTAAGCCTGTGTACAGTTATGACTATGTCCCTTGCATGCCATATTTCAACACAAAAGTCCAACCTGTTTATTGTCGAGACCACTCTACCAACCAGATTTAGGCTCTGGGGGCTAGATCTTGTCTGTTCGCTGCTGCACCCCCAGAGCTTGGTGGGCTGCTGGGCCCATGGGAGACACTTGATAAAGACATGCAGGGTGGAGGATGCAGTTTTTGGCAGGAAGAACCTAGGAGGCAACAGCAGTGCCCCTTGGGAGTGATGACTAGACCTAAACCATGACTAGAGCCGAAATGGAGAGGAGGAGACTGCTGAGGAAGATCAGAGGCAAAATTAAGTTGGTGGCCTGCTGACTTACCTTTCCAGTTCTTCTTATATCTCCTGAGATAACAGTGACCGTTTTTATGATGGCCCTAAAGCCCTTCGCTTTCTGTGCCCGGTTCCTCCCCTCCTTCCCTCCACGGTCTCCTGCTCTCCTGCTCATCCTGAAGCTTCTGAGCACACTCCCCTCTCAGGAACTCCGCCCTCGGTATTCCTCTGCCCAGGGCGCTGCTCCCAGGATTTCCGTGGTGCTTGCCCTCAGCCGCTCCGAGGCTCTGCTCCAGTGTCACCTTCTCCAGGAGGTCTTCCCTGCTCTCTTTGTCGCCGTAGCTCTTGCCACCTTCTGACATTCCATGTATTTCACTCGTCTATTGATTACCTATCCCTGCACACTGCCAGTTTCCAACTGCAAGGTTCCAACCCAGGCACTTGCTTTTCACCAGTGCACTTCAGGGCTGCAGGTGGCTGCTGCCACATGGACACCTTGTGCTCACAGACAAAGGCCCACCCACGTGGACCCCCCGCCCTGTGCCAAGGTGTCCCCAGCCACTTCCCCCAAATCCTCAGGCTCTGACAGCCTCCAGCTGGAGCCGGGTGTTCCCGGCAGCCTGCCCCGTGGCTGGCGGGCGCCAGCTCCTGGCAGAGGGGCCGGCATGTAATTAAAAGCTCCACAAGCTCCTAATTGCCGGTTCTCCCAGGTGGGGAGGCTGGTGCTATTCTGAGCCGCCCCTGTTGCTGGCTGCGCGAGGCCTGTGGAGGGGAGCAGGCTGAGAGCAGAGCCAGGCTGGCGTGGAGGTGGCCCTGGAGAGGGGCCTGTCGTGGTGGAGAAGGGCTGGCGAGTGGCCAGGGACCAAACGTGGCAGAGATGGCTTCTCGGGGCCCAGCCTGGTTCGCGGTGCTGTCTGTGACCTGCTCCCCACTTCCTCCAGTCCTCCTAGCCCCACCCATGTCCAGAACAGTGACATCAAAGCAGCCAGGCCCATTCATTCTTTATTCGGGTGGCATAAAAATCACTACAAAAACTTTACAAAAGATCCTTAGAGAGCTAATGTCCTTCCCACCCACCCTCAGCCCTGGAGACACTGGGTCCAGGAGGAACAGGAGAGAGAGGAAGGAAGGGGGTCCTGGCAGTGTTGGCATCTCCAAGAACCAGCAGGAAGACTGAGGGGACAGGGCATCCGGGTGGGCTAGAGGCTGGTGGGCCTGGGGCAGGATGTGGCAGAGGCAGTAAGTAGGGCACTCCGCCTCGCCCACACAGCAGGACAAGGGCGGCCCACAGCATCCCACCGTGCTCTGCCCCTGGGGCTGTCCCCAGGGCCTGGCTCTCCTCTCGCAGCCAAGGTACCCAATCCCTCCTCTCTCTACCTCTCTGGGTAACAAGCATTCCTACCCTCCTGAAAAAGTGGGTCTACAGCTGCCCCTCCACCCAAACAAGGACACCCCCTGAGCCCCTTTGGGAGAGATGATGTGGGATCAAGGCCCACTATGAGCTGATGCCTGCCCTTCTCCTGGCCCCACTGCACCCCCAACTCCCCAAGAGGAGGCAGGTGAGGATGGCTCCTCTCCCCTCCCAGACTGCCCACCCAGGCCCCTGCCCCGAATCCCACGAAGCTGTTAGGAAAGAGTCACATGAGTTGAGAGGCTGGTCCAGACAGGGAGTCAGGATGCTGGCAGCCATGGTGCCTCATTTAGGGCTGCTAGACTGGGGGTAATCCTCCTCTGAAGGGGGCTCAAGTTTCAAGTCAGGGCCAAAGGGCTTGTCTCCACGGGGGAAGGCTTTATGGCCCAGGGTGAAGTCCCTGTTGTCGGGGGGATCCTGCTGCTCCTTGCGCTCCCATGGTGCCCCAGGGTTGGGGTTCCTCACGCTGCCCACGAAGAGGGGCAGCCTTGTGGTGTCCTCAAAGACGAAGAAGAGGAAGGGGCGGTTGACGCTGAAGGCGGAAAGGGACATGCGGGACATGGCTGTGCTGGTGGCCGCGGCTGCCTCAACGCCGGCTTCACTGAGCTCCAAAGTGGACTGGTGCTGTACGCTGGACACCACCAGGCTCTGCTCAGAGATCCCACGCAGGTCTGGGGCCAGGAACAGCTCCTGCAGGCCTGCCCAGGGCAGGAGATGGCAGGTCAGAGCTGCCTTCTGCCCCACAGGCTGCCTGAACCTGCCTGGGAGGGTGTCCGGCATCCTGGCCAGACAACTTGAACCCACAGATTCCTGGTTAACTCCTATTTCACTTTCAAGTATCAGCGTAAAAGTTTCTCCAGGAAACCTTCCCTGATGCCCTGCCCCAAAGTCCAGACAGGTGCCTTTTCAGTGTTCCCTCTGATGAACTGGAGAGAAGCCCTCTGTCTTATTACTTATGTGGGGTTGTAAGTACTTGCCTCCTCATCTGCCCATTAGACTGAGCTCTTGGCACACACTGGGCTCCAGCGCCTAGTATAGTGCCCCTGGCAGGAGAGCCTGGGAAGCTCACACGCTGCCCCCAGCTCTCCGCCTGGGATTCTTCGCAATGCACAGTCCCAGGGAGAGCAGGTGCTCATTCCCTGGGTAGCCCCAGCCCACCCGGATCGGATGGTCCAAGGACTCCCATCAAACCCCCTCACCTCCCTAAGGCCAGGACACAAGGCTGGCTCTGACTCCCCCACCCTGCCCAGCCTGCCCTAGGGGGCTTCCGCGTGCCCAGCCTCCTTACCCAGCTGGCTGAGGGTGGCCACCAGGTCCAGATGGTATTTCAGGTGCAGCTTCGGCAGCTGAACCTTGGTGGGCTTCTCCCGCAGCAAGGGCTGGTGCAGGATGTCCCAGCTCAGGTTGGCCAGCACGTGGGACATGTTCCACTCAAAGTGGGGGGGCATGATGACCACAAAGCTCATGTTGTTCTTAAAGGGGAAATGAGCCACCTACAGACAAAGCAAGGACCCATGAGAACAGAGCAGAGAGCACCCACGCCTAAGCAGGGGCTGCCCCAGGAGACACTAGTGAGACAGACGGACTGGGGTCCGGTCCATCCTTCCCAGCAATGTGCTCTGTTTCCCTGAGCCTCCATGTCCTCACCTGGGAAGTGGAGTTACACTACCTGCCCACCTTGCAGGTTGACATGTGGCTGCTGGAGATACGCTGCTGAAGCTTCTAGGAGAGTGTCTGCACAGAGGCGGCACTCAATTAATGACAGTTTTCTCTCTCGTTATCCGCTACCAGCTGGCCCTGTGACTTGGGATGAGGCATCCCATGTCTGCCTCACAGCTTCTCCATGTGTCTGGTGGACTGGGTTGTTGGGTTTTCAAACTGCCCTAGGTTCTGCTGAGATGCTGTTAAGGATGGTACTCTGTCCACCCCTCTCACCTTCTACAGAGACTTTGCCCAGTTATGTATATACACTGTGAGTTAGGGCAAGACTTCATGTGAATGGAGTTTCTGCAGCTAAAGAAGTGTGAAAACCTCTGGGCTCCAGGTCCCTGGCAGCTGTAACTCCTCGGGCTCTAGGCAGGATGCCCAGGCAGCAGGCCTCCCAACGAGTGCCAGCGTCTGGCTGCCTGGGCCTGCCTGCAGGGTGCCTGAGGAAGAGGCAAGCCGAGGAGGGTAAAGGATGGAGACAGAAGGATGATGGAGGAGTGGACAAGACACAGCCTGGAGGGAAGCAACATCAGGGAACTGGTGGGGAGGTGAACCAGACGGCCGGTCTGCCTGTTGGTGAACTGGAGAGAGGTAGCACGCTGCTCCAGGGCCCTCTCAGGAGAGCTACAGGAGTGGCTGTCGTCTGTGTCATGCTGGCCTTAGGAAACTCAACCAACACTGCCACAGCTAACTGGCCCAGGGATCAGTGCTCAAGTCAAGGGGACCACACTGAGGCTAAAAGCAAGGGAGGCTGCACCTGAGATAGCTCGGCATGCCCTCCATCCAATCAGAACATTCCATCAGGACGCTGACAAATCCACCCATCAGGTCCTGCCTTCTAAGGAGCCCTGTGTGAGAGCCCAGGTCACACCTCCCCACCTTGGAGACGCTGAGGGCCTCCAGGGGCCATATAGACGGTCCCTAGGCTGCCCCATCACCCACGGGTCTTGTAATAAACTGCCATAACCAGAGATCTCCTGGGCCTGAAGTCAATGTCCCTCCCCAGAAGAATGCTCCCTGACCACTCTATCTAAAACACCTTCCCCAGTCACTAGTAGATATTTTTTTTTCCTTCATAGGACTTACCACTATCTGGAATTATCCGGCTGACTTATGGTTGCTCGTGTACTGTGTATCTTCCCTCCTAAGAGTATGGATTTGGTCTCCCTTATACTCCACTAAATTCCCAGCAACTAGAACAGGGTCTGGCATACAGCTAAAGCCCAATGTAGTTTTGTTGAATGAGTGAACCTCAAAAAGCCTAGAGTCTCAGTTCCCCAGGGTGGGGGCAGGGTGAGACCTTCCAGAGCCCCCTGCCCCAGGGACATGACTGCCAGGAGAGCGGGGCACACCCCCACCCCTGTGCCTGTCCACAGCCTGCCCACTCCCTTCCCCACCTCTCGGCACCAAGACCCGGCCGGGCAACCAAGGGGGACCTGTATCTCAGGCTGCTCCAGCAGGAACCAGCGCAGAGGGTACGTGCGGGCGTGCATCATGTCCACCGGCACCGTGAAGTGCTGGTCCAGGTGAAAGGTGTCTCTCCTGGTGAGGCTTGGGTCAAACTTGCTTTTCCAGAAACCTGCATCCAGCAGAGGGCAGGGACCACATAGACTGGGACATGGGTGGGTTCTATACCACCAGCCTCTTCTCCCTCCCACCCAGAACCCATTCAAGGGACAAAAGGTGGAGGCTGAGACCCCAGGAGGTGCTGTGCCCGCTGATACCTGGTTGATCTGAGGTCTCCTCCCTGCAGTGTTTTGGAAATCCAGGCTTGCCTTCTCCCCATGCCCTGCCATACTCCCAGGAGCCTCTCCCTGGGTCTCTTTAAACTCGGCTTCCTCCTAAGGAACTTTCTCCACGGCGGCCCACCCAGTTCCTGCAAGCCGGTAACCTGCTACCTCCCTGCCCCCAAGTACAATCCGGAGAGCTGCCTGCCTCCTGACCCAGCCCTGCGGAGGAAGGGGGACCTTAGAGCAAAGCCTGCACACCCAGCTCAGCCTGTAGGCTGGGCGTAGGGCTGCCTGTGAGGGGCCTGCGAGGACGAGGAGTGTACCCTGGAAGTGGATGGCGTTGAGGAGAAGCAGCACCACGTCGTCTGGCAGCTCTGAGAGGAAATTATCAATCTTCCCCTCCGTGGCCTCCTTCACCCATTGGTTGATATTTGCTAGGTCCTCCCCCTTCCTTCCCGTTAGGCTTCTGGGCTTCGTGCCAAAGAGTTGTTCTGATTGTTCCTGGAAGTCCTCTTTGAGGGGAAATCCTACACAGAAGGGCCACAAGCTGTTCCTGGGGCTTGGGTTCCAGAGCCACCGATGCTCCCACTGGCTCCCTGAGGCCTAGCCCATCTCCCTCGGCCCTGTCCACTGCAGGGCGCTACCTAGGGAGCTCCCTCCCACCAGCGCCCACCTTTCTGCAGGTACATTATGGCAGCCATTCGGAATGCCCCAGGGCCCAGGTCCTGGCAGAGGCGGCTCAGCAGGTGGGGAAGGCAGGGTCCTGAGTCCGCATGCAGCACGTGCAGTAACCTCTGCAGGGTTTGGTTCCCAGCACCTGGAGAGGACACGCCGGTGTGGCCCAGGCTGAGGGTCCTTCCCACCCCACTGCTCACTCCAGTCCCCACCAGATAGCCATGGTGAGCACGCCCACCCGGCCGCACATTCTCCACTGAACTGGCCTGAGTGACAAGGACCCCCAGGTTCTACTTTCATCTCCGCTGCTGGCAGCCTGGACGACCTCACCCCTGGACCTCAGTTTCCCACAGTGAGATCTCCAGTCCAATGGAGACATGGTAGCTCTCAAACTCCTGCATAAAAATCACCGGAAGCATAGCCCAGGCCCAGGCCCAGGGATTATGATTCACCAAGACTGCAGGTGTGCCCAGGAATATACATTTTTACCAACTTTCCAAGTGAACCTGATGGAGGAAACACCCACTGGTAAACTCTGGGGGAGGGAGTTCCTGCTGGCCTCCCCGTTCTGTTGGTCTAGCCAGGTGCTGTTACAGTACCTAGTGCCAGGTGGGACAGTGCCAGGGCCACGCTCAGAGGTGACAGGATGAGGTTGGGGCTGGTGGACCTTTGGGCCACCAGGGAGAAAAGGTCTGTGGTGAAGGCCATCATGGCCTGGGCCAGCCTGCGGGTCTGCTCCGGGGTTGGGGCCCCCTTGCAGTCTCTTGGAGCCTTTTCCAGGGAAGGCTGGCCACCAGACTCCTGTAGGGACACATCGGTGCTCGGTGGGGCCAGGGAGTCAGCTCCAGGTTCCGTGTTGAAGAACTCCTTCAGAGACCCCGTGCCTGGGGACAGCAGGGTCTTGTCCCAGTCCTGACAAGAGGAGAGTCACCCGGAAACGTTAACTCGGACCGAGCCCCTCTGCCGTCAGGCCTCCGCCTCCCAGCCACGCCCCCAGACCCCGACCACGCCCCCAGACCCCGACCACGCCCCCAGACCCCGGCCGCGCCCCCCGCTCCTCGGCCACGCCCCCAGATCCCCGGCCGCGCCCCCAGCTCCGCGGCCACGCCCCCAGCTCCCCAGCCACTGCCGATCAGCCTTCCTCCCTCAGGCCCCGCCCGCTCTTCCCCAGCCCCACCTGGTTGTACCTGGTTGCCCAACTTGAGGAAGGTAAGTGGGGACAGCTTCTCCTGGGTCTGCCCACCCGTCAGCTGGAAAAAGCAGGAAACAAACGGAGCTTGACCTTTTCCACAGGCCCCCTGCCCGAGCCACAGGCACGGCCCCCCTCCCCATCCGGTCTCGCAGCCCCCGGTACCTGCCGGCCCGCGGGCTCCATGGCACTCGCAGGAGAGAACTGCTGAGAGTGAGATGAGGGGAGGAGGGCGAACCCGTCAGAGCCAACCACCCCCTCAGCGCGGTCCGCCGGGATCCCTGCGCCCCCCCCCAGGCTCCTGACCCCTCCCAGCCCACAGCCCCGCTCACCGCCCAGCAGGGGCCTTGCAGGCAGGACAGGGTGAGCGCCAGGAGCCCCCGGAGCAGCGCCATCCTCCTGTGAGGGACAGGAGGCCTCACTTCCCACCTCGCCCCCACGCCCGCCAGGGAATCTCACCCGCGCGTCCACGGGCACAGCCCTCAGCCATTCCCACTGAGGGACCGCCAGCCCCCGCACGCATTGTCATTAGCCGTGGGGCTCTCTCGGAGCGGTGGGATTTCTCCCCTGAACTGTTTCTCCCCTTTGTGTTTTTGTTTTTTCACATTTCATCCGCTGAATGTTTTGGTTCATGGGGGAAAATAGCATCAAAACAAAAAGTCCTCATTCTTCAAGGCCTGGCGTGAGTCAGACCTGGGTTTGCATCTAGGCTTTGTCTCCTGCCAGAGGACCTTGGACATCCCCCTTAACTCCTCTGGGGCTTTACCTTCTCTTGCAAAATGGTGGCAGAAGTCCCTAACTCCTCCCACATGCGCTGTGAGGACTGAAATACACAGTCTTTTTGAGCCCTGACTACAACGCCTGGCACTCAGTAATGGCTCCTGTCAGCCTAGCCCAAGGCCCCTCTTCTGGGAGGCCTTCCCTGAAGCCTTCTCCTTATTGAGGCTCCCTCCCCAGAGCTCCTCCCCAACCTGCTGTCCATCAGCCCACCTGTTCTGGCTGGTCTGGTCTCGCCCACGAGGCTGGACAGGACTGTGAGGCCCTGAGGTCTCAGCAGGGCTGGTGCAGCCGCCGGAGAGCCGCCTTGTTGACCCAGCAGCAGAGCTCAATGAATGGCTCTGGCCAGAGCCACCTTTGAACTTACAGGAAACACAGGCCTTGCCCCCCCCGCTCTACCCCAGACAGGCTCCGGGAAGCCAGGCTGGAGGGTGGGAATGGGCCGGTCTTGGTCTGGCCTTGGAGCACGTGTCACACCCCCACCCCGCCCCAAACTCAGGGCCAGTCCTTCTGCAGGACCCTTCCATCGCCTGGCCCCACCCCCATCACCACAGGACCCTTGGCCAGACCCTCATCTCCAACCCCAGCTTTTGAATCTTCCTGGCAAGGAAAGGAAGCTCCCTCCTGTTCTTCCCCCTTTGTTTTTCAAGTCCTAGAGAGATTCCCTGGAACTCCCACCTTGGCCCAGCAGCCTGTGAGGCTGAGAAACAAAGGGTCTCCTGAGTAAATTCAGCCTAGAGCCCCTTGGCCAGGTGGGCAGCTCCTAACCTCTTCTGCTGGCCAGGAGCAGGCAGAGCCACCCCTGCCCTCGTACCTCTGCAGGCTCCTCACTGCTGCACACGGTGTCCCTCTGGCCCCACTTGGGTTCTCCCCACGTTCTGCCCAGGCTCCAGCCGGACCACAGGAGCCCTCCCCTCCCACCAGGACCTTTGCTCTCAGCCAACCCCTGTAGAGATTGCTTTCTCTTCTGGTAAATATTGACCTGCACATCCGGTTAAACATTGATGGTGGTGCCGGAAGCCCCTTTCCCACCAGGGCATCTAATTCTCCAACAGTCACCTGGAGTCCCTGTGGATTTGGGTCCCACCTGAGCCTGGAGAAGGGAGGTTCAGGAGACAGTTGAGTAATCTGCCTCACCTGGAAGGCAGATTCAGGAAGGACAAGGACTTTCCAGCAACCCCATGAAATTGGGGTTTATCCCAGCTTTAGTCAGGCTCAGAGAGGCTAAGTGACCTGCTCAAGGACACAGAGCTGAGCTCAGTTACATCCAGGTTTCCACTGCTGTCCTTTCCTTTCCCCCATCCTGAGGGGAGTGAAGGGGAAGCTGCAGAAGCCTATGCAGGGAACCTAGGATAGGATGCCCATCCCCAATCCTGACGAGCCTAGGAGCCTGGTTGGCTGTCTTCAGCCTTAGTCTGGAAGGCAGGGAGTGGGATGAGGAAATAATGAGGGACACAGCCTCTCCTAGCATCCTACCTCCTCAGAAGCAATACTTTCTTACCCTCCCCAAGGGTGAGGGTTCCAGAAACTGGCCTGCAATTGCATGAACAAGAAGTTCTACACTATGCCACCTATACTCCAATTTACTCCGCACTGCCTCCAGCCCTCCTCCCTGCCCTTTTCCCCACCCAGACACCACCATCAAGAAAAGTCTCACTCAGTTACATGGCTCTTCCAAAGGATTTATTGGTCATATTTACATCTATTGCAAATAGTGAGGAGGCAGCAGGGGCCCAGCAGACCTCATCTCTGCTCTGGATGTGAGGACCCAGGGATGCCTGGGTCTTCCTGTCCCCTGGGAGGGACCTGAGATGAAGAGATGATTGCTCTCACCCCTTCTCCCAGCGTCTTGGAGCACCCCCAGGGGGTCTGGGCCCAGGGGCTACCTCCTCAGCTCAAGGCACAAACACTGTGGTTAGGGGTGGGCAGGCAAGGCATGGGGTCCTCCTGGCAAGCACCAGGTGGCCCAGTCCATCTTCCCTTCCCTGGTCCTGCCCTCTTTCTTCCCCTACTGGTCCCATACTGGGCAGGGCCTGGCTGGGTGGACACTTAAATCCCAGCTCAAGGCCTGCAACTCCTGGACCATGGCCAGCCCTCCTTAGAGGCTGGGGTCCAAGCACCATCGGTGTCCTGGACTGGTGCAACTTCTCTACCCTTGTGGAGTAGGCACAGACAGAGGCTGGGGCTGGGGGCATACTTGGCTGGAGACGGGCTGTGGAGAAGCAGCCTCCCTTCCCCTTCCTGGGCCTTCCCTGTCCCCACCCGGACCTGCAGGGCAGGCTGGAGAGAAGAGAAGGCAGCAATACTTTCCCATGCTCTCCCTCTCACTTCCCGCTGCCTAAGAGCAGCATGCCCCCAAGCCATGGATGAGACACCTTCTGGCAGTCTGGACCCCCGGCCCACGGTCGCTGGCAGGCCATGTGGGTACGCGGGGTGTGGGGCCTGAGGCTCACTGGGAGGGACCTGCTGGGGAACAAGGATGCAGGGATCGATTCCCAGGGGGATGTTTGCCCACCCTTGCCAGTCGGCCCCCGCCCCAGCCTACGCCAGGAGGCGGATGACCCCATTGTCCGAGCCCAGCAGGAGGTGGCGTTTGGTGGGCAGCAAGGCCAGGCTGGTGAGCGTTCCACGGAAGTTCTCGGAGCTGAGTTTGGTGGTGGCCTGGGAGGGTGGCTCAAGCAGGGAACAGACGCCGATCTTGTTGGCCACGGTGCCGGTGACCACCTCGCTGCCGTACAGGTCGAAGGTGTGGATCGGGTCGGATGCTGACTTGTAGTGGTGTGTGGGCTTCTGCTCCAGCTCCTTCCAGACGGTCAGGGAGTGGTCAGAGGAGGAGCTGACCAGGATGCTGCCCTCCACCGCCTGCCCAGGGAGAGGAGAGCCTCAGCAGGGCCTGTGCCCTCCTTCATGCCCACCAAGCTCCTGGGTCTTCCCGTTTCCTCCCACAGTGTCTTAGAGGAAGACAGGGTATCCAGAGCAGGGGACAAGCTGCCACTCTCCTACCACGTTAATGTTAGTTAGTATGAATATACTGAAATGTCATTAGGCTAGTCGTCACTATAATTTGAGTACTTACTATTTCCAAACATTATGTCAGGCATGCTGTATTGCCATGGTTAATCTTCCTAACAACCCTATGACGCAGATGCTGTCACTGTTCCCATTTTCCAGAGGAAAAAAACTTGAGGCTCAGAAAAGTTTAGCAATCATACCAAGGTACAGAGCCAGGGACACTGCCAGGGTTAACACCCAGGCTGACCCTAGGGCCCTCCCAATGCTTTCTTGGAAAGTCAGAACTTAGAGGCACCTGGAGCCAGGGTCTCTAGGGTCCTTAACAGAGCCAGGGGCAGCCTGCTGTCCCCTGGCTCCATGTAGGACAGGGAGGGAGTCCCGGTTGTCTGGGGAAAAAACCCTGGGAATGCCAGTTGCCCTGTTCCTCCCCTCCTGCACCTCCCTAAGCAGATCTGTGAGGTCTGTGATTGAGAATGTGGCAGGGGGTGGGGGCAGGATCCCACGTGTGGCCTGTCCCTGCCCCCACCAGGGCAGCCCAGCAGGGGGCATGGACTCTGCTCGGTGGTCTGGGAGCAGTAAACAGCCTCCCAGCTGAGCTTTATTTAACCTGAGCTGGGTCACGGACAGGGCCTGACCCCTGATCCTCCAAGCAAGACAAATATGGACAAGGGTTACTCATTAGAACATCTCCAGGGGGCAGCAAGGGCAGCTCGGCCCTCTGGGTCCCACCCCCGCGGCCTCCCTGCTGCCGAGGCGTCCACAGTGCACTGGCTCCTGACCCGTGCTGCCCATCAGCCGCTGGGCAGGTGTAAGGGAGAGCAGCTTAGTGTGAGCCTGTCCTGGGTGGCCCCCAAGAGGGCCTGGAGCAGGGACTGGGCTGGGCAGTGAGGAAGGGAAGTGGGCCTGTCACCTTGATCTGCAGGATGTCCCCTTCATGGGCCGGCCAGCCACGAAGAACCAGGCCTGTACGGGTATCCAGGAGAACCATGAAGCCCGAGGAGAAGCCAGCCACAACACTACGGCCGCTGGGGCTGACGGCCAGGGAGCGGACAAGCCCGGGATTCAGCCCACCGCCCAGGCGGAACTCATGCTGCAGGCAGAGGGAGACAAGCTGAGGGGCCGCCATCCACTCTGTCCTGTGGCCCTGCTCACCCCGAGCCCACACAGCTGGAAGGCCCGAGCCTCTGTCCCCCAACAGGGGGAGGGCTCCCTTGCATCCTAGGCTGGAGTCCTACTCCCAACAGTGCTATGGGTGATCTGTCTCCAAAGAGAGGCTATGCCCTGGCCACCTCTCTTAGGTCTCCCTTCCTGCTGGGCACCCGGGCCAAGGCTCAGGGAACCAGACGCCCCTGACCTGCAGGCCAGGCTTCCTGCAGTCCACAAAGCGCAGGGTTGAGTCAGAGCTGGCCATGGTGACACTGGTGTGGGGGGCGGGCATGACAGCCACAGCGGTCAGGGGCACCCGGCTGTCTGATGGCTCCACCATTCGAACGGTCTTCCCTGGGAAGGAAGGGCATAGTGGATCTGAGGTCCCAGCAGCTGAGTCCCTGCCTCCTCCTATGCCCCCACCCCCAGCCCCCCAACCCACCCCATTCCTGCCTCCCACGTTCCAGAGGGTCTCAGGAAATGCACATCATGTCTCTTGGTCCTCCCTCCTTCCTGCTTCCATGGCCAGGTTCCTGTCCCCAAAGCCCCCTCTTCTCTTCACACAGCACCCCGACTGAATGCTGCCTCCCTCCATCTACCTCAGTGTTACTACATCCCCTCCTCCCTCTTAACCTATTTCTCCCTAACATGATGTCAAACAATAATCGAGCAGCCATTCGCCAAATACATACTACATGCTACGTGATAGGGCAAACCCCTACATGCATTGTCTTCTAAGCCAGTTTTGAGTCCCATTTTACAGGTGGGAAAACGAATGCTTCCAGCAGTGAGGTCACTCAGGTCTCCCGGGTTCCGAGCCCTAACAGCTCCTCAGTGTGGCCTCACTGGTCACCCTAAACCATATGCCATTATCCCAACCGCCCCACCCTGGAACCCCATTCCCGGAGGCCTGGCAGGACACAGGATGGCAGCAAAAGAAGTAGGCCTCACCTGGGCCCGCTCACCTGTGAAGGGGTCCCAGATGTGCACAGCCCCATCACAGCTCACCACACACTGCGGGGCCTCGAGCTGGCCCACAAAGAAGACACTCTTGCGGTGCTGGGCGTAGATGAGGCGTGGGGCTGTCTCCCTGGTGCCATCCCCATAGTTGTAGAGTGGCCAGAGGCGCACGGTGCGGTCCTTGCTGCCGCTCAGGAAGAAGTCCTCATTACTCAGGGGCGCCACGCACTTGACAGCCCCCGAGTGGCCCGGGAAACTCTGCAGGCGGATTTGGTGGAAGTGAAAGTGGGCGTCCTGCTGGTTCACACCAATCTCATACTGCCAGTACGCCAGCCAGTTGCCGCTCAGCCCATGGGCACTCCGTGGCAGCTCCCGCTTCAGCGCATTGTCCTCGCTCTCACTGAAGAGGTCCCCCCTGCCCACCCCCGAGATGGAGCCCAGCAGGCCAGGGCTCTCAGGCTGAGAGTCATCAGGGATCTGGATACGGTTCCCAACCAGGACACTCCCAAAGGTCCCCGAGTGGCCGTCATCCTTGGGGTAGCCTCCGCCCTGAAAGCCCCACTCAGGGTGGGTGCTGGGCACACTGGGCTGCACACTGGCAGGGCTTGGACTGCTTGGGCTGACGCTCTCCAAATACAGCCCCGCCAGCGCCCCAACAAGTTCGTGGTTGGGGATGATTTTCTCGATGATGTCGCCTAGACAGGAGTGGGAGAGGACCTGCGATTAGAGAAGAGGGCAGGCAGCTGCCACCACCCACCTAGGGCTTGGGAAGCACAGAAGACAGGCCAGGTACTGGCTGTGCAACTCTGGCTAAGTAACTTCAACTCTAAGCCTCCATTTCTACCCCAGTAAAATGTGGGTTCATTGAGTATGTACATGTGGGCATCTTCTGCCCGTGCTGGGTGCCCTGCTGGGCATCAGGCAGAGCAAACAAGATGGTGGTGCCCTCCCTCCCAGAGCTTAGATTTCGGTGGAAGGATGACAAGGTATCTGACCACAGGGCTGTTCATCCCATTCAGGGAGATGACCCACAAAACGCTCAGCAGTGTCCGACCCGTCTGGGAAGCTACATAAACAACGGGCCACATGTTCCTCTCAGACAGCTCCAGGGGACGTCAGTACCTCAACCTGACTCCCCTGCCTTCCGCATGGACATACTGGGCCAGCTCTGTGCCTCTTGGCCCGCTAATGCTCAGTCCCTGATTATGCCACCTTGGAACTCAGGGGTTGAGGCCAAATCCCTTTGCTCTGACCCAGAAAACTTAAGACCCACTACTGACTCAGGGCCGGGGGAGTGTGGCCCCCCACCCCGAGGGGGAGGCCGTGTGCGGGACTGTGAAGGGGCAGTACCCAACAGGCAGGAGAAGGGCACGTAGATTGTGTATGCCATCTCCAAGGTGAACACCTTCTGCAGCTCATCGAGCAGGGTGGGGTCCACGGGCCGCTGCTGCCCATCGGAGAAGGCCACTTCTGGCAGCGGGCCCTCACTGCGGCCCACGGGACCCAGCTTCAGATCCTGCGGAAAGGATTCCCGCAGAGTCAGCCAGGGCCACAGCCCCACTCCGGCCCGCCCCAGCCAGGCAGGTCTGCCCACCTGGTGCCGGAGCTCGTGCAGCTGGGAGAACACTTGAAAGAAGGTGGCCACAGGCTCGCTCAGGTGCTGCTGGACCATCTCCTGTCCGATGCGCAGGCAGATGAGGGCGATAAGGCTGATGGTTTTCACACATAGGACAGTCCGGGCCTGGGCCCCACTTGGGAACCTGGAAACAGAGTTCGTGAGCTGCAGCCCCCCATTCTGGAAGACTTGCCCAGAATCTATCAAAAGCTTTCCATGAAAGGAGCTACTAGACCAACTGGTCCAAACCAGATGAGGAACCTGAGGCACAGAGAGGTGTGGCTTGGTCAGGGTCACAGAGCTGGGATGAGATGCGGGACTGCTGACACCCAGTCCAGTGTCACTGAGCTGCCCCCAGCTTCCCAGTCCCTCCTGGGTGGCCCCATCACCTGGGCAGCTCCCTACACAGGGTGGGGCAGTGGCCTACCCCGTGACGAGGGAAGTGAGGGCGCCGAGCACGGGCAGCAGGACCTCGTGGCTGATCCGGGGCAGGATGTCCATGAGGGTGGTGTCCGAGAGGTACACGATTATCTTCTGGGTCAGAGTCACCGCTGCCAGCAGCCCCGCCTCCTTACGGCTGTTCAGTCGACTGGGGCCTGAGGTGCTACCCGGGGCCACCTAGGGCCACAGAGTAGTGAGGGCCAGGCTGCCCCATGGGCCCCTGGAAGCCCCAGAGATCCGGGGTTGGCCCTTAGGCTCCTCGGCCTCGCAGTCCCCAGGGCCTGCCAAACTGGTGACTGACCAGGTAGCTGATGTACGGCAGGTACTGGTAGGTGAGGACAGGCTCCCCGTACAGATGGGCGATGTGGAGGAGGCAGCTGAGCACGGGCCCTGACACTATGTCACCCAGTACCGGTCTCCTCTGGTAGATGTTGCCAGCACTCAGCGGGGGGCTCTCGCCACTGCTCATCGTGAACTGCTGCCGGCTGGGCCCTGCCAAGGAAGGGCCAGCAGCCTGAGTAGCTAGCAGAGGGCAGGAGAGAGGTCGGCCTTCCAGGGACTACTCACTCTAGCCTAGGGACCCATACCCTACCCAAGGAAGGAGGGACGAACAGACTGGGCCCAGGACCAGGCTGCGAGGGGGTCTGAGGTGGGAGTGGGAAGGAGCCACGACAG
This sequence comes from Phataginus tricuspis, assembly GCA_029783875.1. Taxonomy (NCBI): domain Eukaryota; kingdom Metazoa; phylum Chordata; class Mammalia; order Pholidota; family Manidae; genus Phataginus; species Phataginus tricuspis. The sequence continues at coordinate 5,207,700 of JAQQAC010004778.1, read as the reverse complement.
GGGGCTGAAGATGGGCAGAGGGTCTGGGAGGAAGCCCCATTTCCAGCACCAACCATAGGCCTTACCAATGTAACAAGATGTCAGCAGGCGGAGCAGGTTCCGGGCAACATGACGAGAGGCCACTGTGGGGCCGAGCTTGGCGGCCAGCCAGCGGACCATCTTGCAGGCTGTGTCTGCAGGGTGGGAGCAGGCCCTGAGCTCATCAGATAATAGTGGCTCACCACCCACCCCACCCACATCACCCCACCTAGCCAACTCTGGCTGCAACCCTGCCAAGGAGCCCAGCCTACACCAGGTCGCACCGTACCACCACCCTCCATTTACCAACAGCAGACATGGCCTGTGGGACTCTGGCTTTGGAGCTACTACAGACTCATCTCCTTGGGTACAACTTGTACGATGGTTATTCTCTCAGTGAATCTTCCCTAAATGAGGCCTCAACAGGCCCTGGCTACCTCCCGCTCTGGCCTCTGCTCCCTCTTCTTCCCTCCATTCTGTCTAACCGTGCTGACCTTTCACTGATTCTTTAATGGAACATGACAGCCTCAGAGCCTCGCACATGCTGTTCCCTCTGCCTGAAATACTCTTCCCACTACAGACCCTGCCATTTTTGCCTTGTTACCGCCTACTCTTTGGACCTCAACTGGCCCTACTTTCAAGGAATTCTTCTCTGACTCATGAAGAGTAGATCTAAGGTCCTTGTATTATATTATGTTATGTTCCCTCATAGCACTATATAAGTTCGTGTTCTTTTGAGCACCAACATAACTTGGGCTGATGCAAGATTATCTACAACAGGGCATTTCCTCTACAAGTGGGGAGGTCCAGGAAGGCGGGCCCACATCTGCATAGCATGTGGATCTCATCGATCCACTGCTTGGTGCGGGGCAGGCACTCAGCAAATGTTGAATGGAAACCAGATGACTGACCAACACCTCCAGGCCTGAGAACTCACCAAGAAGGATCTTCTGTTCTTTGCCCTCTGACTGCTCGGGTAGCGGCCCCTCCTCTTCCTGTCCATCTGCCCCGCTGCCACCGGCCACAACTGTATCCATGGACAGCACCGTCTCGGAGAGAGTGAGCTCAGACGCCCCAGCAACCTCATCTTGCTCCCCCTCCCTCACTTCCTCCTCCTCCAACACCTCACAGCCTTCCTCCTCTTCCTCTTCCTCCTCTGAGCCTTCACTTTGCTTCGAGTCCTGGCTGCTGTCGCCTGACTTGAGGCTGCTCTTGTCCGCGGGGACACCCCCCTCGTCCACAGTCCGTTCCTCGCCCAGGGAGGTCTCGCTGGTGCTGCTCTTGTCACTCAGCCGGCCCAGGCTCACAGCCTCAGCCTCCTGGGGCTGGGGAGACTCAGCCACATAGAGCCCGGCTTGGAAGTCCTCTGTCTCAGGCAGGTCAGCCTGGTCGTGGAAGCTGACGCCGGACGTGTAGTCTGGGAGCCCCAGGCCTGAGGAGGCAGCAGGCTCCCCATCCATCTGAATCTCCTCCCCAAAGGCACAGGGGCTGGGCCTGGCCCCTAGGAGCTCATTTTCCTCGTCCTCGGCAGCCCCCACCAGGCCCTTGCTTTCCCCCTGGGACGCCTCCGCCCCAGCCAGGACCTGCAGGACGTGGGGCAGCAGGTGGACTAGAAAGGCCTGCAGGCCCAGCCGCACCATCAGCTGGGCCACAAAGCAGTCAGTGTACAAGTAGAAGCGGCCGTGCAGCTGGCAGGGGCTCTCGTAGGCACCGATGAGAGGCTTCAGTAGGTACTTATTGGCATTTTTGGGGCCCAGTGCCTTGGCAACAGGTTCAAACAGGTACCAGGCCGTGTACACAGCCGTGTGCTCCTCCGACATGAGTGACAGCACGAAGGGCAGCAGGATCTCCAGGCCCTCGGGGGTGATGTCACTCAGCACTGCACCCAGTTGCTGCCACAGAGCAAAGACCAGCTCCCGCCCCTGGGCCTCATCCTCCACACGCCTCTCCTGGTACAGGAGGATGAACTTGTGCAGCGCTGGGAAGTACGGAGGAAAGGGGACCACAGAGCTGAAGGGGCTGAGGAGCTGGGCTGGGCAGGGTGGGGGTAATCCCCGGGAGATGGGCCTGTACTCAAACAGTGGGTCCACCTTGCCCCTCCCGACTACCATGGGGCCTCCAGGTCCACTCAGCTGCAGGAGTGTGTTCAGCACGGGCTGCAGAGACACAGGGACCTCCTTGGGGTGGCGTGTGCAGAGCCCATGAACAGCCTCAAAGCGTACCCATAAAGGCGCATCAGGCTGCAGTGTTCGGACCCTGGTGGCAAACACCATCTCAGCCAATAGGGCCCCCAGTGCCTGCATGTCCCGCTGGAACAAGTCCCGCAGCTGCACAGGGGGTTGGACCTGCGGCTGCTCAGGTACCTCCAACCGGCCCCCCAGGCCTTTGCTCAGGAAGTTGCCTAGTTTTTCCAGCTCTTCCAGAGCCTGCACAGGATTGAAACCCTCAGGAAGAAGAATCTTCCCTTCCTCACCCTCCCCAGGGTCTGCCCCAGCTGTTTTGTTCCTGCGGCCTGGTCGAGAGGCTGAGGCCACTGAGAAAGGCAGGAGGCCTGGGGGGACTTGGCTGGAGAAGGAGGAGCCCAGCTGGTCACCTGCTTTCCCTGGAAAGGAGATGGAATCGAGAGCTTCTGTGGCCTGCTCCAAGTCATCTTCCCCTGCCACAGGCCTGTCCCTGGCCCAGCCAGTCTCACAGGAAGTGGCCTCCAAAACCAGCCCGCCCACCCCGTTTGTAAGTGGTCCTGAGAAGTCCTCCTGGCCCGTGCTCTCCTGGATAGTCTGGAACAACAGCCTAGGGATGACTGGAGGCTCAGGGGCGAGGGCAGGAGCCCCAGCCAAACGCTGGGGGTGCGGCTGATCAAAGAGTTGCACCACACCATAGCTGGTCAAGTGCGTGTGGGCGTCCACCAGGTGCAGACACACGTTCTTCTCCTTCACAGCCTCCTTGCCCTGGAGTTTGTAGCCAAAGGTGAGGTCGATCCAGTGGTTCAGGTCCTGGGACACCTCACGGCTCTCCAGCAGTGCCCGGTGGGCAGCCACAAACTCATGGCTGGAGCCACACCAGGCTGGCACATCCAGGTCAGGCATGTCTGGGTGGATGGAGCAGAAGATGGAGGGATCGGTGTAGAACTCGGGGATGCACTCATCAGGTGTCCAGTTCTGCATGCGCTCCATGCTGGCGGGGTACTCATGGGGCTCCCACTGCGCTCGCACATGTCCACAGAGCACCGACCGCGGTGTACGCCGAGCCTTGTACACATAGTATGTGATGTCGGAGAGCACGTCTGAGATGTGGTGAGGAACATGAGGTGGCTCCCCGCCACCTGCACCACCTGCTACAAACGCCTGCCGCGTCATCTCATACGTGAAGTCCAGCTGCTTATCCCCCTTGTTGAGGCGGAACTTGGACTTACGCAGGTCTCGAAAGCGGCCGTGGGGTATGGTGAAGTCCACCACCCAGGGCAGCACTGGGTGGTAGTTGGGGTCCCCCTGCCGCCGGCCTGCCAACCGATTCAGCTGCATGAGGTAGTGGAAGTTGCTGATTCGGCCATGGACCCAGTCTAGCACAAGACCCCTAAGCTCCTCTTGGCAAGTGGGACACCCAGGTTCCCCTCCTCCCTCCCCTCCAGACTCAAGGTCTGCCCCATCCCTTGCTACAGGGGTCTCTTTTTTCTCATCCTCCTCAGGCCTCTCGTAAGCACTCAGGTCCAGCCGGAGCTCACTGCAAAGCTTCTCATCCACAGCAATGTGATGCAAAGACAGGGCCCCACAAGCCAGTCCCTGGCGGTGACAGGCATCCATGGCCCTCAGCACGCGGAAGAGAATGAAGAGCACCTTGGCTTGACTGTTGGTCAGCTTGGCAGGGCTGAAGGTGACCACATCATGCAGGGAGAACTGCACATAAGGGTGCACCACGTACAGCATCTCTGGCGACTCCAGCAGGGCCTCAGCTCGCAGAAGACTGGGACAGGACAGGCTGCCCCGAGGGGGCCAGGAACTATCCCTTGCATATGATGGGCTTTGGGTGGCTTCACCCACTGGCAGAAAGGGGCAACCATAGACTCTCTGCAGAGCCTGTCGCACTGAGTCGAGGGCAGGGACAGCTGAGGGGGCAGAGCTATGACTATAGGGCTGCCCATAAGCATGATATGCATGGCGCCACAGGTTGTGATAATTCCGGGTAGCCACATCCTGCATGAAGCGAGTGAGGGTTTCAGGGCTGCAGGACCCCTCCTCAAGGGGCAGGCTGACGCCCAGCGGGTAGGACAGCCTCCGTTTCCGCAGTCCGTGCACCTCCACACGCACCCAGCCTGGGGGCAGCCTCTGAACGGAGCGTTGCAGGAGAGTCCTGACTTCCGCTTCGCTCAGCCCCTCTGCCCGAGGGCAGGATCCCAAAGGCAGCCGGCGTTCGCGAAGGCTGGTCAGCCAGCGCGCGGGCACTAGGGCCACCACGTGGCTGCCCCCCGGGGCTGGAGCCAGCTGCCGGGCATCGATGCTCAGGTCTCTCTCCACGCTTTGGAGCAGCTCCTCCATGTCCGGGCTTGGGGGCGGGGCCCAGTCCTCAGCCCCAGAGTTAAGACCGACTTCCTGCTCCCCGCTCCCCAGGGCCATCCCCTTCTGGCCGCCTGGGGCCAGCGCAAGGCTGCGCCCGGCCAAGGCCTCCTAGAGACACCTTCCGGGGTGCCAGGCAGAGTGGGAAGGGAGGGACGAGGGCCGGGGCTGGCGGGGAGGCGGCGGGAGCCGGCCGGGGGCAGCGGGGGCGCGCTTACCCCTCCGCAGGGCTCTACGCTCCGGGAGCGGCGGGCTCCGGTGACGGGTCAGCTGACGCGGCTCATGTGATCCGCCCGGCACGGAAACAACCGCACGTGGCTCAGAGGGGCCTGCCGGCCCCGCCTCCCGCCCGCACTGCCTCCCCGCGGGCCTCCGCGTCCTCCTTCCCAACGCGCCGCTCCGGCCTGGTGCCGGCTTGGCTTTCTACCGGTACAAGGCAGGCGATTCCGAACGGCCCACGAGATTTCCCCTCCCCTCTCTGCCCTATAGTCATAGCCCCGCCCCCTCAGCTGTCCCTGCCCTGGACTCAGGGCCACAGGCTCCGCAGGGGGTCTGTAGTTGTCCCTTTCTGCACGCTCCAGAACGGGGATTTAGGGACGCTTTTCCCAGAGATCCCAATCCTTTGCAGGCTGATCCCCGCCCCCTGGTTTTACAGATTAAAAAAAATACCCAGGCAGAGCTGCTGGGACGTTTGACGTTAAGTCCCTTTAGCGCCTCTATGCTGCCTTCCAAAAACAGGAGCTTTAAATTTTCCGAAACATTTCATCAGTAACATTCCATTTAGCCCTTATAATACTCCGTGAGGTACGGAGAACAGTTAATTATTGTTTATATTTTGCAATTAACCAAAAGCCGCCAAAGAGGCTTCTCCAAGTATCAGAACTGTAGCTGGTGCCCAGACTTTCTGCCCTGCAGTGTTCCCCGCTGACAGCCCTCTTACGGTTTTGGGGGTTTGTTTGTTTTTTGGGTTTTTTTTGTTTTTTTTAAATACGGGCGATATGAAGGAGATAAGTGGCCTAGGCCAGAAGCCTTGAGCTCTTGGGAGGAAAAGTTTCCCCAAGACTTCCTGTTGAAGATCTGCCTCTGAGGTGCCTGCTGTGGTCAGAGCCTTGCAGAGGCCACCATGGCTGGGGGAAGGGTGCCACACAGGAGGAAGCCAGGGGAAACCAGAGCACTGGGGCCGAACCTACATGACTCCTGCAAGGGGTCTCAGTTCTGGCTCATTTGCAGGACAGACAGGCCATTGTCTGCAGGGAAATTGCTGGCTCTTGTTTTTTTGAGTCTCACTTCTACATGGAGAATTTACCTCCTGTAGAGAGTTTGGTGTAGAGGTGTGAGGGTTGTATAAAAGATGTAAGAAAAACTGAAGTCCTAGTTAGAGAAGAGAAAGGAGTGGGTCTCAGCCATGATGGGACTCCACCTGTATCCTGTTTCTTGAAGAGACAGCCAGAGCCCTAACGTGGTTGGTCACATGACCTTGGACAGCCACTGCCGTGGAGCACTGATTAGGAGCCAGGCTCCTTGGTAGGCGCTCAGCATTCCTTGTTTTGTTCAATCCTCACCACAGCACATTTAAGGAGAGATGTCTACACCCTTTTTAGGATGAGGAAGCTGACTACCTTAGGTAACTTGCTCAAGGTCACAAAGCTAAGAAGTGGTAGAGTCAGGATTCAAACGCAGGCCTATCTCACTCTAAAACTGATGTCTTGTGTACTCCTTGGCCAATCCACTATGTTTTTTTTTTCACCTGGGAGATTAGGTGTCCCTTGACAATCTCACATCCCCAACTTTGGTCCGAGTGCCTGAGACCTGAAAACAGGTTTTGATGGTCAGGAGGTAGTACCTGCTTCTTAGTAACAATAAAATTGGCCCACCTGGTCTTTACTCTTGTCTGTTTACCTAGTCTGAATAGACACTACTTTTTCTTTCTGCAAGTCTGTGTGTGCCCTGCCCTCTGGTGGTTTTAGCTTGCAATGCAACAATGACCTTGAGTAATTAACCTTAACTCTTAAGAATTCTTCCCTTGAATAGGGATGTCCTTACAATGGTGGGCACTGGTGCATTAATATTTCTGGGGAAATGACACCTTCCCCAATCTGACTCCTAAAACAGTGGTTTCCAAACTTTATGATGTACTTCTGATTCATAGTCTGGGTGAGACCCAGGAATCTGACATTTTAGATTCCCCAGGTAATACTGATGCAGGCAATATGCAGGCCACAATCTTGAGACACAATACTCTGTAATAACTCTATTCTCAAACTCTCCCTGAATCATCTCAACCCAAGCACCCTTGAGACCAAATTAGACACACACACACACACACACACACACACACACACACACACACACACACACAC
>JAQQAC010004778.1:5187819-5200762 GCA_029783875.1 Phataginus tricuspis | reverse complement strand
CACACACACACACACACACACACACACACACACACACACACACACACCTTTGCCAGCCATAATATTGAGTTTCCTGGAGGTCATGGCTTGGACTGTCAGGGAAGGAGGCTGCAGCTGCCCAGCAGTCAGTCCATGTTGAGTGAGGTTAGCTCTTGCTGATCTGGCAGGGACAAAAGTGAAAGAAGCTAACACTTAGTGCACCAACTGTGGGCCAATGAGCCAGGTACTGTACTAGGTATTTTCAAACATAATCCTTTTATAACCCCTACCATAAACATAAATTTATTATTCGTTCTGTTTTGTAGATGAGGAAATTGAGGCTCAGAGGTGATAAGTATTTTCAAGTTCACAACTGGTAAGAACTGGAATTTGAATCCAAGTTTGTCTAACTCAGTAGTTCTAAACTGAAGGTAAGTTCAGCCACCAGGGGACTTTTGATAATGTCTGGAGACACTTCTGAATGTCATAACCGGGAGCAGGGGTGCTGCTAATGGCATCTAGTGGGCCAGGGATGCTGCTGAACATGCTACTATGTACAGGACAAGCCCCTATGACAAGAAATTACCCAGCCCCAAATGTCAATGGTGCTAAGGTTGAGAAACCCTGGACTCAATGCCTGTGCTTTTTCCATGTAGGGTGGGAAGGTAAGGGGTTGGAGAGTTAGCAGAACAAAATAGAGAAAAGCCTACCCTAAAGGGCCTTGGGTGGGAGGGGAATGGGACTTCTATGCTAAGGTTAATGGAGAATCGGGACAGCTGGTGAGATTTCTTTCTTCCAGAGTTGGCCAAGGCCCTGCTCAGTTTCTCCCAACCTTGCCAAGTTAGTCCTGGGACTTCACATTAAACTTGTCCTGGAGTGACCCTGACTTCCAGCTCACGGCTGGGGCAAAATATCTTCCTGGGTCTTCCTGCAGGACTTCCCAGCCAAAGCCCCTGGTTCCTGGGGCCAAAATATTCCACTTACAGTCCCTGGAAAGTTCCACATCAGCACCATCGCTCTGGAGGGTGAGGGTAAAAACTGGAGCAGCCAAGGGCCAGGTGGCATCTAAGGACAGTTTTAAGTGCTGTGGAAGGGCAAAGCCAGGAGGATCACCTTAGCAAGCTCCTGTCTGGGGAGGAATAGGGCATATAGAGCAGGGTGTAGGGACAGCTGGCCTGGGGAGCAGGGTTCTGACCCCAAAGAGGCTTGTTTTGCATAGCCATTCTTCTCCTTTAGGCTTGGTAGGCAGCTCCTCAGGACCTTTCCCAGTGCCCATTCCTGGAGCTCCCACACACCCAGCCAGTCACCATCCTGGGCCTCCCAATATTGGCCTCCCAGGGAGGCAGGGTCTGAGCTGACTGTGCTGACAGGAAATACCTCTCGTTCCAAGCTCAGAACCTCTGGAGAACTAACCAGCAGATTAGGAGAGAGGAAGAGGGGGAGGAGGAGGGAAACAGTCTTGGTGTGAGAGGGAAGAGGAAAGAACATACAACAAAGGTCCCTCATATTTGAGGAGCCATCTCCTTCCTTCCCTCTCCACCGGTGGCAAATGTGTTAGGGGGAGAAATAAGGAGATGCAGTTGAGCAGGCCAGGAGGAAGATGTGGTTACAGCTGATTCGTTCCCTGAGGTCACACTTTCCAACAATCAGCTGTTACTGGGGTGGAAGGCAGGAAGTGTCTTAAAGGCACAATGTTCTGAACACAGGCTCAGAATTCTGTAGCTACTAGAAACCATAGCAGTCATTTGGTGGAGTCCTTATTTAATACAGAATGAACTATCTCACACCGGGTTCGTCCTTCTGGCTCAGTTACCCTCACCCTCAATTCGGTTGGTAACACGGAAAAGTCGTGAACGCTTGTCCACACGTTCCTCTTTGGTGGTTGGGGTGGGGGTGGGGCTCTGATGAGTTGGGGTGAGTCCCAGATTTGCCCCTTTAAATAAGTGGTTCAACAGCATTTGCCAAGTCATTGGGTTCTTCTCAGATTTTGCCCACCCCCCACCTCCCGGGCTCTGATTGGTCCCTGGGGAAAGAGCGGCCTCTTCATTGGCCTCCACCTTTGATATCTCTTCCCTAAGTAGGCCTGGGACAGTAAAAAGCTTTTGGAAGGCGGGACAGAATTGGGGTATCAGGAGGAAGATAGGGTGGCTGACCAGATGCTCCTTGGCACGTCCCATCCTCTAGTTTCTGACCACAATCCTTTCTTCTGCCCTCAGGTGAGGACTGCGCTATGAATCTTTCGTTAGGAAGCTGCTGCTTTGAAAGGCTTTGTCTCTCTGCGACTAGGACGAGACATCTACAAATCTCCTGGTTAGGAAGGGCCCCCAGGAGGGGTGGACTAGCTCTCTCCAGTGAAAGCTGGGGCTAGGGGAGGAGGGCAGTCCACCTTCTCCCAAAAGCCCTCAAGATTCCTCATTTAATGCAAGAGTCGGCTGCCCTTGGAGCTGAGTTCCACCTTCAGTTCTGCCCACTCCTGTTGCTTCGTCTGCTACACCTTTCCTTAGAGAGCTGTGGCCTCCTGTAGAGGTCAGCGAATCCGTTTTGGGGTTGTCTAGAAGCAGCATTCATGGGTCCGAAAAGGAGGGGCTGTAGCCCTTTAAGGACTTCGCTGGGATGGATTCAGAGATGAGTTTAAAAATGCCAACTCACAGAGCGCGCTGGATTCTGGGAACGGGGTGTCAGACCGAGAACTACATTGACCAGTGTGCACTGCAAACACACGCCCCTTCACTTCCTTCTGCTCTTTAGGACTCTGGTTTGACGTAGTTTTCTTCAAAGCGAGCAGTCTAGGCTGAGAGCTGAGCCACACCCTTTCACCTATTGGCCAATTCGTGCGTTGGTGGGCGTGGCTTAGTGCAATTCCTCCAGGCAAAGCGGGGGGCCTCCTTGCCAATCAGAGCTAATGCGGCCGGGGAGGCGGGACCAAGGCGAAGGGTTAGCGCCCCCGAGTGGGTGTGGTCACGCTGCCCAGCAGTGGGAGGTGATTGGCCTTGGGCGGTGCAATCGCAGCTTGTGCGTCACGACGCCGCCAGCTGATCGGAGACTGGAGCCGGTGTGTGCTGGGCGCTGGGAAGAGACAGCGCCGCCGGCCGTGGGGAACGGACGCGCTGATTTGCTCCCCTATCCTCAGCACCCCCCTCACCCACCCAGCACCAGGTGGGTGTGAGCTGGGATCCCGGCCTCACAGGAGGGAACCATGCTAAAAGGGTAATGGGGGAAAGTAGGGTCCTGGCGGCCACACCCTGCCCTTCCGGGGGAGGGAAGAGGGGGTGGCGGGGGCACCGGCGCTCTGCGGGAGAGGGGCCTGGATTAGCTGGAGTTGAGTATCAGGAGGTTTAAAGAGAGACTCCAGGACAGAGTCGTGTTGGAAGGTTTTGCGGAGTAGTCGGGAAGAAGACGAGAACTGGAGGTCTGGGGGCGGCTAACCTCTGAGCCTTCTGGTAGGAGGATATACGGGAACCAGACTCTCACCTTGGACCTTGGAGGATTTGGATGGTAGGCAAGCGGGAGGTGCTTTGCCTTTACCGACACTCACTAAATCAGGGCCAGTTAAGCTCCCTGGCAGAGAAGGGGTCTCTGGGCGGGCCGGCCCCTCCTCTCCTTCCCTCCAGGGGATGTTATGTAAGGGGGGAGGGGGAAGGAGTAGGGGGCGGCGGTGCGGGGGCCTTATGCAACCCAAAGGTTAGGGTTTCACCGCGGTTAGTGGGGGGAGCCGGCAGGAGGAGGATCTGGAAACTCTACCCCCCCCCCCGAGTCTAACTGGCTGTCTTGGGCCAAGAGAAGGTCACCTCTGCACCTCCCCCAAGCCTGTCCGGTTGTGGGGCCCCTAGTCCAGGCCTGGCCCTGACCGCCTGGGAAGCCGGCTCGCTGGGTGGGGCGCCTGGGTTAGTCATCACTGGGCTCCCTCTCTCCCCACCTCTCGGCCAACTCTGGGCCCCTCCCTGTAGCCTCTGGCTAGGCTATAGCCCCCACCTCCCTCTGGCCCTAGTTACAGCCTCCAACTCTTTTGGCCTGTCATCTTGGCTGTCACACTGGGCTGGGGGTTGTCAGGGTGCCAAAGGGTTGATGGAGCAGCTGGTCAGAGGGTCAGTGCCCTGGGCCCACCCCGCCCTGTAGCCAAGGACACCTGCTTGGCACAGACTGGGCAGCCGCTGAGTCCTATGGGCTGAATGGAGCCCAGCTCAGGATTGGGAAGAAGTTGAACAGGTCACCCGGGGGAAGGAAGATACCACAAAGTTTATGCCTCACAAGAGGGTTTTGTTATTCAAAACCCTCCCACCGCCACCGTAATCTTATTATGTGAGTAGAGAAGTCTCAAGGCAGGACCGCCTTGGACCCTAAGAGTTACTGGGCCCTGCCCTTGGACTGAGTGTCAGCACAGACCATCCCTCCCCAGATCAGGGCCCTGGAGCCTGCCACGCCCCCAGCCCCCTCCCTGGGCCATGCTGCGGCCCGGCTTTTCCTGCTGATTCATGCGTTGGAACTGTGGGGGCGGGGCTTGGAACTTGGAACAAAGTTCAGACATGGAGGGACCGGCAGACAGCCTGGAATTCATACCAGATGTACCCGGAATGCATAAACGGAATGCCTGGCATTTGAGAGTCCCGGGGAAGCTGCCCATCCACCCTGCCATACCTCCCTCCCATCCAGCCTTTGGTACCCTGTCCTCTCCTCACAGTCCCAGGAACCTCTACTGACTTTCCAAACTCTAGACCTCCTCCCTTCCTCACTCTTCCCAGATGTAGACCCCTAAAACTCTCCTTCTAGCTGAAATCCCTGGAAACAAGTTGGGCTGAGCACTGAACTCACATTTCTGGACCTGAGGTACAACCTCTCACCTAATATCCCTGGGTGACTTGGAGGCGTGTGTACAGGGTTCCAGGTCCTGCTCTCTCTGAATGCTGAGGAGGCTGGGTAGCTCTGTGGGTAGCTGGGGCGGGGTGAGAGCAGGCCTTGATTTCTGCAGCCTTTAGTTCTGGGAAAAGGAGCAAGGAAGTATGCTTAGAACTGCCTCTTGATTCTCACTGAAGTTAACAGCTCCTCCAGGCCCAGGTCAAAGCCAAGAATTCTTCTTTAGAAGGTTGAGCATTTGCTGGGACTGGACTTCAGTGGCCAGTGAGACAGTGTTACTATGACATTGCCCTGCTTAGATGTTTCCCATTTTTCTTCCCTTACCCTTTAGGAGCCTGTACCTCCCACTTCCTCACCTGGCTGAGCCGCAGTAGTTCTTCAGTGGCAAGCTTTATGTCCTGACCCAGCTAAAGCTGCCAGTTGAAGAACTGTTGCCCTCTGCCCCTGGCTTCAAGGAGGAGGAGGAGGAGGAAGAGGAGAGGAGCTGCTTTCCCCTCATCTGGAAGGTGACAGAACTGGGGTTGGGAAGGTCTGGAGTGACAGGGGGAATAATGATACTTGTTGGGGAAGTGAGCCCTGTTCAGTTGGAGAGCCTGCTCCCAGAGTGGCCCAGCAAGAGAGAACAATCTAGATTAAAGACCCTGGCTGAATTAAGGGATAGATGGTTCTGACTACCCAAGGTTAGTTGGTCTTTGTGTGGTAATAGGAAGAAGTGGAGCATAGAAATCTCTGTCTGCCCCTTTACACAGATATCATTGTTGACCCTCCTTCTTTGTCCCTCATTCTTTCCTACTGGCCTTTCCAGCTGAGGCCCAAAGATTTTCTTGATAAGATTCCTCATCAGGAAAAAGGTCGTACTGAATCTAGTTGTTGCCCCCCTGCTCTTACCTTTCCCTGAATTTCCTTAGACTGGCCCAGACTCTAAATGCAGAGATACTCACTTATATGTGGAATCCTGAGACCTCTTGTCCCAGCTTCTCCACCTGTGAGATGGGGAATCACACCAGGGAATCAGAAGCCCACTTGTGCAGACTCTGAGCCTGGGCTCTCCTCCCACTGTGGGTGGGAACAAAACAGCTTTTCACATAAGTTGCTGCCCTCCCCCATCCCTGACCATAACCCCAGGAACTGGAGAGGGGGGTGCTTGGAGGGAGGGGCTGGGATTAGACCAATGCCAGGGGCTAGTAGGAACTCAGTCCCTACATTGACTTCCCACCATGCAAAGATGGCCCCAGGCTTCCCCTGCAGCCTCTGATGGGCTTCCAGCTGCTGCTGCTCTGTTGCTTCCCTCACTTTGCTTTCTAGAATAATGTGTGAGACAGCTCAGGCCTGTGCAGGCAGGAAATTCTCCCCTCCAGCAACCAGGAGAGGTGGATTGCTGGATGTGAATCCCTTTGGGGCATCAGGCAGTGTAAACCTGCCACCCCCACTGTTTTGGAGTAGGAGGTGTGCAGGGAGCTGGGTCTTACTATCCATTTATGAGAAACAGATATAGGGGAGAGTATATCGAGAGCTGGCTATGTTGGGACCGTGTGGTAGAGTGGGCGGGTAGGCTGAGTCCACTTATAGGCTGCAACAAAGATCACTCTGTCCTTGGACATTGCTTCCATCCTTTCTTCCCCTCCTCATTTCACTGGCCAGTGTCTCACTCCAGCCCTGGGTATGTGGCTCTGCCATCCTCACCTATCATGGAGCAGAGATGAGGAACAGCCTGGGAACCCAGAGGCAGGCAGAAGACCAGTGAAGGACCAGGCCCAGAGAGCACAGAGATGCCCTATCTGGGCATCCTGCATAGAGGGCCCATAAAGGCTAGGAGCACCAGAGGATGATGGAGGACAGCCACCTGTCATCAAGGATAAGCTTCCAGCCATCTACTGTAGTCACCATTTCTCTCCAGTTTTTCTTCCTCCATCAGAGAGAGGCTTCATTCTCCTACTTCCATCTCCCCCCTACCCTGTAATTTTTATAAAAGCAGCTTCAAGAAGCAAGAGCCAGCTGTGAAAGAACATACACAGGAAATTCATAAATGAAATTCAAATGGATAAAATCATGGGAAATGGGCTTCATTAGTAATTGAAGAAAGACAAATATACCTGGAAGCACTTACCCTTAGCAAACTACAACAGGAAAAAAGTAAGACCCAATATTGGCAAAGGAGTACTGAAATAACACTCCTATACATTACATGTGTGGGTACAAATTGATACAGCTTTCCTGGATGTCAGTGTGGTAATATGTATCAAACAGCCTAAAAGTTTCTGTGACCTTTGACATTGTAAGTCTATTTTGGGGGATATAACCTAAGAAAATAAAGATTTAGTTCTAAGATGTTCATCCCAGCATTGCAATAGAGAAAAACAGGAAGCAACTGTCTGATTGGGAATTCGTTTCTTTTCTACTGTAATGACAATTTGCAATAAGGAATTGCTTAAGTAAATTACTGTATGTCCATCCGGATGGTGGAATATTGTGTAGCCATTAAATTAAAAGTCGTGTAGAAGAACATTTTGACTCAAAAGCAAAATACTCTTTTGAATATTAAAAAGGTTAAAAAATGGCATATATTATGTGATCTCACTTTTGTTTTTTAAAATATGGGTGTATACTTGTGTACATAAAACATAAAAAAGACTGAGGATATACTCCAAAATGTTAAAATAGTGGTTATCTTTGGATGGTGGAATACATTAATTATAATTTTCCCCTTTGGTTTTTTTGTAATTTCCAAGTATTCTACATTAATTGTGTATGGTTTTCATATAATAAAATGTAAAAGAATCAGTGTAATTAAAAACAAAACAAAACTTGGATAGGTAGGCATGGAAGAATGAAAGGATGCCCCTAACCCCTTGGAGAACTTAATGGGGTTTTGGTGGAGAAAGGGGACTCTTCGAATGTTTGCAGGAGCACCATTGGTTTCTGACCTCTTTCTTAGGGAGTAGCTGGAGTCAACCCTTTCCCTGTACAGGAAACAGCTCCCTGAATTTCTAGCTGTCAGCCAGCTAAAGAGGTGTGGAAGAATGGAGGAAAACAGTAAAAACCTGTCACTCTTCAGGAGATCAGGAGATGGGGGAAGATTTTCCTCTCCACGCTGAAAGGTTCTAGAATACTAACAGGTCCTGCTGCTGAAAGTACTGATGGGTATTTGTTTTTTATTCTTCCCCAACCTTGAGGTGACCCTGTGTGACCTCTCCTTGCCTCCTCAGATTGGAAGAGATACTTTCCTATTCACTTAACGGGTGCTAAGCCCTGGGGAAGGGGTGCTGACTGAAGTTTAGAACTGTACCCTTTTGCCTTCCCTTCCTAATAGTAAGGCTCCTCTGTAGGGCTCCCAAAAAAGGTTGGGGGAGGAGTCTCCAGTGGTCGCTTCTCCAAAATGGGAGCTGCTGTTCCGTTTGAATGGTGCTATGTAATGGGGCAGAACTGGAACTATAGAGTTGCTGGGATGTGTTAAGAATCTGGAAACCGCGGGAAGTAGAATGGGGTGGCTCCATTCCCCAGGAAGTGAAATACACCTTCCCCAACCGCTGAGACGGGGGCGGTGTTGGGCAGTGCGGTGGCGAGGTTCAAGCAAGTGGGAGCGGTTATGCGCTGGTTTCTTCAGGACTGCGAGGCGGGTGACCTGCAAGTAAGAGGTTAAGAGTAGGGAAAAGAGGTGAAAGTTAATGGGGCGGAGCCTCTGGGAATGTCAATTGAGATTAGTGACCTATTATGGAGCTTCGAGGGGTTTGGGACACTGGGAGGTGGGGAAGTCCTCTATCGAGATCCCGGAAGTCTGTTTCACTGCTTGTCCCTGGAAACCCCCAACCCACCATCCCCGGCTAGGGCGGGACGCGATCTGGTTGCTGTGGTTCCAGGGGCGGAGGCCCCACGGCTGCTCCAATCACCGCCCAGCCCAGGGATAGGGGCGTGGACAAGCCTGGTAAAAGTTACAGCAGATTCCAAAGGCGGAACGGGTGGGGGAGCCCAGGGACACACCCTGAGTTCACAGTACTCGCCGTGGGTGTTGGATGCTCCTGGGCCGAGAGCGCTGGGGCGCAAGGGGACTGATCTGGACCTAGCGCGACCACCAGACCATGGCGCCCTCGGGCTCCTCGTGATAGGCACCTCCTTCGCCGCCTTCCGGGAGCTCCACTGGGGGCCGCAGCTGCTGCCCACGCCGGGATCTGCTGCTTGGGACCGTTCCAAGTGGCGTACGTCTGTGTCTCCCTGGTGCACAGCCTGCTTACGCGGGCCGGAGCGCTGCTCGGTGGCGGGACTTAGAGGTTCGCAAGGCACCGGGGTGAGGATGGGGGGTAGGCTGAGAGATTAGAAGACACAGCGGGTTCCTTTAGAATTTATGCCAGACCTTGAGAGTCTGCGGCTGGGTGCGGGTGTGCGCAGCGGGAGATTGGGGTTCGGGTCTGCATCGCTCCGACCATGGACGTCCATCGTCTACAGGTTGTCGCTATACTCAGATGGCCGCAGACCCTGTTCATGGCCACCCGCCCTGGGTCCTGGTGATGGTGGCTGTAGCAGGGTGAGTCTCCAGAGAACGCGGAACCCGTTGTGGGGAAGCAGCCTTCCCACGATAATTCCAGGTCCCCTTCCCCTCCCTGGCAGGGGTTAAATGTTTCTGGCAGCTTTACTGGGGGAAACTAAAGAACTGGGAGAAGGAAAGGATGGGCATTCCTCTCCAGGGGCAGCAGTTTGGAGAAGCCTGAAGCCCCGCCCTCTCCCCACTTGCTTACAGGTTATCTTCTGGCAGATGGAGCTGCCATGCTATGGAAACCAGACCTTGGGCCAGGCCTGGGAGCGTCTCTGTCACCGTTTGGTGGTGAGACTCAAGGCAAGACAGGAAGGGTGACATACTAAGCCTGGGGTCCCTAATCGCTCTTGAGCTTTCTGTGATTTCCCGAGTCTCGGATGCTGTTGGGCTGTCTGATCCTCCCAACCTGGGGCTGAGTTTCGGGGGAGGGGACTGATGACCACAGCTGGGGGCCTGAGCACGGCTTAAGGAACTTGGATCCCACAGGTGTCCGGCTCTTTGCAGAAACACTGAATATGGAGCTTTTCGGAGAAGGCGGAGCACCAACATAGCAAAAGGGGTGAAAGCCCGGGAATGGAAGTTACAGGGTAACTGCAGGTGCTGCAGCCCTAGGGGAAACAGCCTCAGGGCCAGGGCCGCTCCCACCCTGGGGAGGGCTTGTTTTAAGGCCACGGAGGCCCCCATTTTAAGGGTAAGCATAAAGATTGGTGTTCTGGGGGTGCGCCCCTCTCCTAAGCCCTGGGATACTGGGACAGGATGGCAGGTCATGGAAGGTTCCCTGACCTCTGAGCCCAGGTCCCGGTGGCGAGCTGCCTCAGCACCCGCATTCTGTGCAGCTACGACATGGGCTCCTCTGTGGCGTCTCTGCGCCTGAAACCGAACTCTGCCTGCCTGCACCTACAGAAATAACTGCTGCTTTCTCACCACGCCCCACTCTTGCCCTTCAGTGTGGCCAGCCGGCCGTGCTGGCAACCCTGGTGCCTCTAGGGTGCATGAGTATGTGTCGATCTGGCAGACCGCTAGGTACCTCTTGCTCTGGTCATCCTTGGTGGAACTGGGCTTGTCGCTGTGGATGCCATGAGCATCACTCTGTGTGTGTCTGCATTTTGGTCGGTGGTCCTCTGGTCTCAGCCCCATCTACCCATCCCTGGGCACAAGGACATGTTGTGATGATGTCACCTGGGATGATCCCACCCTCAGCCTAAAGGGCTAGAGAGACTTAGGCTCCTCTTCTGCCAGTCCTGGGGGAGGTAAGACCAGGATAAGATGATGGTGGTCTTCAAGGCACAGGCCCCCTTTAGGTTAAGGACTGGACTGGATTTTCAGTATCTCAGTTCCTCTTGCAGCTAACTCACCTCGCTTGCCTATTCCTAGGATCTGAGAAACGCTGATGCTCTTGAATGGGTGGGAACCTGGGCCATGTTCGCTGAATTCCATCATAAGATGACCACCTTCTCCAGCAAACTCACTCAAGAGGTACAGCCAGTGCTACCAGTAAGGGGTGGTGGGAGGCCTGAAGCTAGGTGGAACTGCCAGTGGGAACAGAAAGCCTTTACTTCAGCACAGGGACAGGTATAAAGTCCTACTAGGGTCAGACAGGTGTAGAATGGAGGGGGTGAGGTTAGAGGGAAGAGAGGCAGTGGGAGGAAGGCACAGCAGGTGTCCTCGGTAGCCAGGAGGACATATTAGTTGCCAAGAGACAGAAAAACCTGACAATTGCTGATACCTCTGGTTCTCAAAAATCACACCATTTGTTTGTACTTAACCCTAGTCCTACTGTGTCCAGCATCTGCCTTTTTAATTTTTTTAGTATCTTCTAACCTTTTCAAAGAAAATGTAGATTCCTAGAAGAATGAGCATGGGGCTAGGTCTATCTTCTTAGGACAGACTGAAGCCTAGAGCCATGGCAGGAATTCAAACACCCACCCAGTGCAGGGTCTTCTGAGGTCCAGGGCTTTCATGGAAGAATGAGAGCAGAGGCAGAAGCAGATGAGGGAAGGCTTCCACTGGGCTGCAGAGGGGTTAAGGGGTATCTGACCATCTTCTGGGATTCATTCACAATCTCTCCTTTCTCCCCTGACACTTCTGCTGCGTTTTTTTTTCCTATTGTGTAAGGCCCCCTCCTTTTTTCAGACAGAACATCCAGCTTATAGGAAGTTTAGAAGAGATTAAGCTGCTATTCTACTAAACATTAGACAGAAAGAGATAACCTTAATCATCCACAGAAAAGATACATGAGCAAAAGCAAGAGACAGGAAGGTAGCGGGGTGGGGGAGAGACAAAAAGGTTGAACATCCAAAGGAAGGAACAAGGAAAAGGAGGAAACACAGAGGTGGAGAAAAAAGAATCAAGAGAGGGAAAAAGAAGAGAGGGACTGTGAGAGTTCACCATCATAGAGTCGTTAAAACCCAGGCCCAGAAGGGAATAGCGAACTGAGACAGGAGAAACTATGACAGTTAGAAGTAAACACAGACAGAAAACATGAACAGAGGGTTTAAATGTAATCAGACGAAAACCGGAGGGGCAGAGGTGCGGAAGTTGAGATAGAAAAATAGCAGAATTCTCTCAGAGAGTTTGTCCTGAATAGAAGTTGTATCTTCAAAACTCAGTTTGCCATCTTAACCGAACACCTTGATCAACAAAAACATTGTCTTGAGTTTTCAAAGAAAAAGGTATGTGGCAAACCCATGGGAGGAATCTGTTCTCTGAGTAAAGTGTGGGGGTCAGTACTGATTGGTTCAAAGCCCTGCACCTTTTTCCTTTTGCCACTGTCATAAATTCATGGTCCAGGTGATCCTGGTACTACTTGATAGTATCTGTGAGAGGTGCCCAGGAACGTGACCATCAGGGAAATAAGACTGTTCCTGTGGGTTGACAAGTAAAACCTGTCCAGGAAGGGCGAGCTGAGCTACTGGTGGGGACGGGACATACGGGAACATCGGGAGAGCTTTGGATCACATGCACGTCTCCATCATGGTGGCCCAGGGAGACTTCAGGAAGGCAGGGCTAGATTGTGACTGTAACTGATTAAACGGTTATCTCATCAACTAGGTCAGTTATAGAGGGTGTGGACCAATATAGATGAAGAATGAGAGGCGTGGCCAAATACAACCTTAGAAAGAGAGGCTCAGAAAACGCCGAGGTGGCCAGATGCTCCCCTAGGTACAGTGAGTTCAGTCACGGTGACGGCAGCCCTTTCAGACCTCACCGTAGCCCAGTTACTGATTCCATACCTACTGGGCTATTGGCTGATAAATTGTTGGTCTTCTGGAACAGGGGAGAGACTTTCCTGGCTGGGGGATGTTGGTATTTTAAGGTCTCAGAACACTATCCTGATCGTAAATAAATTGCTCTGCAAATCATCACGTTGGTGTTTTGTGCCTGTAGTTACTTTGAGTCTCTTTTCTTGGCCCCAGTGGTGGCCCAGTTTATAATGTAATGCTGGACTGTGGAAGCTTTGCCTTGGGAAGGTCTCCTCTTGGTGCTACCTTTTTTTTTATATATAATTTATTTTGGTGTCATTAATCTACAATTACATGTGCAATATTATGATGATTAAACTACCCCCTTCATCAGGTCCCCCCC
>JAQQAC010004778.1:5147524-5187319 GCA_029783875.1 Phataginus tricuspis | reverse complement strand
CAACAAGGAAAGAGGGAAACTCCTATGTACTACAGCAGGTCATGAAACTCCAGGAAAGACATTTTCTGGGGGAAAGGTGAAATTAATAGATTACCTTATATGACTGAACATTTGAAAACAGATTTAAAAACTAATGAAGAGCCGGGGAGTAACTGGCAAAGAGCCCATGGAAAACCAAGCAAATGCAGCTACTGAGCATAGGCAAATCAGTTATTTAGGAAAAGAAATGTAACAATAGTTTACTACATGAATGAGCCGCAGATTTGTGGGTATCAAGAGAGGGTACCCTACAGTACTCTCAGTAGGGGACAGGAGAGGTAGCAACTTAGGGGGAAGGATGAGGGGCGTTGCAGTTTCCCCCTTGTAGCCTGGATCCTTAGCAAGGAGGGGCTGTCTGCCCAGGACGTGGGGCTGTGCACAGCCAGCTATACCTAAGAACTCCAGAAATAAATGCACTTCTCAAGGGCTAGACACTCACTCCAATACAGCTGTATCCTTCCACCAGGATTCTGGGTTGTGGCTTCTAGAGTTAGGTGACTTGGATTTAAATCCCAGATCTGCCACTTATAAGCTATGTGGTCTTGAGCAAGTTACTTGACCTCTGTGTGCCCCAGTGCTCTCATCTGTGCAGTGGAATGATGGTGATAGCATTATCATGAGAATTAAATGAATTAATGTGTGCAATGTGCTTGGAAAAGTACCTGACACAGAGCAAATGCTATATAAGGGCTAATTATTACTGCATGCACAGTTATATAAACACTGATGATTAATCTCACCAAAATTATAATATAACCATACTGGGAAGACAGGGTAGTGGGAAGGATATACAAAAATATGGGAGGCTGGAGGGAGAGTTGGATCTCCATTTTCTATAGTGGGAAGTGAGCAAATAATCCCTAAAAGTCAAACATCAAGAAGTAGCAATGCAAGACTTATTATTTGGAGGTATGGAAATCTCCAAATAATTAGCAAAACTAATTAGCTAACATTGGTGAAAGTGACTTCTTGTGGGGAATGGGCAAAGGGAGCACAGGGAGCTGGGGTTTTTTCTTTTAACACATTCTAAGAGACTGTGTAAATTTGTAAAAACTAAAACTAAAAACATTAATTGCATAACTAGTGATTTAATGTCCATGTCCCCATCTAGAATGCAAGCTCCAAGCAGGCACAGCCTCTTCTGGTCTGCTCTCCTCCATATGTATCTTGACACCCTGGCAAGGCCAGCACCTGCAGGTATTCAGTAAACCATTTAGAAGGAAACATTCAAGGGCAAGTATGCTTTGGAAAGACATCCTGCATGAAATCTGAGTGTGGACAAAATAATCTATGATCCTAACCTTCCTTCCTTCTCATCTCAATTCCTCTTAACCCTGCTGCTATGGTCCAAATTCTCCTTTCTTTTATGCTTAAATTTTCAAATAAGTGGTCAATTCTCATTGCCTCCATTGTTTCATGAGCCTCTTTGGCAACCAGGAATTTTTCTCTCCCATTATTTTTCTGAATCTGCTCTCCTAGATCAAAGAATTCTTTCTTGCCAAACCTGTGTCCTTTTCTCAGTCTTCCTTTACCTCTTGCATCATCTAACATGGCAGATGGTTTCCTTCTCTTGAAGCCCTTCCTTCCTGTGGGCCTCTCCCAACCTTTCCAGCTACTCCTCCTCTGGCTTTTTCTGGTCTCTTCCTGTTCCAGACTGCACGTGTCTCAGGCTTTCCTCATCTGTTCTTTCTTCTGTGAACTGACTCTTTTCTCATGGCTGTAGTATCAACCTTGGTCTGATGATTGAACCTCTAGCTTGAGTCCCTAGACTGCCACTTAACATATTTCCTGCCAGAGGATTCCTTTATTTGGATGACCAGAGTCACCCCCAAGTCCAGATTTAAACCCCTCAAACAATGAGACTGGTATGGCTGCAGTTAATGGTCCACAATATTGGCAGATAATACTTTCTGTTCAGATTGGTTCCTGGCTTCATCACTTTCCTATCCAATGAGCTTCATTGAGACACACTACGCTTGACCAGTGAAGATACTTTTAGAGAAATTCTTAATTCTGTAAGTCTTAGTTTCTTCCTTTGTAAATTGTTTCATTTGAGCAAATGTTTTCCAGCTTAAAAAGAAAAAAAAAAGCTTGGCAATCACTGGCAAAAAGTCAAAACACTGCCGAAACACTGTAATTCAAGACCAGCTATGATTTGGCTCAGAATTTCCCATCCAACATTATCTGTGCTTCTTAGCAGAAACAGAGAAGGTGACATAGCAGTATGATTAAGAGCACAGGACGGGAAGGGGGCTCCATTATTTACTGTCTGCGAGACGTTGGGGAAGTGGCTCAGCTTCTCTGAGCTTCAGTTTCTTCATCTATAAAATGGGGACAAGAATAGTACATACCTCATGGACTATTGTGACAAATAAATGAACTAATGGATATAAAGTTCTTAGAGAGGACCTGACACATAATTCATGTGATTAACCATGTGACCCAAGGAAGGTCACTCAACCTCTCTGCGCCTGGGTTTCTCATCTGTAAAATGAGGCTAATAATAGTAATAATACTTATTTTGTGAAGTTGTTTTGAGAATTAAATTAGCTTATTTACTTACTACATTTTTATTTTGAAAAAAAATTTAGGCTCACAGGGAAGTTGCAAAAATAGCACAAAGAGCATAAAGATAAACATATAGATCAATGGAATAAATTTGAGAGTCCAGAAACAAGTGGTCAATTGATTTTTGCCAAAAGGGAAAAGAATAGCCTTTATAAATATGGTGCTGGGACAACTGGATATCCACATGCAAAAGAATGAATCTGGACCCCTATCTCATACCACACACAAAAATTAACTCAATGTGAATCATAGACCTTTATGTAACAGCTAAAACTATAAAACTCTGAGAGGAAAACCTAGGAGTACATCTTTGTGACTTAGGTCGGGCAATGATTTCTCAGATTTGACACCAACATCGTAAGCAATAGAAGAGAAGATTTGAAAAGTTGTCGTTTATCTGAATTAAAAACTTCTGTGCTTCAAAGAACACTATCAAGAAAGTGAAGATAACCCAAAGAAATAGGAGAAAAATTTTGCAATCATATATATAACAGGGACTTGAATCTAGAATATGTAAAAACTCCTACAGCTAAAGTAAGTAAAAAGACAACCCAATTCCAATACGTGTGTGTGTGGGGGGGGGGGGGGTTCCCATGCACACCAAGCAATTCTCTAACACCAGCAGGGAGTCCCAAGAATTCAACTCAATTCTGACACTAATCTGCTCAGAGACAGCCCCAGATTCTCCAGGTTAGGGGCTCAGACATACAAGGATGCCCTTCATCCCTCCACCCCAGTGCCAGTCACAAGTCCGACTGCTCCCTATGCTTCTGACCAGTTGGAGGTTCCAACAACCTCCCCATTATGTTCATTTAATTTGCTACAGGAGCTCATGGAACTCAGGAAAACATTTACTTTACCAGTTTAATAAACAATACTGTAAAGAACACAAATTAATAGCCAGATGAAGACATACATGATGCAATGTCCCAAATAAAGGAGCTTCTGTCTTCGAGGAGTTTCGGTCCTGTCTTGGTGGCACGTGGAAGCGCTCTGGTTCCCCAGCATGGAAGAATAATCTCAGGGACGCAAGATGCAAAAAGAGACCAATATGCTCTCCTTCTGGGTTTTTGGGAAGGCTTCATTGCATAGTCATGATTGCCTAAGTCACTACCTCCAGCCCCTCTCCCCTCCTAGGAGGTTGGGGGCTGGGACTACAAGTTCCCACCCTCTAATCACCAGTGGTTGGTTCCCCTAACAACCCTGGCCCTTGCATGGGGTCCAAAAGTCTCATTAACATAACATTATATCCAGACATTCAGATGTTTGAAGCATTTTCAGGATCTGCAAATTAAGACCAAATATATATGAGAAATATATATTTGGTCATCTGATTGACCAAATACACATTTCTTATAAATCATTATACCACACCAATAAAAAGACAACCCAATTTAAAAATGGGCAGAGAAACAAGAAAACATTTCTTCAGATCAGGCAAATCTATAGAGACAGAAAGCAGATTAGTGGCTGTGTAGGGCTGAGGAGTATGATGGGGATGATGAGACTATTCTGGCAGTAGATGATTATAATTGCATGACTCAAATATACTGAAGACCATTGGATTCTTTTTTTTGACTTTTTTTTATTAAGGTAGTATTGATATACACTCTTATGAAGGCTTCACATGAAAAAACAATGTGGTTACTACATTTACCCATATTATCAAGTCCCCACTCATACCCCAATGCAGTCACTGTCCATCAGTGTAGTAAGATGCCACAGATTCACTGTTTGCCTTCTCTGTGCTACACTGTTTTCCCCGTGATCCCCCACACCATGTGTACTAAACATAATACCCCTCAATCCCCTTCTCCCTCCCTCCCTCCCCACCCGCCCTCCCACACCCCTCCCCTTTGGTAACCACTAGTTCCTTCTTGGAGTCTCTGAGTCTTCCACTATTTTGTCCCTTCAGTTTTGCTTCGTTGTTATACTCCACAAATGAGGGAAATCATTTGGCACTTGTCTTTCTCTGCCTGACTTATTTCACTGAGCATAATATCCTCCAGCTCCATCCATGTTGTTGCAAATGGCAGGATTTGTTTCCTTCTTATGGCTGAATAGTATTCCATTGTGTATATGTACCACATCTTCTTTACCCATTCATCTACTGATGGACACTTAGGTTGCTTCCATATCTTGGCTATTGTAAAAAGTGCTACAATAAACATAGGGGTGCATATGTCTTTTTGAATCTGAGAAGTTGTATTCTTTGGGTAAATTCCAAGGAGTGGGATTCCCGGGTCAAATGGTATTTCTATTTTTAGTTTTTTGAGGAATCTCCATATTGCTTTCCACAATGGTTGAACTAGCTTACATTCCCACCAGCAGTGTAGCAGGGTTCCCCTTTCTTCGCATTCTTGGCAGCATTTGTTGTTTTTAGTCTTTTGGATGGTGGCCATCCTTACTGGTGTGAGGTGACAGCTCATTGTGGTTTTAATCTGCATTTCCCTGATGATTAGTGATGTGGAGCATCTTTTCATGTGTCTGTTGGCCATCTGAATTTCTTCTTTGGAGAGTGTCTGTTCAGATCCTCTGCCCATTTTTTAATTGGGTTATTTGCTTTTTGGGTGTAGAGGTGTGTAAGTTCTTTATATATTTTGGATGTTAACCCCTTGTCGGATATGTCATTTACAAATATATTCTCCCATACTGTTGGACGCCTTTTTGTTCTGTTGATGGTGTCCTTTGCTGTACAGAAACCTTTTAGTTTGATGTATCCCATGAGTTCATTTTTGCTTTTGTTTCCCTTGCTTGAGGAGATGTGTTCAGGAAAAAGTCGTTCATGCTTATATTCAGGAGATTTTTGCCTATGTTGTCTTCTAAGAGTTTTATGTTTTCATGACTTACATTCAGGTCCTTGATCCAGTTCAAGTTTACTTTTGTGTATGGGTTTAAACAACAATCCAGTTTCATTCTCTTGCATGTAGCTGTCCAGTTTTGCCAACACCAGCTGTTGAAGAGGCTGTTATTTCCCCATTGTATGTCCATGGCTCCTTTATCATATATTAATTGACCATATATGCTTGGGTTTATATCAGGGCTCTCTAGTCTGTTCCATTGGTCTATGGGTCTGTTCTTGTGCCAGTACCAAATTGTCTTGAGTACTATGGCTTTGTAGTAAAGCTTGAAGTTGGGGAGCATAATCCCCTCAGCTTTATTCTTCCTTCTCAGGATTGCTTTGGCTATTCAGGATCTTTTGTGGTTCCATATGAATTTTAGAATGATTTTCTCTAGTTCGTTGAAAAATGCCGTTGGTATTTTGATAGGAATTGCATTGAATCTGTAGATTGCTTTAGACAGGATGACCATTTTGACAATATTAACCATTGGATTCTATACCTTAAAAAGGGGAACTTATAGACTACAAATTATTTCCAAATAATGCTATTTAGAAAACAGGACAGAGTTCCTATGTACCTTTCACCCATTAGAGAACTTCTTACATAATAGTAGAACAATCAAAACCAGGAAATTGACATTGGTACAATACTATTAACCAAACTAAATATAACTGGATTTTACCAGGGTTTAGAACAATACCTGGTGCACAGTGAACCTTATATAGGCGGTGAGGACTTCACCACAATGACGATGAGGAACTTAACAACGATGCTGGACTTTCGACTGTAGCCTGTGTTGATAGGCTGGCGGTTTTCAGAGTATCCCCTGTTCATTTCTTTTACTAAACTCCACCTCTAGCAGTTTCCACCCCATGAAATTCCCTTTTCCCTCCTCTTTCTTTGCTCCATCAAATCTTTCACATTCATCCATCCCATTGTCATCGAATCTTTAATAATGCTCCTCTCCCTTCTTTTAACTGTATGAACCTCCTCACCAGCCAGCACTTGCCTGGATTCCCCTTTGCATTTTTCTCCAATTACTTCATCTTTGAGTCCTAAATCCTTATCCAGATCGAGAGGCTGTATGAGTTACAATTCCTCTGCATCCTCCACAATAAACTCCGTGAGAGCCCAAACTTATCTGTTGACTATGTCAGATTCACAGTTGTTACCGAAGGATGAGCAAGAGAGATGGGAAGGGACACAATGATGCCAGGAGATGAACAGCAATTCAGACAGCAAGACATATGCAAAGCCTGAAGGAGTCCAGAAGCGTTCCTAAGGTGTCCACCATACACTCTATAGTGTAATCATTGCCAGAGAGAGAAAAGAGGAATGCAGTGGGAAGGGGAAATGACACCCAGCAATGTGGCTCCCCATGGCCTCTTTTATCTTTATCTGTTCATTGACTAACTTCTCCTTTACTTCTCAGGCAGGGTTAAATGCCCTGCCCTCATCTCCCACCACATTGCATTGTAAAAAACTGGGTTTCTGCCTGCCTCCCTGCTGCTCTATGAGCTCGGGGAGGTTGCCTTTTTCCCCGGCCATATTCCCAAATCCTAATACATAGTGGGAATACAATAAATGCTGGTTGAATGCATGAACAAAGAACTGACTCAAAACCAGCACTGCACCTCAAGTCTACATTTATGACACAAGACACAGAACAATGTGCAAATTTGGAAGAGTTATTAAAACTGTGGAAGCTTAGTTCTCTGGGGCACAGTGGGACGCCAAACGCCAACTACACCGCGAACCGCGTCTAATTTAATGCTTCCGCAGAGGCAGCCTGAGATCCGGGAGGCGGGGCTTGCGTTCGAAGCCTTCCGCCTATGGACCCGCCCCCTCCGACTCGATATGAAACTAATTGGTGAGCTCTCTAATCCGTCAGAGTACATCGGCGCCTATTGGGCAGACTGCTGAACGCGGGTTGCGCACTTCCCTGCGGTGGGAACGCAGAGCGGACGTAAGCTTGTCGCCATTGCGCTGCGAAGAAAACGGGCCTCTTTTTGAGGGTTTGTAGGCATCCGTGGTGGCCTTTAAGGACCGGGCTGCAGGAAGGGTGGTGCAGTCGGGCTGAGCGGTCAGGGGTTTTGGGCTTTGCAGGACTGGGCGTACTCTGAGCAGGGCGGTAAAGCAGCCCGGAGGTCTCGACGTTTTCGTGAGCCTGGGCCTGTTGCTCGTTAATTGTTTTTCTTCTGTCGCCCTCCAGATTCTCCGGGTATGGCCGGAGTATTTCCTTACCGAGGGCCGGGCAACCCGGTGCCCGGCCCTCTCGCCCCGCTGCCGGACTATATGTCGGAGGAGAAGCTGCAGGAGAAAGGTAAAGAGCGCGTGCGGCATTGGCGCCTGCGGGCCGGAGACGTGGGGGCGGGTGTGCGCGTGCTCGCAGCAGGTTTGCTTCCTTTCCCCTTTTTGGCAAGTGTCAAAACTTGAAGTGTCAGCTCACTTACTAGCCCCATTTATTTTTTTGTCTGATCAAGACTTTAAAAACGTCTGATATTTGCAGGCACTGATCCAAGCAGTGGGGATACAAGATCGATGAAAGCAAAAACCTTTCCATTATGGTGTTTAAGTTGTTAGGAGGAAGATAGTAAAAAAAAGTAAACTGTAACCATGTCAGTCAGTCAAAAAAGCTCTGAAGGAAAAAATAATGCAGAGTGAGGTGACAGGAGGATTGGCCAGAGGTGCTTCTGCTCTGTGCCCACTCCTTCCTCATACATCCTGACCCAAGCTTACTCTAGGGCAAGAAGTGGGGATGACCGGGCTGTGGGTGTGCCGTCCTTTACTAAGGTGTCTTTATAGCCAGGAAATGGCAGCAATTGCAGGCCAAGCGCTATGCCGAAAAGCGGAAGTTTGGATTTGTGGATGCTCAGAAGGAAGACATGCCCCCAGAACATGTCAGAAAAATCATTCGGGACCACGGAGATATGACCAACAGGAAGTTTCGCCATGACAAAAGGGTCTACTTGGGGTAAGGAACATCTGGAATTGTTTCATTCAGAGTTTGGCCTCTTTCCCTTCTCCCTGTCCCACAGGTTGCAGTCCTGGATAGCTGCTCTGTTACTGAAGCAGGAATCTTCTAGGACAGCCCGTCTTGATGGTTAGAAGAGAAGAGAGAAAGACACTAGGATTCTATGATAATTTCCAGATCTTCCAGTTATGTTCATTATTGCCTTAATTTTTCTTCTTGATCTGGGACTGGAGTTTCTGGAGTTTTATCTTGTCCTGCTGATGCTATAAGATGTCCCTATTTTTGAATGAGTTGAAGCCCAGAGCAGGACACTGCATTTGTGTTACTTCAGGGACCAGAATTCTGAGGTTCAGGATATTTAACTCCTGAGGCCTCTATACTCCTATTTATCTGTGGCCCCAAGCTGACTGAGTACAGGTACAATGCCTTAACAAACCTTTTTTCCATTTGGACGCAGGAGTTCCAAATGTTAGTCAGTTAATGAACTGGTCTAAGACAGCCTTGGGGGTTTTACTTAAAAAGAGAAAACATATATATAAACATGTGTATGTAATATATAAAGTCGGTATATCTGTTTATATGTATGGTATGTATATATTTTGAGAACATTGCTAGGGATATAGCAGTGAACAGGAGGTAATGGCCTTTCTGGAGCTTGCAGTCTAGTGGCATGACAGGTAAATGGTTACAGTAAAGAAGTATGGTGGATATTATATTGCTATTGTTTATGGGAAGATACAAAGAGAGTAGAATGTGTGGTAGCCTAAAAAGCTCTCTTTAGAGGGTCAGCTGTTGGTTTATAAGAACTAAAACCCAGTATCTTAGGACTGTGACGTTTAAAGAAGCATGGCACTATTAGAGAGGGGGAGGCACAGTTCCTAGCCTTGGAGGGCCTGTGTGCTAGGTTTGGGAGTTTGGACTATAGGGTGGAGCTGTCTGTGGAATGTACTGTGATACCACGTGGCTTCTCTGCATGTCACAGGTAGTAGAATGCCCTTCTTGTCATGTCTAATCCTCTTGTCTTCTGCTGTTGCAGTGCCCTCAAGTACATGCCCCACGCAGTCCTCAAACTCCTGGAGAACATGCCTATGCCTTGGGAGCAGATTCGGGATGTGCCTGTGCTGTACCACATCACTGGAGCCATTTCCTTTGTCAATGAGATTCCCTGGGTCATTGAGCCTGTCTACATTTCCCAGTGGGGGTGAGAAGGACTGGAATATGGTCTGTGTGTGGTGGTTGGGGGGTAGTGGATGGAAACTTGTGTGACATTGTTGCATTCCAGGTCAATGTGGATTATGATGCGCCGAGAAAAGAGAGACAGGAGGCATTTCAAGAGGATGCGTTTCCCCCCTTTTGATGATGAGGAGCCACCTTTGGACTATGCTGACAACATCCTAGATGTTGAGCCACTGGAGGCCATTCAGCTAGAGCTGGACCCTGAGGAGGATGCCCCTGTGTTGGACTGGTTCTATGACCATCAGCCACTGAGGGATAGTCGGAAGTGAGTGATGATTGGAATTACCATTCCTGTGACAGTTTCAGAAGTCTTAGGCGTCCTGGGAGAGCAATAGGTAGTGTGGCTTGGTGAGCTAGTTTACCTGCTTGACTTGGGTCTCTCTTTTTTTCCCTAGGTATGTGAATGGCTCCACTTACCAGCGCTGGCAGTTCACACTGCCCATGATGTCCACTCTCTACCGCCTTGCCAATCAGCTCCTGACAGACCTGGTAGATGATAACTACTTCTATCTATTTGATTTGAAGGCCTTCTTTACCTCCAAGGCACTCAATATGGCCATTCCTGGAGGCCCCAAATTTGAACCCCTTGTTCGAGACATCAACCTACAGTAAGTTGGAGAGAGTAGGAGTTTTAGGCACCTTGGGCTGAATAAAATCTAATCTTGATCCTTAAGGTCCCATTGTAGTTTCTACAACTAGTAGAACAAGTCCGCTCATCCTTGATCTTGTTGTGCCTTAGGGATGAAGACTGGAATGAATTCAATGATATCAACAAGATCATCATTCGGCAGCCCATCCGCACTGAATACAAGATTGCATTTCCTTACTTGTACAACAACCTTCCACACCACGTCCACCTCACCTGGTGAGAGCTAGAACACAGCTGGGGGAAGGAGAAGGCTGGCATTAAGGCTGGGCCAGAGCAGGAGAACCATGGCTGACCCCTCTTTGATTTTAGGTACCACACTCCTAATGTTGTGTTCATCAAAACCGAGGATCCTGATTTGCCAGCCTTCTACTTTGATCCTTTGATCAACCCAATTTCCCATAGGCACTCTGTCAAGGTGAGAAGGGGCATTTGACTTAAGCGCTTCCAAGAGAAATTTCCTGACTGTGACTATAAAGTGTTACTAGATAAAAATTTAGGTAGAGGGAGACATGTTTTCCATCCTATTAAGTGCTTCCCTTGAGCTATAAGCTGATTTGGGAATCAAGCACTTGGTTCAGACCAAGTTATTGGTATGATCTAGATTTCTGTGGTCATCCATTTGGGCTTACTGTTACTCCTTTGGGACCTCATAGTCTATTCTGGTCTGTTCCCATAGTGCTTTTCTGGTGCTTAAATCATTTTATTGAGGTATAATTTACATACCATGCAGTTCACCCATTTAAAGTATATAATTCAGTCGTCAGTTTTTAGTTTATTCATAGATTTTGCAGCCATCACCACAGGCAATTCTAGAATATATTTTCATCACCCTTAAAAAGAAACCTTGTACCTGTTAGCAGTTACTTTACATTTTCCTAAAATCTCCCTTGCCTGGGAACACTGCTACAATCTGTTTTGTGTCTATAGATTTGTCTGTTCTGGACATTTCATAGAAACAGAATCATACTTGATGCATATGTGATCTTTTCTGACTGACTTCTTACACTTGGAATAATGTTTTTGATGCTCATCTATATTCCAGTGTGTTCTTAACATGAACACATCTCCTTGCTCAAGCCGTTCTTGGAGCCTGGGCAAGAGGTGTTTGCAGTGTTTACCTCCTGCTGGGCTCCTCTGAGAGGCCTTGGGCGGTGAGCCCGTTGGGGTGTGAGGAGTGATGCCCGTTCTCCTGGTTGGCCCTGGCTGGGTCTCTGCTCCTTCGGCCTCCTTGGCCCTGGCCCTTTAGGGCTTCTCTTGTGAGCCATCCCAGCTTCTATGGCAGATGCAGCCACTGCCTGGCCCTGGAGAGATTCCCTCTCTTCCCAGTTCTCTGCCTAGATGAGCGGGAGCTGAACCCTTGGGGGTTCTTCTTTCAGAGCCAAGAGCCATTGCCAGACGATGATGAGGAGTTTGAGCTCCCAGAGTTTGTGGAGCCCTTCCTGAAGGACACACCCCTCTACACAGACAATACAGCAAACGGCATTGCCCTGCTGTGGGCTCCACGGCCCTTCAACCTGCGCTCTGGTCGCACTCGCCGCGCCCTAGACATCCCCCTTGTCAAGAACTGGTAAGAGTTCTCCCTGGGGGGGGTGGTAGTAGATGTATAGAAAAAAGACCCCCATCTGGGTAGGCATGCAGCCTATATCAGTGGCTTGAAGGAGACATGAGCCAGGCTCTGGTGGGCATGTTTTCCCAGGTATCGGGAGCATTGTCCTGCTGGGCAGCCCGTGAAAGTGCGGGTCTCCTACCAGAAGCTGCTTAAGTACTATGTGCTGAATGCGCTGAAGCACCGGCCCCCTAAAGCCCAAAAGAAGAGGTAAGGTGCCTGAGGGCCCATGCTTAGACTTCCTTTGTTCCAAAGATTATCAGGAAGCTAACTCTCACCCTTCTCATTCCCACCCCAGGTATCTGTTCCGCTCCTTCAAAGCCACCAAATTCTTTCAGTCTACGAAACTGGACTGGGTGGAGGTGGGGCTACAGGTTTGCCGCCAGGGCTACAACATGCTCAACCTTCTTATTCACCGTAAAAACCTCAACTATCTGCACTTGGATTACAACTTCAACCTCAAGCCTGTCAAGACGCTCACCACCAAGGTGCCTGCATTGGACCTTAAGGGTGTCCTGGTCTTGAGGGCCGGCTGGGTTTGCTCCTGCCTCTAGGCGTACATCCAAGTCAGGACCATTGCTGATGCGTGTTTTTCTGTCTTGGCATCTTGTCCAGGAAAGAAAGAAATCTCGTTTTGGGAATGCTTTCCATCTGTGTCGAGAAGTCCTGCGTTTAACTAAGCTGGTGGTGGATAGTCATGTGCAGTATCGGTTGGGCAATGTGGATGCCTTCCAGGTGACGCCGTGTATCCCCAGTCCCTGCCCCAGGTGGGGAAGCGGGGTGAACCCTGGGTGGACCGCGGCGCTAGCTCCAGCTTAAAGCAATTGATGACAATTGTGTTGCAGCTGGCAGATGGGCTGCAGTACATCTTCGCCCACGTGGGGCAGCTGACAGGCATGTACCGGTACAAGTACAAGCTGATGCGGCAGATTCGCATGTGCAAGGACCTGAAGCATCTCATCTATTACCGCTTCAACACGGTGGGACCCTGCCCTCATGTGCTCACTGTTTCTGATCCACTTTTAATTTTTACAGCTAGTCAGGGCTCCTCCCGGGGATGTATTTGGAGAGAGGTTCTGAGTGTGTCATTGCTGATTTCTCCTAGTAAATCTCAACACTTTCCCCAAAAGTCCACCTTTAGGTCTAAAGAGGGAATCTCGGTACTGGTTTCTGCTTTAAAATTTCTCATTAAAAAAAAATTCTCATTCACTCCATTTTAGATGTTGAGATGCCAGAGTTTTTCCTTTTTTCCTCTCATTGCCATCCATGGTGCTCTACCTGCCCTGCCTTTGTCCACTTCTCTCTTGTTGTCTAAAGGAACTGCTAATTTGTATCCCTGGTTTCTGCTTGGGATCATAGGGCCCCGTGGGGAAGGGCCCTGGCTGTGGCTTCTGGGCTGCTGGCTGGAGGGTCTGGCTGTTCTTCATGCGTGGTATCACCCCTTTGTTGGAGAGGTGGCTGGGCAACCTTCTGGCCCGGCAGTTTGAAGGTGAGTGGTTTTCTCTTATTTCCCCCCTTATGTCAAGGGTAGGTCATGTGTGTTCTGTTCAGTCCCCTTGCCCTTGTTTGAGACTCTTGGAGTCCCTTCCTGTTAGATTGCCTGGAAGTCCCATTTACCCATGAGCCTGTCCTAGCATTCTGTTTCTTGGGCCTCTTTCTGGGGCCTTGAGGATATGGTACATTTGCAGGATGGAAGTTCCTCTAAAGTATGGTTGTGAATATCTTAGCAGGTTTGTCTTTTTCCATGTATTGGGCACATGGACACATGATACCTACTGATTTCAGTGTGACTGTGGTTAAGGGGACACGAAGGGAGAGACCCCTCCTGCTTTTTTAATCACTTTCACTTCTAGGCCGACACTCGAAGGGAGTGGCAAAGACCGTAACAAAGCAGCGAGTGGAGTCGCATTTTGACCTTGAGCTTCGGGCAGCTGTGATGCATGACATTCTGGACATGATGCCTGAGGGGATCAAACAGAACAAGGCCCGGACGATCCTGCAGCACCTCAGTGAAGCCTGGCGCTGCTGGAAGGCCAACATTCCCTGGAAGGTGGGTGTCTCTCGCACTCTGAGGAGGCATACAACTCATCTTCCTGGGGTTAGGATTACCACTCCCAGACTCCATTACAGGGTCGTGTGTCTCCCGTAACTTTCTCATCATGCCTTTTGCCCTTTCAGGTCCCTGGGCTGCCAACACCCATAGAAAATATGATCCTTCGATATGTGAAGGCTAAGGCTGACTGGTGGACCAACACTGCCCACTATAACCGAGAACGGATCCGCCGTGGGGCCACTGTGGACAAGACTGTTTGCAAAAAGAACCTGGGCCGCCTCACTCGGCTCTACCTGAAGGCAGAACAGGAGAGGCAACATAACTACCTGAAGGTTGGGCAGCAGGGCTGGGCTGGGTGTGGGAGGTGGGCAGGGGTGTGGGCTGTCGTTGGGACCATGCCTTATTCCTGGAGGGATTGGGCTATAGTGGGAGGCTAATTGTCATGGCTGCCCGGCAGGATGGGCCTTACATCACAGCAGAGGAAGCGGTGGCAGTGTATACCACCACGGTGCATTGGCTGGAAAGCCGGAGGTTCTCCCCCATCCCATTTCCCCCGCTGTCCTACAAGCATGACACCAAGTTGCTCATCTTAGCTTTGGAGCGGCTCAAGGAAGCTTACAGGTGAGGAGCAGAGTAGGCGGGTTCCTGTGGGGCGGTAACAGCTGGGCATAGTGTCACTGTCGGGAGTCCGAGGGCAGAAGGTCTAGCCTCCGTCCTTCTTGGGTTTGGCTCCCTCTTGGTTTTTCATCCACCTTTCCTGTTGCCCTGTCAGCGTGAAGTCTCGGTTGAACCAGTCTCAGAGGGAGGAGCTGGGTCTGATCGAACAAGCCTATGACAACCCCCACGAGGCACTGTCCCGCATCAAGCGTCACCTCCTCACACAGAGAGCCTTTAAAGAAGTGAGTGAGATGCCGCCCCCAAGTTTTCTTTGGCTCTGCTGTTCGCTTGTGGCGCTCATGGTGGCAGGTTGCCTCAGGTGATCTGCGGATTAGTGCGAACCAGCTTCTGTGTCCTACAGGTAGGCATTGAGTTCATGGACCTCTATAGCCACCTGGTGCCAGTATATGACGTGGAGCCACTGGAGAAGATAACCGATGCCTACCTGGACCAGTACCTGTGGTATGAAGCTGACAAGCGCCGTCTTTTCCCACCTTGGATCAAGCCTGCTGACACAGAACCACCTCCTCTGCTTGTGTACAAGTGGTGCCAAGGTAAAACTTCTCTTGGTTTGATGAAAAGAGGTGGATTGAGTTCTACATCAAAATTCTCATCCTGGTGGTATAATTTACTGTTGACATGGTACCTGCATGTTGCAGGGAAGTAGTGTTGATGTCAAACTGAGCAAAGCTGACTCTCCCAGTGATCCAGATGAATGAAAGGAGTGGTGGTGCCTGCATCATGGAGAGTGATAGCTTTTGTAGGCGCTACCCGGGTGGAATTTCTAACCTGCTGG
Source organism: Phataginus tricuspis (assembly GCA_029783875.1). NCBI lineage: Eukaryota > Metazoa > Chordata > Mammalia > Pholidota > Manidae > Phataginus > Phataginus tricuspis. The sequence continues at coordinate 5,171,898 of JAQQAC010004778.1, read as the reverse complement.
ATATCTGTCTTGCCTACTCCTCAGGCATCAATAACCTGCAGGATGTGTGGGAGACAAGTGAGGGCGAGTGCAATGTCATGCTGGAGTCACGCTTTGAGAAGATGTATGAGAAGATCGACTTGACCCTGCTTAATAGGTTGCTGCGACTCATTGTAGACCACAACATAGCCGACTACATGACAGCCAAGAACAATGTCGTCATCAACTATAAGGTGTGTCTTGGGGTCAGGGTAGCAAAGAATTTGTGGGAGTTGGGGGAGTCTGGCCCCTTGAGTTAGAATTTGTTGAGGGGAGAACCCAGGAGGAGAGGACCTGGAAGCTTGGGATATGGCCGTGGTGTGCGAGCTGTTAAAGAGCTCAAGCCTCTCTTCTAGGACATGAACCACACGAATTCCTACGGTATCATCAGAGGCCTGCAGTTTGCCTCCTTCATCGTGCAGTACTATGGCCTGGTGATGGATTTGCTTGTGTTGGGACTGCACCGGGCCAGTGAGATGGCTGGGCCCCCTCAGATGCCAAATGACTTCCTCAGTTTCCAGGACATAGCCACGGAGGCTGCCCACCCCATCCGTCTCTTCTGCAGATACATTGATCGCATCCACATTTTCTTCAGGTGAGTGCGTGCCTGGCTTCTTAGCCTTACGGGCATTGAGGCCTGAGCCTGTGCCTGGCCTGGGAAGGCGGCTGTTTTGCCTCAGTTGACGTGCTGCTGGGTGAAGGCTCTAAAGTGGAGTGAAATCTGAGGGGCGTGGGGGTCGGGGGTGGGCTCCATCCGTGGAGCTGTAGGTTTCGTGGCGTTCCAGTGCATTTGGGCCTCAGCAGTGGACCTTGCCTGGTGTAGGTTCACAGCTGACGAGGCTCGGGACCTGATCCAGCGTTACCTGACAGAACACCCTGACCCCAACAATGAGAACATCGTTGGCTATAACAACAAGAAGTGCTGGCCCCGAGATGCCCGCATGCGCCTCATGAAGCATGATGTCAACTTGTGAGTATAAGTTGGGGCTACGGGGGTTGGAAGGACATCGGCCTGAGGCAACCAGAGAACAATTAGAGGGATCTATGAGGTTGTGTCCTGGGTGGGATATCACCAGTCCAGCTTTTGAAGGGAAGTTCTGTCAGGGCACTGACTGAGCCTGTGTTCTCTGTGGGCAGGGGTCGGGCAGTGTTCTGGGACATCAAGAACCGTCTGCCACGGTCTGTGACTACAGTTCAGTGGGAGAACAGCTTCGTGTCTGTGTACAGTAAGGACAACCCCAACCTGCTGTTCAACATGTGTGGCTTTGAGTGCCGCATCCTGCCTAAATGTCGTACCAGTTATGAGGAGTTCACCCACAAGGATGGGGTCTGGAACCTACAGAATGAGGTACAGCCCAGAAAGGGGGTAGGAGTAGCACTGCCGCCCGGTACCCCCAAGGAGAACAGGGGGCGAGGAGCGCCGGGACACCGTATCAGGCAGCCTTGTTGGGCGGGCAGGGAATAGTGGTGGCCAGAGGTGATCCTTGGTCCTGTGGCGGTACTGGAGGGAGACAAATTAACCTTGACCCTGTGGTCTAGGTTACTAAGGAACGGACAGCTCAGTGTTTCCTGCGTGTGGACGATGAGTCAATGCAGCGCTTCCACAATCGTGTGCGTCAAATTCTGATGGCCTCTGGCTCCACCACCTTCACCAAGGTATGCAAGGCAGTCAACCCCATCTCCCTCAGGTCCATCTCACATCTCTTTAGCTCTTCCTTTGCTGTCCTTTCTCCCCAGCTTTGCTCAGTGTAGCAGTCTTCTCCATGCTTTGTGGTACAACAATATAGAGTGTTGAATCAGTGCAGCTAGTTTCTGAGAATTCCCCGGAGGAATTCTGCGGCCTACTCCAGTGTGTTTGTGATGACTGTAAATTAAGGTCAGAGTAGAAGTTGGATTCTGTGTTAGGTGGTTCACATCTTTGGGGAAGGTGAATTTAGAGGAACAGGATGGGAGATCGGGTGTGGGGACTACTGCTGAAGTCCAGATAAAAATGATGAGAGGTGAAAGTAGAGGTAAGGAGGGGAACAGATTTTAAAGTAGTTAGCAGGTAAAATCAGCAGAGCTTTGTTTCGGAGGGATGCCAGAGGGAAAGAAAGAAGAAATTAAATAACATTCAGTTTTTGGCATGGATGACTAGCTATTGGTGCCACCAACTGGAAGATTTCAAGAAGAAAGGCAGGCTTAGGAGGGAAGTTAAATGAATGTAGTTTAGAAAGTAAAAAGTTTGAGGTTCCTGAGAACATTCAGATGGAGGTGTCCAGCAGGCGTTTTAATTTTATCATGTTTCTTCAATTCCAAGATAAATGTGTGTGTGTGTTTATTTTTTTTCCCATTAGTGGTGCTGCTTAAATTGGTGCTGTCTTAGACTTTTTGAAAAATACTCTTGAGTTTGAAACTCCAGGGAGAGGAATGAGATGAGAAAGTAAGGCATCCTGTGTGGATCCCGTGCATTCTGAAGCTTGGAGAAGATGGCTGGGTTGAAGATGTAGATCTAGGAGTCTGTCCGCACACAGGAGGTGGTTGAAAGCTCAAGAGTGAGCCGATTATGCAGGGAGTGTAAGGAGTGGGAGGAGCAGAGGGATGTTTGGAACTGTAGTGAAAGCCGAGCAGCAGTGTGGCCAGACGGGGACGGTGGCGGGTCATGGGAGCCAAGGCTGGCAGGAGTTGGGGTGGGCACTTAACAGTGTCAGTGGCCAAAGTGTGTTTCAGTTAGGTAAGGCCTGAAAGATGTCCATTGGATTTGACAGAACGTCATTGGTGACCTTAGCAAGACATGTTTCAGAAATAGCCGAAATAGAAACCAGATTGCAGAGGGCAAGTCTTTATGGGAAGTGAGGGAGTGGAGACAGCAAGGACTGTGAATTTCCCAGAGCTGGAGTAAGAGGAGGAAGGACGTTAGATGCCGCCTAGAGGGAGATAGAAACCAAGCCAGGTATTTTAAATGGGAGTGACCTGAGTTATGTGTAAATAAAGAAGGAGCCAGTGGCAGTTCAGAGTGTGGTAGACAGGTGTGGTAAGTGATGGAACAGTGTTCCAGAGGAGTTGAGTAGGGGTAGAGTGGAGGGCGAGCAGAGGGAAACATCCCTGAACCTAATAGGAAGGTCTGGTTAGATGTGAACACAGATAAGTTTAGTGGGAAGTTATATAACAAATCTCAAATTTTTTCAGCTTTACCTGGGCTGGAGTGAGGGGCATGGGGTGTTGGACTTGAGCTCAGTGGTTAGGGAAAGATGCGATTGTGTACTCTGGGTGGGTTTCAAGAAAATGAAGGTAACTATCTTGCTGCTCGGTGATGGGATGGAGACAGTGGATATGTTGTCGTGGTGCTTTAGGATGGAGGTTTTGACAGAGGGCTGTTGTGGAGTTGTAAGGAATTGGATGCAGGGAAATCAAGGGTGCTGGCCTCATCAGGGTCCTGGATTCTGGGAGGGGAGAGAAGGAAGAGGCCAATGGCCTTGGGGAAAAGACTAGAAATCGAGAACAGATGTGTGAGAGTTTAGGGCCTGAGTAATGGAGGACTGTCAGGGTTTAGGAAGGCAGTTCACTATACTAGTTAGAAGCACAGATTCTGGAGTCAAACTGGGTTTGGATCACAGCTCTCTGCATACTAATCGGGAACTTGGGCAAAGTCATCCACTTGGGGGCTGAGTTCCCTCATCTGTAAAATGGGCATATTGCTATATTACCTAGCTCCAGAGGGCTTTTGTGAGAATTAAATAATGCATGTAGTAAGCTTTATTACTTGATCAATTGCTTAATAAATGTTTGGTCTCATTAATTAGAGGAATCAGAGATTATGATCAGATGATAGGATATTGGAATTTGTTTCCTGAGGGTTAAGGTAAAGCAGTTATTTATTTATTTATTTTTAATGAAGTATCATGGATACACAATCTTATGTTGGTTTCAAACGTTACAACACTGGTTTAACAGTTACCCATATTATTAAATCCTCACCCCCTGTAGTGCAGTTACTATCTATTATTGTAGAAAGATGTTATAGAATCACTGAGTATGTTCTCCATTAGCCCCTGCCCCTCCCCCATAATAATCACTAGTCACTTCTCAGTATCTGTGAGTCTACTGCTGTTTTGAAGGTAGAGCTGTTCTTGTAATAACATTTCTTGGTCTTCCAAGGTTGACTGGACCTTATGGCCCTGTTCTTGTCCTCTAAGATTGTCCTTCCCCTTGTCCTCTTCTCACTGGTGCCCACCACCTCAGGTGCCCCCAGTCTTGCTTTAGGTAATGCAGTGCACGAGCCCAGGCGTGGAGGCAGGACCCTTCTCTTCAGTCCTAGTGGTAACTGAGGGCTAGAACATTTAAACAAGACTAATGAGCAAGTTATGTAAACTGAATTTGCCTCCTTTATGAAGACTTAAAGGCATAATATGTGTAAAGTTCTTAACTGTGGCACCTAGAACATAAAAGTCACTCACTGTTGTTTTCCTCCTTGCCTTCCTCCATCCCCAGGAACCTCTCTTAAAGGAACATGGTACTCCTTGGGACTTAGTCCCCTCCAGGTTAAAGCTCTGATAACTGCAGCAGAATTGGTGTGCTCTGTGATACGAGCCGTGCAGCTGGCAATTCTAAGAACCAGATGGAGTCAGAACTTACTAAGATTCAGGCGTGTGTTTGCCTTCACCCCCAGATCTAGCCCATTCTGGCCCCTGGCCCACCGTGCTGTAGGTCTGCTGCCTAGGTTGTTTCATCCTGAACACAAGCCAGATGTTCATTGTAGCATTTGTGATTTTTGGTTCAGGCTGTTAACCTCAAACTCCACAGTCCCTTCATCCTGCCTGCCTAAGTACTACTGTTTGCTCATGGCAATTTCTGTAACTTGAGCTAATGTGATCTTTCACTTCAATAATTGTCCAGAAAACATTCCTCACCTTAGTCTTGATTATGTCATTTGGCATTTTTGGTTTGCTTTCTTTTTTCATTGATCTTTTTGAAGAACCAGCTTTAGTTTCATTTGAGTTGTTTTTTTTTCTTTTTCATTGATTTCTCCTCTTACAGTATATTTCCTTTTCTTACTTTGGGTTTAATTTGCTTAGTTTTCTAGTTTGTTAAGGTACAGGGTAGATGATCAGTTTTGAACCTTTCAGTGCTGTAGATAATGCTGTAAATTTCCTTCTGAGCACCGCTTTAGCTGCTTTCCTCAAGTTCTGATAGGCTGTTCTCGTTTTCATTCCATTAAAAGTATTTTCTAATTTCCCTTGTGAGTTCTTGTTTCACCCATAGGTTATTTATGCTCTTTAGAAATAGGCTCTTTAATTTTCAAGATTTTGAAGACTTTTCCAAAGGTATTTTTCTGCTGTTAGTTTCTAGTTTAATTCCATTATGGTCAGAAAACACTCTGTATGATCTTACTTTTTTCAAATATATTAAGACTTGTTGTATGATCTAGCATTTATGGCCTGTCGTGGTGACTGTCATGTGAACTTGAAAAGAATCTGTATTCTGCTGCTGTTGGGTAGGGTTTTATAAATGTCAGTAAGGTCTCGTCTGTTGTGTTCAAGTCTTCGTGTATTTTTTTACTTTTCTGTCTACTTCTATTAATTACTGAGAGAGGAGTGTTGAAAATCTCCAACTACAGTTGTGGATTTATTTATTTCCCCTTTTAGGTCCATCCCTTCAATCTTTTTCTTCAGAGACACTGTTCACTTTAAAGATACAGCCAAGCTTATAGCTTAAAGAAAGCCACATGATATTTTTCAAGAAAATTCTGTATTTTTTGAGCATGGAAGAATGTCTGAAATTCAGGCTGCTCTGGTATCTTTAAAATATTTAGTTGAAACAAAATTACCTATGTAACAATTAGATTGTGATTGTTTAAAAAGGCAAATAATCAAGACATTTTGTTGAACAGAGCCTAATGGGCTTACAGGTGAAAGCCAACAAGTCATCCAGGATATTAGCAGGTTTAGGGGAGGGCGAGCCATGGCCTTGATACCAAATGCAAACTAACAAACCTTTTGTCCGAGGAGCATGAATCTGTGTGGGGGTGATGGCCAAGGAGTGGGAGGCTGTGTCATGAAGAGAGCTGGAATTAGAAATGGACACTGCAGCTATCAAACACACAGACACTTCTATAGATGCAAGCAACTCTGTTGATAGTCCCAAAAGGAATATGTATTGGTCATACCCTTGGGCATAATTATATGATTTTTTTTTTTGAGTCTTATGCTTGAATGGGTCCATTGTTTGTTGCTTCATTTATTTTAGAGCTCTCTTATTTGGTACATAATATATTTAGGATTATTATGTTATCTTATTGAATTGAGTCCTTTATTATAAAATGACCTTCTTTATTCTTGGTAATATTCTTTGCTCAGAAGTCTGTACTTTGTTACCAGTAGTGCTGCTCAAGCTTTGTGTTGTGTTTGCATGGACATCTTTTTCCATCTTTTGACTTTTAACCTGTGTCTTTATAAAGTTAATTTCTTGTAGACAGCACATAGTTGGATCTTTTCTTAAATTTTTTTTTGAAAGTTTGACAGTCTATGCCTTACAAATAGTCTAAATATGATAAGTTTAATATATAACAGTATAGTTAGGTTTAAATTTGTCATCTTGTTTTTTATTTATCTGCTTTTTTTCCTCTTTTCCTGCTTTCTTTTGGATTAGTAGTTTTTATTTTAATTTATTTCCACTCTGCCTATTAGCTACACTTTTTTTTTAATTGGTTGCTCTAGGATTTATAGTATACATCTCTGATTTATCACAGTCTACTGTGGCCATTAGTCTACTACTGATTATTTCATATATAGTATGAGAACCTTACAACAGTATACTTCCATTTTCCTCCTTATTTTTTGTAGTATTTTTGTCATATGTTTTAATTGTACCTGTATTATAAACATAATACTTAATACTTTTGTTTTTGCTTTGTAAAAAGCTTATATCTTTTATAGAAATTGTAAAATGAGCAAAAATGTCTTTACATCTTACCCACATACTTACTAAATCTAGTGTTCTTCATTACTTTATATAGATTCAAATTTCCATCTGGTATTATTTTTTGTTGAAAGAATTTCCTTTTATATTTCTTTTACTAAAGGTCTACTGGCAATGAGTACACTCTGCTTTTGTTTGTTTGGGAAAGTATTTATTTTGTCTTCATTTCTATTAACATAAACCATTATATTCTTCCTGAAGTTTCATGTTATTAATCCCATCAGTGTATTTTTTTCTTTCAAATATTGTAACTTTTATCTCAACTTTCCATTTGGATCTTTAACATCTTTTTCTCTCCTCATTTTGTTCATTTTTCTTCGTAATTGCAAGATTTTTAATGGCTGTTTTAAGGCCCTTGTTCACTAATTCCATTTTCTGTGTTTGTGGGTCTGTTTCTGTTGACAGATTTTTTTTCTGGGTATGGGTAATTTATTCCTACTTTGCACAGTAAATTTTGATTGAATGCTAGAAATAGAGAATTATATATTGTTCATTTTTATGGATTTTGTTATGTTCTTTTATTTTTTTTTTTATCTTTTATTTATTTTTTTTTACAATTTATTTTGGTATCATTAATTTACAGTTACATGTGCAATATTATGGTGATTAAACTACCCCCTTCATCAGGTCCCCCCCACCAACCCCATTACAGTCACAGTCCATCAGCGTAGTGAGATGCTATAGAGTCACTACTTGTCTTCTCTGAGTTGTACAGCCCTCCCCGTGCCCCCGCTACCTTATGTCTGCTAATCGTAATACCCCTTTTACCCTCTTATCCCTCCCTTCCCACCCATTTTCCTCAGTCCCTTTCCCTTTGGTAACTATTAGTCCATTCTTGGGTTCTGTGAGTCTGCTGCTGTTTTGTTCCTTCAGTTTTTTTCTTTGTTCTTATACTCCACATATGAGTGAAATCATTTGATACTTGTCTTTTTCGGCTTGGCTTATTTCACTGAGCATAATACCCTCTAACTCCATCCATGTTGTTGCAAATGGTAGGATTTGTTTTCTTCTTATGGCTGAATAATACTCCATTGTGTATATGTACCACATCTTCTTAATCCATTCATCTACTGATGGACACTTAGGCTGTTTCCATTTCTTGGGTATTGTAAATAGTGCTGCAATAAACAGAGGGGTGCATCTGTCTTTGTGAAACTGGGCTGCTGCATTCTTAGGGTAAATTCCTAGGAGTGGGATTCCTGGGTCAAATGGTATTTCTATTTTGAGTTTTTTGAGGAACCTCCATACTGATTTCCACAATGGTTGAACTAATTTGCATTCCCACCAGCAGTGTAGGAGAGTTCCCTTTTCTCCACATCCTCGCCAACATTTGTTGTTTGTGTTTTGGATGTTGGCCATCCTCACTGGTGTGAGGTGATATTTCATTGTGGTTTTAATCTGCATTTCTCTGATGACCAGCGATGTGGAGCATCTTTTCATGTGCCTGTTGGCCATCTGAATTTCTTCTTTAGAGAAGTGTCTATTCATGTCCTGTGCCCATTTCTTAATTGGATTATTTGCTTTTTGTTTGTTAAGGTGCGTGAGTTCTTTATATATTTTGGATGTCAACCCCTTCTCAGATGCATCATTTATGAATATATTTTCCCATACTGTAGGATGTCTTTTTGTTCTACTGATGGTGTCCTTTGCTGTACAGAAGCTTTTAAGCTTGATATAGTCCCACTTGTTCATTTTTGCTTTTGTTTCCCTTGCCCGGGGGGATACGTTCATGAAGAAGTCACTCATGTTTATGTCCAAGAGATTTTTGCCTATGTATTTTTCTAAGAGTTTTATGGTTTCATGACTTACATTCAGGTCTTTGATCCACCTTGAGTGTACCTTTGTGTATGGGGTTAGACAGTAGTCCAGTTTCGTGCTCTTACATTTAGCTGTCCAGTTTTTCCAACACCAGCTGCCGAAGAGGCTGTCATCTCCCCATTGTATATCCAAGGCTCCTTTATCAAATATTAATTGGCTGTAAATGTTTGGGTTAATGTTTGGATTTTCTATTCTGTTCCACTGGTCTGTGGGTCTGTTTTTGTGCCAGTACCAAATTGTCTTGATTACTGTGGCTTTTTAGTAGAGTTTGAAGTCAGGGAGCGTAATTCCCCCTGTTTGATTCCTCCTTTTCAGAATTGCTTTGGCTATTCGGGGTCTTTTGTGGTTCCAAATGAAATTTTGAGTTATTTGTTCCAGTTCATTGAAGAAAGCTGTTGGTAGTTTGATAGGGATTGCATTGAATCTGTAGATTGCTTTAGGTAGTATAGCCATTTTGACAATATTTATTCTTCCTAGCCAAGAGCATGGGATGCATTTCCATTTGTTAGTGTCCTCTTTAATTTCTCCTAGGAGTGTCTTGTAGTTTTCAGAGTACAGGTCTTTCACTTCCTTGGTTAGGTTTATTCCTAGGTATTTTATTCTTTTTGATGCAATTGTGAATGGAATTGTTTTTCTGATTTCTTTTTCTGTTAGTCCATCATTAGTGTATAGGAAAGCAACAGATTTCTGTGTGTTAATTTTATATCCTGCAACTTTGCTGAATTCAGATATTAGTTCTAGTAGTTTTGGAGTGGAGTATTTAGGGTTTTTTATGTACAGTATCATGTCATCTGCAAATAGTGACAATTTGACTTCTTCTTTACCAATCTGGATGCCTTGTATGTCTTTGTTTTGTCTGATTGCCGTGGCTAGGACCTCCAGTACTTTGTTGAATAACAGTGGAGAGAGTGGGCATCCCTGTCTTGTTCCCGATCTTAGATGAAAAGCTTTCAGCTTCTCGCTGTTAAGTATGATGTTAGCTGTGGGTTTGTCATATATGGCCTTTATGATGTTGAGATACTTGCCGTCTATACCCATTTTGTTGAGAGTTTTAATCATGAATGGATGCTGAATTTTGTCAAATGCTTTTTCAGCATCTATGGAAATGATCATGTGGTTTTTGTTCTTTTTGTTGATGTGGTGGATGATGTTGATGGATTTTCGAATGTTGTACCATCCTTGCATCCCTGGGATGAATCCCACTTGATCATGGTGTATCATCCTCTTGATGTATTTTTGAATTCGGTTTGCTAATATTCTGTTGAGTATTTTTGCATCTACGTTCATCAGGGATATAGGTCTGTAATTTTCTTTTTTGGTGAGGTCTTTGCCTGGTTTTGGTATTAGAGTGATGCTGGCTTCATAGAAAGAGTTTGGAAGTATTCCCTCCTCTTCTATTTTTTGGAAAACTTTAAGGAGAATGGGTGTTATTTCTTCTCTATATGTCTGGTAGAATTCAGAGGTGAATCCGTCAGGTCCGGGGGTTTTGTTCTTGGGTAGTTTTTTGATTACCAATTCAATTTCGTTGCTGGTGATTGGTCTGTTTAGTTTTTCTGTTTCTTGCTTGGTCAGTCTTGGAAGGTTGTATTTTTCTAAGAAGTTGTCCATTTCTTCTAGGTTTTGCAGCTTGTTAGCATACGGATGCTCATAATATTCTCTTATAATTCTTTGTATTTCTGTGGGGTCCGTCGTTATTTTTCCTTTCTCATTTCTGATTCTGTTTATGTGTGTAGATTCTCTTTTTCTCTTAATGAGTCTGGCTAGGGGTTTATCTATTTTGTTTATTTTTTCAAAGAACCAGCTCTTGGTTTCATTGATTTTTTTCTATTGTTTTATTCTTCTCAATTTTATTTATGTCTTCTCTGATCTTTATTATGTCCCTCCTTCTGGTGACTTTGTGCCTCCTTTGTTCTTCTTTTTCCAGTTTCAATAATTGTGTCTTTAGACTGTTCATTTGGGAATGCTCTTCCTTCTTTAAATAGGCCTGGATTGCAGTATACTTTCCTCTTAGAACTGCCTTTGCTGCGTCCCACAGAAGTTGTGGCTTTGTGTTGTTGTCATTAGTCTCCATATATTCGTTGATTTCTGTTTTTATTTGGTCGTTAACCCATTGATTCATTAGGAGAATGTTGTTAAGTCTCCATGTATTTTGTGAGCCTTTTTGATTTCTTTCTAAAATTTATTTCTAGTTTTATACCTTTGTGATCTGAGAAGTTGGTTCGTAGGATTTCAGTATTTTTGAAATTACTGAGGTTCTTTTTGTGGCCTAGTATGTGGTCTATTCTGGAAAATGTTCTGTGTGCACTTGAGAAGAATGTGTATCCTGTTGCTTTTGGGTGCAGAGTTCTGTAGATATCTGTTAGGTCCATCTGTTGTAGTGTGTTGTTCAGTGCCTCTGTGTCTTTACTTATTCTCTGTCTGGTTGATCTGTCCTTTGGAGTGAGTGGTGTGTTGAAGTCTCCTAAAATGAATGCATTGTTGTCTATTTCCTCCTTCAGTTCTGTTAGTATTTGTTTCACATATGTTGGCGCTCCTGTGTTGGGTGCATATATGTTTATAATGGTTATATCTTCTTGTTGGACTGACCCTTTATCATTATGTAATGTCCTTCTTTATCTCTTGCTACTTTCTTCGTTTTGAAGTCTATTTTGTCTGACACAAGTACTGCGACACCTGCTTTTTTCTCTTTGTTGTTTGCATGAAATATCTTTTTCCATCCCTTCACTTTTAGTCTGTGTATATCTTTGGGTTTGAGGTGAGTCTCTTGTAAGCAGCATATAGATGGGTCTTGCTTTTTTATCCATTCTGTTACTCTGTGTCTTTTGATTGGTGCATTCAGTCCATTTACATTTAGGGTGATTATTGATAGATATGTACTTATTGCCATTGCTGGCTTTAGATTCATGGTTATGAAAGGTTCAAGGGTTGCTTCTTTACAATCTAAGAATCTAACTTAACTTTCTTATTAAGTTATTGTGAACGCCATCTGATGTTTCTTTATTTCTCCCTTCCTATTCTTCCTCCTCCATTCTTTATGTATTGGGTGTTTCATTCTTTGCCTTTAGTTAGTATTTGGATGGTCTGCTTTATTTGCTATGATTTTATTTTCTCTGGTGACATCTTTTTAGCCTATGGGGTGCTTCCCTCTAGAGCAGTCCGTTTAAGATATCCTCTAGTGGTGGTTTATGAGAGGCAAACTCTTTCAACTTTCCTTTCTCTGGAAATTGCTTAATCCCTCCGTCATATTTAAATGATAATCGTGCTGGATACAGTATTCTTGGTTCGAGGTCCTTCTGTTTCATTACGTTAAATATATCATGCCATTCTCTTCTGGCCTGTAAGGTTTCTGTTGAGAAGTCTGATGCTAGTCTGATGGGTTTTCCTTTGTAGGTGATCTTTTTTCTCTCTCTAGCTGCCTTTAATACTCTGTCTTTATCTTTGACCTTTGCCATCTGAATTATTATGTGTCTTGGTGTTGTCTTCCTTGGGTCCCTTGTGTTGGGAGTTCTGTGGGCTTCCGTGGACTGCGAGACTATTTCCTTCCCCAGTGTGGGAAAGTTTTCAGCAATTATTTCTTCAAAGACACTTTCTATCCCTTTTTCTCTCTCTTCTTCCTCTGGTACTCCTATAATGCGAATATTGTTCCGTTTGGATTGGTCACACAGTTCTCTCAATATTCTTTCGTTCCTAGAGATCCTTTTTTCTCTCAGTACCTCAACTTCTTTGTATTCCTCTTCTCTAGTTTTTATTTCATTTATCGTCTCCTCCACCGTATCCAATCTGCTTTTAACACCGTCCATTGTGTTCCTCAAGGATTGGATCTCTGACTGGAATTCATTCCTGAGTTCTTGAATATCTTTCCATACCTCCATGAGCATGTGAATGATTTTTATTTTGAACTCCCTTTCAGGGGGAGTCATAAGGTCCATATCATTTAAATCTTTCTCAGGAGTTGTGTTCATAATTTTACTCTGGACCAGGTTCCTTTGGCGTTTCATATTTGTGTATGGCGCCCTCTAGTGCCCAGAAGCTCTACTCTCTGGAGCTGCTCAGCCCCTGAAGCAAACAATGTCAGGGATTGTAGGGGAGTGGTATTGGTGCCTCGGGGGAGGAAAGGGCTGTTTCCTGGTTCCAGGCTGCCATGCCTGTCTCCACTGTCTGAACCGGTGGGCTGAGCACACAGGTATAAGCCTCTGTGCTTTGCCTTTTAAGTTGCTGTAGACAAATCCTCCCTCCGTTTGGCCCAACACCAGGGAAGGGCTTCCAGGTTTGCAAGCCCGGTGGGGCTGTCCAGGCGAAAGGTGCACTAGTCTGCCTGTCACAGGCAGACAGGGGAGCTGGCACACCTGAAGATCAGAAAACCCCCAATCTGCTGGGCAGAATACACCCGGACAATCCTGTCCACCTGTCCTTTCTCCCGAGCAGCAAGCTCCGTGCAGTCCTTGCCCCCTCAGCAGGCCTCCTGCCAAGGTCCTCCCTGCCAGGAAGTCTTTCAGACTGCCCGCCCCTCCCCCGTCCTGGAGAAGCTGGGTATGGATCCCTGATCTCACAGGCAGCCGGAATCTTAGTCTCTCCAGGAGCTCTGCCTGTCTTAGCTTTCCAGGGTCCTAATTACAAGAGCATCACGCAAGCACCATGAAATATAGGTCTGTGCTCCCAGAGTAGATCTCCAGAGTTAGGTATTCAGCAGTCCCAGTTCTCCACTCCCTCTCAGCTCCGTTCCTGTTCCTCCTGCCGGTGAGCTGGGGTGGGGGAAGGGCTTGGATCCCGCAGGACCACAGCTTTAGTACATTACCGTTTTCTGTGAGGGCTGCTCTTGTCTCCAGGTGTATGCAGTTTATTGTAGTTCTCTTTCCCGTTGCTCTTTGAAGAGTAGTTGTAGTAGCTTTATTTTCATATTATATGCGGTTTTAGGAGGAAGCCTCTGTCTCACCTCTCATGCCGCCATCTTTTGTTGTTATGTTCTTTTAAAGGCTTTTGGGTTGTATTCTAGTGTGCAGTTCATTAACTCGTGAATTGGTTTGATCCTTCTGGGGCTTGCTTTTAAGCTTGGTGATGGCAAATCCAGAGTACCCTTTGTTCTGTGGCTGGTTTACCTCCACTACGATGTTGATAATTTTCTGGGGACTCTACCCAGTTACCATGTATTACAAGGTTTCTCTGCTTGGGCTAATGGGGACACAAACTGTTGCCAACCTTATATGAGCTTGTGAGACTTGTTCAACTTACTGACCTCTGGTGATTCTTTCTCTGACCTCAGAGTTTTACCACATACAGATTGGTACTCAGCCAAAAACTTGAGAGGATCCCTTCATGGATGTCCAGAGATCTCTTTCTGTGTGTCTTCCTTCTCTCTAGTACTTCTGTCCCACAGATTCCAGATGTGTCGGCCTCCCAAACTCTAGTCCTTTCTCTTCAATTCAGTGAGACTGTTGGACTCTGTTTCCTGTATCAACCTCCATGTCTGTGCTGCTGCTTGGGAACTGCCACTAGGCAGTAAGCTGGGGCAGTCGTGGGGCCACTTCATGTTGGCCCTTTCTCAGTGGCCACAGTCTGTACTGCCTATTTGTCAGTTTCTGAAAATGCCATTTTTTATATATCGTTCAATTTTCTAGTTTTGATAGTGGGGAAAAAATTTCTGTGGCCTCATTAGTTTTTATTCCCTCCATTAATTTTTAATAGTTTTTATTTTCTGAACACAGGATAACTTACCATATTTCGTTCTATTTTAGCAGTGTTTATATTGCCTCAATGCATTTTTTGTTGATATGAAATTCATACTTTTAAAGTGTATAAATCAGTAGCTTTCGGTGTATTTATAAAATTGTGCAATCATCACCACTGTCTAATACCAGAGCACTTTTCATCACTCCACAAAGAAACTGTGACTCTGTACCCACTAGCATGCACTCAGCTCCCCATTGTAAAACAGCCCTCCCACCTCCGGCAACCACTTACCTGTTTTCAGTCTATATTGGTTTGGCTGTTCTGGATACTTTGTATAGTTGGAATCATATAATAATATGTGGCCTTTTTCTAATCTGGCTTCTTTAACTTGTGTAGTATTTTCAAGATTAATCCATGTTGGAGCATGTATCAGTACTTACGTCCTTCTAATGGCTGAATAATGTGGTATGTGGATATACCATATTTGTTTATTCTTTGTCAGTTGATGGACATTTGCTTTTTTTCCCCCACTTCTTGGCTATTATGAGAAATGCTGCTCTGAACATTTGTGTACACATTTTTGTGTGGACATATGTTTTCATTTCTCTTGGATATATACCTAAGAGTAGGATTTCTGAGTCATATAACTGTTTAACCTTTTGAGGAACTGCCAGGCTGTTTTTCAAAAGCGGTTGCACTACCTCACATTCTTATCATCAGTATATGAGAGTTCCAGTTTCTCCTCATCCTAGCTAACACTCATCACTGTCTTACAGCCATTCCAGTGGATGTTAAATAGTATCTCATGGTGGTTTTGATTTATACATATTTCCCTAATGACATTGAGCTTAAATCTGTCCTGAGGAGTAGGGAGAATATGACTGGATCAGGTAGTGTCTCCCACCCCTCCTTGCAGCTTGTGTGCTTTTTCTCCTTTAACCCCGCTCCCCAAATGGCTCACCTGTAATTCTTTCCCACTATCTTCAGATTGTGAATAAGTGGAACACAGCTCTTATTGGCCTTATGACATACTTTCGAGAGGCTGTTGTAAATACCCAGGAGCTCCTGGACTTGCTGGTGAAGTGTGAGAATAAGATCCAGACACGTATCAAGATTGGCCTCAACTCCAAGATGCCAAGTCGATTCCCCCCTGTTGTGTTCTACACCCCTAAGGAGTTGGGTGGACTGGGCATGCTCTCGATGGGCCATGTGCTCATCCCCCAGTCTGACCTCAGGTAGGACTTGGCTGAAAGTCTTGCTAGACCCCGAGGGAAGCAGGTGTTTCTTTACTTTTAGGCTTTATTTTTTTCTCTGATCTTGGTTCTACCCCTAACAGGTGGTCCAAGCAGACAGATGTAGGCATCACACACTTTCGTTCAGGAATGAGCCATGAAGAGGACCAGCTGATTCCTAACTTGTACCGCTACATACAGCCATGGGAGAGTGAGTTCATTGACTCTCAGCGGGTCTGGGCTGAGTACGCACTGAAGAGACAAGAGGCCATTGCTCAGAACAGGTGGGCATCCTGGAGGGCATAGGAGTCCTGTTGGAGGTGGGGAGGGAGGACCTTTGGGCCTTGCATGGAGAGCAGGAGCGGGATATGCCATATTTTATGGAGACAAGGAAGTCGTTCTCGTTCTCCATCTGATACTGTTTATCCTTGGCCAGGAAAAATGCTGGATTCTTAATACGAGCGCGTGCTTGACTTTGATATTTTTTCTTTGGCAGACGATTGACCTTAGAAGATTTAGAAGATTCATGGGATCGTGGCATTCCTCGAATCAACACCCTCTTCCAGAAGGACCGGCACACATTGGCTTATGACAAGGGCTGGCGTGTTCGAACTGACTTTAAGCAGTACCAGGTACGTGGACAGGATAGTGGAGGAATTTTCCTTGAATTAGGAGAATCCATGGATGTGCTGGGAACCTGGGGCAGTAGGCACCCAGAAGCTTGACTGCCTACCTCACCATCTAGGTTCTGAAGCAGAACCCTTTCTGGTGGACACACCAACGGCATGATGGGAAGCTCTGGAACCTGAACAACTACCGTACAGACATGATCCAGGCCCTGGGTGGTGTGGAAGGCATTCTGGAACACACACTCTTCAAGGGCACTTATTTCCCTACCTGGGAGGGGCTTTTCTGGTGAGGACTCTCGTCTCCCCGTACAGTGGCCCTCTGAGCTTATTCCTTTTGTATCTCTGTATTCTACTTTGGTGTGTCCCCGAGGAAGTCAGCAGCTCTCTGGGAGATAGCAGACATCACTTTACCTACCTAATCTCTTCTGCTTCTCAGGGAGAAGGCCAGTGGTTTTGAGGAGTCTATGAAGTGGAAGAAGCTAACTAATGCTCAGCGATCAGGATTGAACCAGATTCCCAATCGAAGATTCACCCTCTGGTGGTCCCCAACCATCAACCGAGCCAATGTGAGTGTGATTGGTTGACATGGGAGAGAGGAAGCTAAAAACAAATGTTTCTACTTCTTAGTTATGTCTTGAGAACCAAAGTGTCTTCATCACTAGTGTCACTCTCTCTTTCTGGTCAGGTGTATGTAGGCTTCCAAGTGCAGCTGGACCTGACAGGTATCTTCATGCACGGCAAGATCCCAACACTGAAGATCTCTCTCATCCAGA
Source organism: Phataginus tricuspis (assembly GCA_029783875.1). Taxonomy (NCBI): domain Eukaryota; kingdom Metazoa; phylum Chordata; class Mammalia; order Pholidota; family Manidae; genus Phataginus; species Phataginus tricuspis. The sequence goes on along the minus strand of JAQQAC010004778.1, from coordinate 5,154,804 downwards.
TCTTCCGAGCTCACTTGTGGCAGAAGATCCATGAGAGCATCGTTATGGACTTATGTCAGGTGGGCTGGGTCTGAGGGGAGAAAATGCCACAGAAAGTCAGGCCAGCTTGCTCTCTTGGGTGTGGGAAATGCACTTGGAAGCTCTGAGATTGAGACGTCTGTTGTGCCGCATTTGTTCTACAAGCCCTCATTCTAGGTGGGCCTCCATAAGTAGTCGCAACCTTTCCACCTTTGCCTCCAGGTGTTTGATCAGGAACTGGATGCACTGGAAATTGAGACAGTACAAAAGGAGACGATCCACCCCCGGAAGTCCTATAAGATGAACTCATCCTGTGCGGATATCCTGCTCTTTGCCTCCTATAAGTGGAATGTCTCCCGGCCCTCATTGCTGGCAGACTCCAAGTAGGTGCCTTACGGACCCAGCCCTGGGTATCCAGGAACCCTTAGTCATAGTGTTCTTCTGTAGGACTACTTCAGAAATTGTTTCTGCCTGCCTTTCTTAGATCCAGTGCTGCTCTGGGTCCTGTCAGCACTCTCACCCAGGTCGTCTGTTTCTTGGGGGGCCTTGCTGATCTGGAACAGGCAGGGGGGTTGGTTTTGTGATTGAGAGTTCTTGTGGTCTGGGGACATTGGTTGTGCCAGTGGTTTCCTGGAAGCCTGGATTCCTTACCCCTCTCCACCCTCAGGGACGTGATGGATAGCACCACTACTCAGAAATATTGGATTGATATCCAGTTGCGCTGGGGAGACTATGATTCCCATGATATTGAGCGCTACGCACGGGCCAAGTTCCTGGACTACACTACGGACAACATGAGTATCTACCCTTCGCCCACAGGTGTGCTCATTGCCATTGACCTGGCCTATAACCTGCACAGGTAAGTTGGGGCTCAGAAGCATGTATTTTCCATCTGCCCCGTACTTGAATGTACACACATTTTTTAGTTTGCCTAGGTGAGGTGATGTTTGACCCTTTCCTCCTCTGGGTCACGGACTCTTTTCTTCCCTGCCTCTATGTACATGAGCAGACACTTGTCAGCCTTTTCTTCCTTGAAAGAGTGGTGGTTTGCCTTGTTTCTTGGGCTCCCAGCTGAGTCTTCACTATTGTCTCTTCCGCCCTCACAGTGCTTATGGAAACTGGTTCCCAGGCAGCAAGCCTCTTATACAGCAGGCCATGGCCAAAATCATGAAGGCAAACCCTGCTTTGTATGTGTTACGTGAACGGATCCGCAAGGGCCTGCAGCTCTATTCATCTGAGCCCACTGAGCCCTATCTGTCCTCTCAGAACTATGGTGAGCTCTTCTCCAATCAGATCATCTGGTTTGTGGATGACACTAACGTCTACAGAGTGACCATCCATAAGGTGAGAGAGAAGCAGTTTAGGGGTGTGGGGCTCTTACGTGCTTGTGGAAGGGTAATAGGGCCAATGGGTGCGTACTGGGGTAAAGGCAGGATGGTTGTGTCAAAGCCATGCTAACTGATACGACATTCTTTAGACCTTTGAAGGGAACTTGACGACCAAGCCCATCAATGGGGCCATCTTCATCTTCAACCCACGCACCGGGCAGCTGTTCCTCAAGATAATCCACACATCTGTGTGGGCTGGACAGAAGCGTTTGGGGCAGGTAAGCAGGTTAAAGAAGAGGCCGAAGAACTTCACTGCCTCTCATTTTTTGGTGTGTGGATTGGAGGGGAGGGTATTTGTAGGCCAGGGGATGGGGGTGCGAGGGAATCTTTGTTTATCTCTTTGAAAGATTGAGGGCATCTCATTTACTCTTCCATGAATTATTTGCAAAAGTATGTGAAGTCCTTCCTTACCTGTCAGCTGGTCTCTCTGCTTCCTGAATCTCCCATCTCTAACCTGTCTTGAACAGGGCTACAAAAGTCGTCTTTCTACAGGGAACAAGCCTTCCTAGAATGTCATTTTCACCGCATCTCTTCTCTACCTCAGATACTTTGGGGCCCCTTCCTTCTTGCCTACCTCTTGTTTGGCTTCCTAGACACTGGCTCTCTGGTCAGGGTATAACCTGTGCAGCCAGGCACCGTTGTTCTACAGCATGTCTCCTCTTGTGTAGTCCAGGAGCCTGGTATCCCTGAACCCTGATGCTTATCTCCACCTCTGGCTCTGCTGTGTACTTTTTTCTAGAAGGAACTCTGCTTTCTGTTAATCACAGTCTTACTCATCTGTTAAGACCTGTTTCTTGGCAGAGTTATGCAGCTTTTTATGACTTCAAGCCTTAATTTCTTTTGTCCCTGGCATAGTATATAGTATATAATCAAATGCTGGCTTGTGGCATTGTATGAGTTTTGTCTGGCCAGCTAGATTGAAAAACCCTTTTGGGCAAGGCCATTTGACACTTTTCCTGTACTCCCCCACCTCCAAAGTACCTGACATTCAATAGCAGTGGGCAGTAGGAACATAGTTTGATTATTTCAAGACTAGGATCTCCTGTTCTAGTTGACCTGGGAGGGTGGAGACAATTTCCATTTCCTTCTCTTGCCTTTTAGTTGGCTAAGTGGAAGACAGCTGAGGAGGTGGCTGCCCTGATCCGGTCTCTGCCTGTGGAGGAGCAGCCCAAGCAGATCATTGTCACCAGGAAGGGCATGCTGGACCCCCTGGAGGTGAGAGGTGGGCGAGGTAGAAGAAAAGACGGATGAGACCTGCTGGATTGTGTTTCTAATCTTGCACTTTATCATGTCTCAGGTGCACTTGCTGGACTTCCCCAATATTGTGATCAAAGGATCAGAACTCCAGTTGCCCTTCCAGGCTTGTCTCAAAGTAGAAAAGTTTGGGGACCTCATCCTTAAAGCCACTGAACCTCAGATGGTTCTCTTTAACCTGTATGATGACTGGCTCAAGACGATCTCATCTTACACGGTACGAAACCACCTCATGTAGGGAGTCACTCTTAGAGGAGTGATTTGGGACCACGAGAAGATCCACAGGCCCATGTGGGGCATTTTCACATCTTCAGCCTGTGGCTGGGATGGTGACTGTGCTGTGCAAAGGAAGCTGAGTCATGGTTGGGGGTGGCATTCGGTGCCTTAGAATCTGAAATCAGTTCTGGGTTCCCTGAAGGGGTAGGCTAGAGGAAAGGGGACGACCGTCAGTGGCTGACCTCCCCATGCTGCCACGTCTCTTCCAGGCCTTCTCCCGCCTCATCCTGATTCTGCGTGCCCTGCATGTGAACAATGACCGGGCAAAGGTGATCCTGAAGCCAGACAAGACTACTATTACAGAACCACACCACATCTGGCCCACCCTGACTGATGAGGAATGGATCAAAGTGGAGGTGCAGCTCAAGGATCTGATCTTGGCCGACTACGGCAAGAAAAACAAGTAAGCAGTGGTGGGGAGAAGGTGGAAAATCCAGGAAAGGTAATATGAATGGCTCAGTATGTTTTCTGGGTTTTTTTAAACATTCAGACTCAGAAGGTTTTCAAGAAGTTGTTTTAGAGATGCTGTAGCAGAGATACAGGTAATGTCTTCAGATAGTGTAGGAAGTGTCCATGTTTTGGGACATTGGTCTGACAATTGGGCACTTTCTTGGTGGAGGCACTGTTGCCACTCGAGCAGGGCATTTCTTTACTGACCATACAGTACAGGAAGTTTTACCATCCCAACCCCCAGGTACCACTGCTGACCACACACACACACACACCTTCCTTCCCTATCATTGTGGCAACCAAACATTTCCAGAGATTTCTAGATACCCCTGAGGGTGACTGATAATACCAACTCTGAGAACCCGTTCTAAGGTTTCCATGTTTGAGAATAACTGGCACTTTTTGTTGGGGAAAAGTGGGACGTATGGATGCTGAACGGGTGTGAGCATGTCTGAAAGGTGCCACATGCACAGGACAGTCCTGGGATGTGACAATCTTAACCAACATTAGGACATCTCCACTTCACACTTCATTTGTAAGTGTTACTTGAGGACTGTCTGGAGTAAGCATATAGGCTCCCCTGTCCCACCAAGTTACACTTTGGTCATTGAGGCATGAGTGACCAAGGGGAAGGTGTCCTGTGGTGTGACTTACACTGTCCCCACAGCGTGAATGTGGCATCCCTGACACAATCAGAAATTCGAGACATCATCCTGGGTATGGAAATCTCGGCACCATCCCAGCAGAGGCAGCAGATCGCTGAGATTGAGAAGCAGACCAAGGAACAGTCCCAGCTGACTGCGACGCAGACCCGCACTGTCAACAAGCATGGCGATGAGATCATCACGTCCACCACCAGCAACTACGAGACCCAGACGTTCTCGTCTAAGACGGAATGGAGGGTCAGGTACTGTAGGGGCAAGGGCTGGGGGGTGGGAAGGCCTATGGCTTCCACCTGAGGCGCTTGGGCTGAGACGAGCCGACATCTCGTCTGCATTTAGGGCCATCTCTGCTGCCAACCTGCACCTTCGGACCAATCACATCTATGTTTCATCTGATGACATAAAGGAGACTGGTTATACCTATATCCTGCCCAAGAATGTGCTGAAGAAGTTCATCTGCATATCTGACCTTCGGGCCCAAGTAAGTAAGTGTGTTCAACTAGGCCACAGTGTAAGCCCAGCATTTTTGTACCTGAAACTCACCTGAGGTTTTCAGGAATTTGAGGTGCGGATTAAGAGAATGATGTAGTATTGGCCCAGAAGTTATTGGAAGAGCATAGCATATAGTCAGAAATAGATTCATGGGTGTATCATGGTGTATCAAATCTGGGATCGTTGCAACAACGTGAGTGGACCTAGGGGATGTTACTGCTAAGTGAAATTAGAGAAAGACAAATACCAAAAAATTTCACTTACATGTGGAATCTTAAAAAACAAAAAACAAAATAAGCAAATAGATTCATAAACACAAAGAAGAGACTAGTGGACACCATAATGGGAGGGATAGAGGGGATGGGCGAAATAGGGGAAGGGGACACAGAAGTAGAGTATTAGAAGAAAGTATTTATTACCTGATTGTTGGGATAGCCTTCTTGAACAAGACACAAAACCATAATCAAAACAAGGAGAAAATATTTGTGTAACTTTAATATGTAATGAACTGAGATCTAGAACAGGGAATTCTCAGAAGTTGATTTTTTTAAAAGTTAAGTGTAGAAGAATGGACAAAGAATATGAAGTTAGTTCAGAAAAGGAACTACAGATGGCAAATAGCGATGAAAAGATGGTCAATTTTATTAATAATCAGAGAAACCAAAAAAAAAATCAGACTAATTTTGTAAAACACATATTGGAGCCTCAAGTTGGTGAATTTTTAAAAAGATAGTTAATATCCTGTGTTGAGTGAGTTTACAGTTACACAGGTCCTCTTACTTTGTTGATGGCAATACGAACTCTGAAATACTACCTGGTCGTGGCTTTAAAGAGACAATCTGTGAGCTGTGTGCTCATTTGTTGATGGATACTGTATTTTAAATCACCTGGGGAGTGTGTGAGCAGTGCAGATTCCTGGGCCCCACTGAGATTCTGATGTGGTAAGTCTCAGATGAGGTCCATATTCAACATTTTGAACAAGCACCCCAGGTAATTCTGATGCAGGAGATTCTGACCATATTTTGAGAAAGTTTGTTCTTGTTCTATGGAAGGGAATAAAATACAGGGTGACAGCCCAGAGTCTGGACTGACACTAAGAGTTATTCTGGTTCTTGATCCTTTCGTGTCTAGATTGCAGGATACTTGTATGGGGTGAGCCCTCCAGATAACCCCCAGGTGAAGGAGATCCGTTGCATCGTAATGGTACCACAGTGGGGCACTCACCAGACTGTGCACCTGCCTGGCCAGCTGCCCCAGCATGAATACCTCAAGGTCAGGGGGTTGTGGGAGAACAGGGGCTTTCTGTTGTCTGAGTGGTGGGAGGAAGGCAGCTGTGTTACTCTCATGGGTGGGATTCCTGTCTGCAGACACGGCTCCAAGTAGCTTTTCACTGTTCTTGGCTTTGCCTGTAGGAAATGGAACCCTTAGGTTGGATCCACACACAGCCCAATGAGTCACCACAGCTGTCTCCCCAGGATGTCACCACTCATGCCAAGATCATGGCTGACAACCCATCTTGGGATGGTGAGAAGACCATTATCATCACCTGCAGGTGGGTTTGGGCCCCTCTCCTTTGGAGGAAGTATTGGGAGGTGGGGCAGGCATTGAAGGCCAGGACCAAGAACGGTAGTCTGAGCTCTGACTGTCCTCATCCCTCTTCCAGCTTCACACCAGGCTCCTGCACCCTGACAGCCTACAAGCTAACCCCCAGTGGCTATGAGTGGGGCCGCCAAAACACAGACAAGGGCAATAACCCCAAGGGCTACCTCCCCTCCCACTATGAGAGAGTCCAGATGCTGTTGTCAGACCGCTTCCTTGGCTTCTTTATGGTCCCTGCCCAGTCCTCTTGGAACTACAACTTTATGGGTAAGTGGGGGAGCACAGGGAAATGGGCTTGGGGTGAGGTCATCACCCTTATTAGCCCACAGGGCCCGACTCTGGTTTAGAGATGGCCCAGGCTGGGCGAGACACGCAGACCTTGTTAACACTGGACGTTTCCTTCTACCCCAAGGTGTCCGACATGACCCCAACATGAAGTATGAGCTGCAGTTGGCAAACCCCAAAGAGTTCTACCATGAGGTGCACAGACCCTCCCACTTCCTCAACTTTGCCCTCCTGCAGGAGGGCGAGGTCTACTCTGCAGACCGAGAGGACCTCTACGCCTAGTTGTTTCCTTCCCTCCTGCTTCAGACTCCCCGAAGGCTGGAGCCTTCTTTTTACCCTGTAGACAAGCTGGTGACATTCAGCAGCTTGGCCCCTTTCTCCTCTATTTTGTGATGGTTATTGTGGTGTTGACCTCCCTAGTGGCTTGTAATCCTGAACAAAAAATATAATAAATTTTGTATAAATAGGAGTTTTTTGTTTTTATTCCCAGAGCTCAAATTCTGGGTGTAGGGATGCGGGAGCTGAACGTGTTCAGAGAAATGTTCTGGGCTCAGCCTTGAGGGGGCATGAGGACCCCTGTGCCGGGGCTGTGGAGCTAAGTATCCCCACGACTCGGGCCTGACGTGGGATTGGGCTTTCACGCGCCTGTAGCCTCCACCACAGCTGCCAGTGTCCCTCCAAACACTCGGAGACCATCACTCCTTAACTAATCCCTTGGCGCAGTAGCTGCCGTTTTCTGAGCCTGGAAGCACAGGGCTTGTGTTCTGCAGCTTTTCCCCAGCCTAGCTCTCTAAGCCTTGTGCCACTCCTGGCCGGGGAAGAAGGCACCCGGCTGGACAGCTGCTGGCTCTGGCTG
>JAQQAC010004778.1:5127318-5147024 GCA_029783875.1 Phataginus tricuspis | reverse complement strand
GGGCCCCCCCACCTTAGTTCTTCTCAGCATCCCTTTTTCCCCCTGCGGTCCTGGGCTCTAAGCATCCCCCTCCCCTCCTGCTCCCCTGGCCCTGACCCCTTCGCCTCCCCAATACCTCATGCTGCCCCTTCTTTCTGTTGTACCCTCTTTTCTCACCTCTCCCTGCCCTCAGTCTATATCCTTGACCTCTCTGGCACCCAGACTCAAAGTACCTCTTGGTTCTCCCCCCAGCTTTGACCTGTCGTATCGGGGTGAAGCGGATGCCAAGATGGGCGGCATGGCTCCTGGTGAACTGGTGGGAGATGAGGATGTCCCACGACAATCCCACTTGGAGCCTGTGAGCTGCCCTCCAGCCCCCAGCTCCTGAGCAGCCCTGCTCTGCTCTCAGGGAACATCTTTGTCTGAGGGTCACAGCTGCCCTAGAGGCCTGCCTGCCGGCTGCCTGCAGGTGGATGTGTGACCCCAAACGAAGACGGGCCTCCCGCCTCCCAGCCCTCCCCAGGCTCTCGCCCAGTCTTGCCTGAGCCAGGGTGTGATGAGGTGCCCACAGCCTGCCTTCCTTCCCTGTGTCTCTGTGCCAGGCCTCCAGGGCCAGACGGAAGTGCTTGTTCTGAGTCTCAGTTTCTCCATCCATGAGATGGAGAGCTGCCTACCTACCTCCCAGGGGCCTGTGAGGAGGGCCTAGGCCAATGTAATAAAGCAATGGCCATGGGTAGTGTAAGCTGGGATGGAGTGCTTTTTTCTTTTTCTGTAATGCGAGTACCCAATTTAAGCTTTGGTTGCCAAGGCATCCGCTTCAAAGACAGCTATCTTGAACAAAAATAGCCAGACACTCAAGCCACCTCCCTCCACGGAAGCTCCTCTGTTTTAGAGATCTTGGTTGGTTTGACGATTTGGGCCGTTTTTCTTTTCTCTTTCCCATGCTCTAAATTCCTGCTCTTGTGTTATAAATTCACCAATAAAAAGTAAGCCCATGAAACTCTAGGCCCCCACCCTCGACCCCAGTAAAGCAGAACCCTAGGCCCGTGTGTTCCCCTTCTTTCTCCCTCTGACCTTGTTGAATGGCCCCAGGTGTGCTGTGTAATTTCCAGGTCTTGTAAGTAATAAACCTTTATTTTTTCCAAGTGTGCTGATGGTTGGTGCTGAAGGGTGTCTTGCAGTCATAAGAACTACAAGGGCCAGTCCAGCTCCAACATGGGTTATTAATAGGCTAAGACTGGCACAAAAAATTGGCTTAATCCACAGGATTGTGAGATTGCCCTTGCAGTTAACCGAGGGGAATGCCTGTGGGCACACTAACCACTTCCCTCGGCTGGGGAGGGGGCACTGCTCGCTCAGACCATCTTGCTGCTACATGCTTTTGCATATTGCCTCTCTTGTGTGTTGTCTGCAGTATCCAACCCGAAATAATACTCCAGTGATCTCACAGCAGCGTGATCAAGGTCATGTGGTCTAACAAGACATTAGACCATTCATTACAAAGGCCTTAATTGACTACTATTGTGTCAAAGTGTCCTCCATGTCTCCAGGCTGAGGAGAGCTGAAATCTATCGTCACTACCCAAGGGGAGGCTCTGGGCTAAAGGATGAGGAAAGGGTTCCTGTAGGCGAGAGGAGAGGAGCCCTCTGCCTGCAAGCCCCTGAGTCGGTGGCTTGTGCCCAGACTTCGTGTCCTCACCCAGAAGAATGAAACAGTCTTGCAACTGGAAACCAATGGCCCCACCAGAGGAAAATTACAGTAGAGGCCTGAGGTCTCTGTGTCACCACTTCGCTCACTACTGGCACTCTTTGTCCCCTGGGTCCAATTCCTGGTATGATATTGCTACAAAATTAATGGACAAATAAAAATGTCCTGCTCTTCTGGTGCCAGGGCCTCCTCTAAGAACCCTGAGGAGGCCTGCCCAGCTCCTTGATAACCGCAGATCCCCACGGCCGCTTCCCGGGTCTGGCTTGATGCCATGCTCACCACCATGCCGAGGTTCTGGCGTCATGCTCCAGACACCTCAGGGCTTTCCCAGGGACCCTGTGCATTTCATGCTTGCAGAGGCAGACCCGAGCCCAGAGAGGTCTCCTGGGACACTCCGGAAAGGAAAGCAGTCACCTGCGAAGAAGGCTCACGCTGACATCATCCACAATCTTGTGGTAACAACACTAAGACTAAGGAACATGGAAAAAAATTCATGAAGTAGAAACTGAGATTAAGAACTGTATCTTAACTGAAACTGAAAACTTACAGATTTTATGTGGCAGAAAGAGACAGAGGAATTCATCGGCTACTACAAGTTTCCTCGTTTGTTTAAAAGGTCTCTGGATTACTACTCATGGCTGCCAAGATTCATCCATTGGCCTGTATCACCAAAGACCTAAAATGCATGACTTTCTTAAAGATGTATTAGGGCTTAGATGCTTGTTTTCTCTGAGATACCACAGATCCTGAACACCCCCTGGCTTTCCCCTGAACAGGCCAGAACAAAGAAACACACTCCACAGAGCCCCAACCCCCAAGGGAAAAGCTGGCAGTGCTAGGGAGGGCTCTAGTGTGCAGGAAGAGGAGAGGGGAAGGCGAAGGCCCCCGGCGCCCCCGCTAGTCATGCCAGAGCCCTCCCTCTCCTCACTCGGACAGTCCCCACCTGGCGCCATGCCCAGCCTTCCCTCACGGTGACACTGCCAAGGCTCACGGCCAGCGGAAAACATTGATGAGGCCCACCTCCTGCTGCACAAAATGGGCATAATCCCATGGGCTTCTCATTTCCGTGACCATTGTTGACCCAAATGACCTCTTCACTTCCAACCCTGACGAGACTGCATTTGACCCTGAGTCCAGAAAATTATTCTTCATGGGGTGTTTCCCCTAATTACAGGGTGGGGCTCCCACGTCTTAACTGGGACTGCTAAAACCACCCAGGAGGCACGAAAGCTCCTAGGAGAAAACGTACCCTCTTTCTCTGTCCCTTGATGATGTAAATCTTACCATGTCTTTGAAATGTAAACACCCCAAAAGGTTACGAAAATAATACCCACTCTCAGCCTAAGACTGATGGGGCTAAAAAGGAAAATTTGAATCCAACTTCTTTTATGAACTAATGAGTTTTGCACTGTCTCACCTGTCTGATGACTAAAAAAAAAAATTTAACGCAAGCTATAAGATCTCTGTTTCCACCTGTACCTTTCTGCTATGTGTCTATATGCACTACATGCGAGTAGTTATATTTTCTGCCTCTGGATGGTATTACTGAGATTAATTTATAAAAGAGCTCTATTTAATTGGCTTAAAAATAAGCACTTACACTTTAAGTATTTCTTTTCTTTTTTTCTTTTGGTATCATTAATGTACAATTACATGAGCAACGTTATGGTTACTAGACTCCCCCCATTTACTTTAAGTATTTCTAAATCTCAGAAATATAATAGAAACTAACCCAAATGTTTTTTCAAGTTCGTGTGTTCTAGGATAATCTTTGGTAAATAAAAGCTAGTTTAAGTTTGTTGGTTTAATTAATATAGGTATATCTTAGAGCTATCAACATTGAATATAATGCAGACATACAACTTTTACTCTACTTAGGTGTACTAATCAAATAAGTTCATGTTATCTCTATTGCAAAATTTTTCAGGAAAAACAATATTTAGAATAAAGGCTGACTTTGTTTAATGTCTGATAAAGCATTTTTGGGTAATCTAAACATATCTGTTAAAAACCAGTAAATTGAATAGATGTAAATAAGGTAAAAAGGTTTTAAGTACATTTAAAAAATAGTTTTCCCAAATCCTTTTGGTAACCTGAAACCATAAAAATTTGCTAAGTTAAGTGGTGTTAAGTTGAAGTCATTGAATATTTAGATCATTTCCAAATAAGATAAAATGATGAAATATTAATTACTGAAGATAGGTTTATCTACTTTTGGCTTTCTTATTACATAGAAACTAAAGATAAATTTGGGTCTATTAATAAACCTGTTTTGTGCTTTATTGAGAGATTGTACTATGAAGAAGCACATATTTCTGGAAATTATAAAATGTATTAATAAATTTGCTAATCTAAAAAATGTTGGTGTAACAGACAATTCACAATTGCTTACTACTTAGTTTCCACTAGAAATTAAAGTTTATAACGGTTAGGAATTCTAAATAATGTATGTCTTGAAGCTAGTAGAAATAACAAGGGAGACATCTCTCTATAAAAAGAGTAGGATGTGTGCTTCTGGTAAAGGAGTGTATGAAGAATGAATATGCATATTTGTTGAGGGAAAAGAAAGTAATTTTGTCCTAAGATGAGGGTTATTGAAAGAGGGAAAACACAGAACGAAACCTGAATGTAAACAGAAAGTAATAGAAATTTTATGGAAAAGGAATCTTTGGAAAGGAATTTTATATGTGATCAGGATTGGAATCAATTTAAGTAAGCAAATGAGTTTTAATACCATACGTACACTGGTGCAAAAATAGAATTCTTTTTCTTTCTGTTAAAAGGACAAAATTTTCTTAGATTATCGGTCTGCTCTTAATAAGAAATTGTAAATAAAGTTGTTTTTTTAATCTTTAGGTAATCTGCCTAGAAAACAAAGATTCTATGTTTTGGATTTATCAGGTCTTTTGATTACTTAAAATTGAATCTTTTCTACAGAAAGAGCCAAGGTTTCTGTAATTCTATAACTCTTTGCATTTGCTTTCAAAGTCTTTGTCACCGTGGTTGAATGGATAACAGTATTGTTTCACAATGGCTTATTATCCTACTGAACCAAGTGATTTAAAACCTTTTAATATTCTTAACAAGCTTCCCCAAATCAAGTTATCACTTGTAATTTCAGTTATTATTTTAAAATATTGTGTGTCACAAATATAACTAAATTTTCTTATCGATTTCATTACAGTGAATTCTCATATGATCTTTAATGATGGACAATAAAATCTATAAAGATTGTGGCACATATGGGTAAAGTCCATTCTGCTTCTACAAAAAGTGGTCCCTCACTACCACATATTTGCCATCCTGATGTCATTATAACATGGCAACAGTCTGCTCCTGAGTCAGAAAAATTAAAATGAGTAAACAATGGTTATAAGTTAAATAGTCAGGCCTATGGCAAAGTCAGACAGTTACATGGTTCTTCCCACCTTCCAGAAAACTCCGTTTTTGGTTTTTGCATTCCTTCACCCACCTTAGGGCATGTAAGAAAAGCTATTTTGGTTGGCAGAGGCCTTAGACCTCCTTTCTCTGGACTTTTTGAACACCTGCAGCTGCACTGCATTGAACTGCCAGTCACTATGAGTTATCAAAATGTTATTTTAAGATGTTCCCCGTTTGGGGTATACGTTCCACAGTCTCCAGTGAAACTTCTTTAAATTATCACTGTCAATCATCAGGCAAGATCAACAAAACTAATGAAAAAACTGGACTCAAGCAGAACAAGTATTAATTACATAGGCCTGAATGAACCGATAAATATAATTGTCATTTTTTTTACTTTTTGTCTGAAGTAGTATTGGTTTCTAATCTTTTGTTTTTCCAATTTAAGAAAATCTTTTAAGCTGTCCACCATTTGGTAAGATACCTTCGTAAGCAATTTGAAACATTTATCTTTCTCCCTACCTGATCCCTCCAGAATTGGGGAAACTCTCTGTGAGAATTCTTATATTTTCATGTAAATATATCTATTTGCATAAGTTCAATAAGAATCTGTTCTCCTTGTAACAGCACACAGTCGGAAACATTGGTTATATTACTAAGCTTTGACTGGAATGTCATCTGAGAGAGATGCAGACTCAGATATGACCAGACAGTTTAGGAAACTAAGGTTGACTTCATGGAGCCAATAAAACCCCTTGGAAATATCAGCCCAATACCTTGATTACAGGACGCTCAGCAGCCTTATCAGGTGAGTAAAAAAAGCCACTTTCTGGCAATGTAGAAACCTCAGGATATTTTAGGGATCTCAAGAAGAGAGGAATTCACCCAAATCTATAGGTACTACAGGCAAAGTCTGACGGCAAGTATTTGGCTTGGCTTCTGGCCTCAAAAGGCTGTTATAAGTTCAATTTGAGATTCCTTATGAAAAGTTTCCAGCAAAGCAGATTTAAAATATATAGTTGAAAAAATATATATATAGTTGATCAACCAATATTCTTGCTGCACTTATGTAAATAATTAGGCCAAATTTGCAAACAAATTAGTGTTAATTTGTCTATCTTTGGTGGAAATGAGGATGATTATATAGAGAAAAATTGTTTCAATAGCTCACCTTTGCAAATATTAGATTCTAATACTGTTCACTAAACTGGACTAGATGCTGAATTCTTCTAGTTTCTGCCAATGTCTGGCTACAACTCTCCAACCTAACATTTCCAGTTTTGTCCCACCCTTCTGACTTGGAATCATTGAGCACTAAAACTGAAGCCCTGCAAACTGGAATACAGATGACTTGATATAAACTTTAGAAAAATCACAACAATTCATGTATGGATAATCTTTGTGCCAGTTGCTGAATAGCCATTCAGAAAGATCATCAGCGACATTCAAACTGCAAACCAGAAACTTCTATCAGATTGCAACTGCCTGCCCTCATTCCATCTGAAGATGCTTCGAACCTGACATGAAGAAATCTCAACTGGCTGCCTTCAGCATTTGAAAACTGGGATTATAATCTGCTCCAATCATTAATCTCTTTTTTCTTTTTTTTGTTTCCATAGAAATGCCTCTTAATATACCATATAGGCCTAATTTTGGAAGCCCACCAAAGTGCATCACCACCTCCTGAAATGAAACATAACCTCTAACTGAAGTGACCTATTCTCAGGGCTAAGAGACTCATGTGATGAGCTATGGAACAATCTACCCACTCAGGACAAGATCAAAGCTATTTATACCAGATGGCCCAAGATGTTAAGATACAATCCCAGGGCCCCTGAGATCAGATTTAGTTCCATGGCTGGACATTTCAAGTTTGGACACTGGCACTAGACTGGATTTCAGATATTGCCTGTATAATTGTTATGAGATTTGCTACTATTATCTACTTAGATGTGTACTTTCTGGGTCACAGCGTGTCTTACCCCTGATTTTAGCATAGCAGCTCCCTAGGCAATGATGTCCTCACCATTGATTCTGGCGCCTCAGCATCCCAGGACGGAGGGTAATATAAGCCCTGACAGTTTCGGATTGGATTGGTTTGGTTTAGATCAGGCATAAAACACCTGATTTAAGCCTCGATCACCGAGGTATCCATTTCAAAGAGACATCTACTTCAAAGACAGCTGTCAAAGGAACACATTGTCAGACAGATAAATAGTTAGGCCACCTTCCCCCCTACCCCCCTGCACCGGGGCTCCTCTGTTTTAGAGTATCGGAGTTTTTTCACCTCTCTCCCTCCCACCGGTCCTGCTCTGGGTCAGGACTACAGCTCTTTGTGTTACAAGCTCTTTCTGCGACCCTCCGAACCAGCGGAGGGGAGGAAGGCAGGGAGAGAGGCTCGCCCCGATAGGCAGAGCAAGGGAGGTAAGCGCCGGCTGTCCGCCCGTTCCCGCAGCCTCCGGAGCTCGGCGGCCCCGCTGCTTGCAGCCGCTCCAGCCTCTGCTGCCGCCGCCGCTGGCCGCTGGCCACTGGCCACTCGCCGCTGGCCGCCCCTTTTCCCCGGAGACAATCAGACGCGACAGGAAGTTCACTCAAGGGGAGAACTCATTTATTGGGGCTCAGGGCATGGGATATATAGGGTGAAGCCTCCCCCCATCGGTCACCTATGCCAATAAGGTGACTTGACTTTTCCGAATCAGGCACAGAGCTGCGCGCCTG
Organism: Phataginus tricuspis; assembly: GCA_029783875.1. Lineage (NCBI taxonomy): Eukaryota > Metazoa > Chordata > Mammalia > Pholidota > Manidae > Phataginus > Phataginus tricuspis. Next base: position 5,139,239 of record JAQQAC010004778.1, on the reverse strand, counting down.
CGCAGCTGTCTCTGATGTAAGAAGCGGACCGGAGTGTGCGCAGCTAAACCTCAGGGGGTTTTTGGCGGCCACCCCTGCAGCGCGGCTGAGTTCTCAGTGGCCATCTTTTGTGGCATGGCTGAGATTCAAAGGCAGTTCTCAGCGGCCACCCTCGTGGCGAGGCTGAGATGCAAAGGCAGTTCCCAGCGGCCACCCTCGTGGCGAGGCTGGATGCAAAGGCAGTTCCCCACATTAGAGACCTTCCTTGGTTGACTTGACCACTTGGGCCACTTGCCCTTTTTCTTCCCCATGCTTTCAATTCCTGATCTTCTGTTTTAAATTCACCAATAAGGAGTTAGCCCAGAAAACACCAGGTCCCCACCGTCAACTCCAATAAAAGCAGAACCCCGGGCCCATGCGTTCTCTTTCCCTATCTGTGACCTTGCTGTGTGGCCCCAGATGTGCTGTGTAATTTCCATGTCTTGTAAATAATAAATCTTATTTTTTTCAAAGTTTGCTGATGGTTGCTGCTGAGAGCATCTTGCTATGGCAGGAAGAACCACCAGGGCGGGGCCAGCCACAATATGGGATATTGATAGGCTGAGACTGGCACAATACTCCTGTCTCGATACTCCCTGTCTGTCTTCCGTGGTCCCCCCGCCCGGCTCTGCCAGGAGGGACAGCAGGCTGAGGGTTTCTCACAAGGTTCCTGGGCTGTCACTTGGCCTTGCCTGGAGAGTGTGACCTCATGGAAAGCGGTGGCTCCCTCGTGACTCCTACCCACACAACCGCTCCCACACCCGACTTGTCCCCTGAGCCCGGGACTTACGGCTTCAGCCTCCTGCCCTCTCCAGACTGGGCCCAGCCCCTCGAGCCCCCACCTGGCCCTCGCCACTGGCCTTCCTTTTCCTTTCATTTCCCTGGTGTTCGGTCCTCCCCTCCCCGGCCCGCCCTCAGGGAGGTGCCTCACGGCAGACGGCCCCTCAGGGCCTCGTTTCCTCAGGAAAAGCCTTGGGAGGAAGCAGGGAGGGGGCTGTGAGCTGTGGGGGCCAGACTAAACCAAGCCCTCGGGCTGCACTGGCCGCCATGCAGCTAGGGCTGCTGTTTCCCCTGCTGCTGCTCGGGACTCGGGAGACCCAGGGGTCCGAGCTGGATCCCAATGGGCAGCATGTCTGCAGGGCGAGCAGGTGGGTCTTGTGGAAGGCTGATGGTGGGATGGGCAGGCAGTGGCTGAACTGGCGTTGAGGCATGGGGGGGAAGGAGGACCCAAGGGAAGAGGTCATGGGTGAAGGGAGGGAGCCCCGGGACAAAGGGCAGCCACCGGGAATGGGTAGTCAGGTGGTGGATGTCAGGGCAGATGGTGGCAAGGCCAGGGAGGGAGAGGGAAAGGGCTGGGAACACGGGCTGTGGTTCTTGGCGAGGCCTGCCCGACGGGGCTGAGGCAGCCTCCCCACATCTCAGCCCGAGACAGTGACCCACCTGTGAGCCGGGCTGCGCCCCGGCTGACCCCCCTCTGCCCCACAGCCTCTCTGCTGAGCTCCAGTGCTGTCCAGGCTGGAAGCAGAAAGATCACCAATGCACCATCCGTGAGTAGCCAGGGTGGACCCCTATCAGAGGAGACAGGCCATGGCCTGGTGACCCTTTCTCCCTAGCGCTCCAGCTAGGATCCGTCCTGTGACCCAGCCCCAGCCCCGGGGGAATGGCTCTTGAGGGGCAGGGCAACCAGAGCCAGTGAGAGGGCAGTGTCCACCGGTCATGCCCCAGCCCTTTCGACCTGGGTGGGGTGTTTTTCAGCCATCTGTGAGGGGCTGGACGCCTGCCGGGAAGACGAGGTGTGCGTGAAACCAGGCCTCTGTCGATGTAAACCTGGATTCTTCGGGGCCCAGTGCAATTCCCGTGAGTCCGGAGTCTCACCTGGAGGGTGAAGTGGCTGGGCAGAGCTCGGGGAGCGGGCAGGCCCCACAGGCGGGAATGCGATCTTAGAAGAGCAGGGACAGTACCCTTCCGAGCTTCACTGAGGAAACTGAGGTCTGGAGTTAGGAAGTGACGCACCTCTGGGAGATGCCCTGAGTCATTTGCCTTTTACCCGAAGCTCTACCCACAGTTTCGGTTCTGGGCCTTCCTTCCCAAACCTCTCAGAAAAGACGCCGGTGATCCCTGTTCAGTGCAAAATGAATGCATCTCAGTGTCTCCACACACGCAACCACACCCCCCACTTTGTACGTGTGTGGAGGGTAGGAGGAGAGCGCTGGCTGGGCCGTCTGCCCTCTTTGGCAGACAGAGGGGCATGGAAAGGGGTTGGTGGGCAGGATAGCCAGACGGCTGCTGCCAGGAATCAGGGTTGCCAGGAGACAATGGGGGGAAATGTGGTTTCTCCTGAGACCCTGACAGTCAGCACCCAGGCCAGGACAGCCAGCCAGCTTACCTCCAGCCCAGTGGGGGGACCCAGTGGGAGGGAGGAAGGGGCATGAAGGAAGTGCCCCCCTACCCGCTCCTTCTGTGTGACTCTGGGAGGTCCCGTTCCCATTCAGGACCGTCAAGTGTGTTCCGGAATATGAAGTGGGAGGCTGGGCCACTGCTAAGGGCTTTTGTAGTTCAGAGCCTGAGGCAGGAAGTGAGCTGTGCCCCGGGAGGATAAGCTACCAGATGTTCCGAGGGTCTGTCCAGGCTCTTGGGAGAGCAGGCCTGTCCTTGTTGAAGCGGGAGCGGGGCAGGGATCTGTGCCTGGCCCTGAGCCCGCTCACTGCCTTCCGTCCCCCTCCGGTCGCCCTTCCCCCCACCCCCACAGGCTGCCCAGGCCAGTACTGGGGCCCGGACTGCCGCGAGATCTGCACTTGTCACCCACACGGCCAGTGCGAGCCGGTCACTGGCGTGTGCCACTGTCTAGCCGACCGCTGGGGCGGCCGCTGCGAGTTCTCGTGCATCTGCGGCCCGCACGGGCGCTGCGACCCCGAGTCCGGCGCGTGCCGCTGCGAGCCCGGCTGGTGGTCGACCACGTGCCGCCGCCCCTGCCAGTGCAACCCGGCGGCGGCGCGCTGCGATCAGGCCACCGGCTCCTGCCTGTGCGAACCCGGCTGGTGGGGCCGCCGCTGCAGTTTCCGCTGCGACTGCCACGGCTCTCCGTGCGCCCAGGACTCGGGCCGCTGCACCTGCCGGCCCGGCTGGTGGGGCCCCGAGTGCCGGCAGCAGTGTGAGTGCGTGCGCGGCCGCTGCAGCGCCACCTCCGGCCAGTGCGCCTGCCCGCCGGGCTTCCGCGGCGCGCGCTGCGAGACGCCCTGCTCCGCCGGCAGCTACGGGGCGCAGTGCCGCCACAGGTGAGTCGGGGCGCGCGTAGAGAGGGCGGGAGGGGCTGGCGGGGGCCCGCGTACGAGAGGAGGGCGGGAAGCCGGAGAGGGCCGGGGCGGAGGAGGGGGTGCCAGGGAGGGCATGGGAACAGCGAGCGAAGGGATGTGGCGGGAAGAAGAGGGGCACCGGGGGAAGGTTGCGCAGTACTCTCCGCAGACATAACCAGGGACCGAATGAAAAGGGGGAGAAAGACCCTCGACGCCCCTATGGCCTTCCTCGCCCACCCTTTCCATCCAGTTACCGTTAAACCCAAAATACTAGTATTAGCAAGCCATGCTTAGACACAGAGGAAAACTGAATCACGCGACAAAGCGACTGCAGGGTCCCATTAAGAATCGGTGGGTTTCAGATTTGACCAGCTCTACCCACAATGGGAAATCCATTTTACATCCACCTAACACACACCAATGTATATACATGCACAAATGTATGTAACGGAAGTAAAAGCTTAACCAGGTAATACTTATCTTTAGTACATATATAACATATACTATGTATATATATGTAGGTAACTGTGTATGTATAACTGCAGGTATATGTATATAACGATGTATATAATATGTATTATGTATATATGTATATAACTGAAGTAAAAGCTTAACCAGACAACTGCATACTTATCTTTACTACTTATATAATATATAATACACTCTGTATCTGTGTGTGTGTGTGTGTGTGTGTATATATATATACATATATATACTATAATGTTTTCTAATCTTTTTCTCATGTGTTTATCTATTTATGATGCTGGTCAGGATATGCTATATTGATTTTATGATTTCCCCTGCTCCCCTCACTAATAGGTCTGATCCAAGCATATGATTCTAGATAATTAAGTATCTGCAGGCAGAAACTTCAAGTTACTGTTAAGGATCAAAGAAAAGTTAAAATAAAATAAAACCTTATGGAAAAGTTGCTAAGAGAATCGATCCTAAGAGTTCTCATCACAAGAAAAAAAACTTTTTTTTTTGTAGCAGTGTGAGATGATGGGTGTCAATTTCCTGTGGTAATCATTTCACAAAATATGTAAGTCAAGTGATTTTGGGGTACACCTTAAACTTATACAGTGCTGTATGCCAATTACATCTCAATAAAACAGAAACTAATTTTCAAAACCATAAGATAAACTTGAAATTATAGTGAAAACAGCTATTTTATATTTGTATTTCAATGCATTTTTGTTATAACAGAAGATAAACTGCTGAGTCTCACTCATGCCAGGGGAAAGGGAGAGGAGGGGGCGCTGGGCAGAAAGGAGGCAGAGTTTGTGGTGGTCACTTGGCAGCTCTGGCTGAGCTGGGAGCTCCTGGTGACCCTGGGACCAGGGAAGGCGAGGGCCAGAACTCTGCCAGAGCCCACAGAGATCATTTGTCCAGCCTTTTAGTTGAACAGCATAGAGAAACTGAGGCTCACACCTGCCTGAGTGACCCAGCTGGGACCTGGATGCTCTCAGAGCCCCTCGTGGCCTGGGTGGGCACTCCATCCACATGCCCCCCAGTGCTCCCAGGAACGCCTTCTCTTCCCAGCTGTGGCCACTGCAAGCAGAATGAGCCCTGCTCTCCAGACACAGGCAGCTGTGAGTCCTGCGAGCCAGGCTGGAACGGGACCCAGTGCCACGAGCCTTGCCCACCTGGTACCTTCGGCGAAAGCTGCAGGCAGCAGTGTCCCCACTGCCGGCTTGCGGAGGCCTGTCAGCCAGACACTGGGCACTGTCAGCGCTGTGACCCCGGCTGGCTGGGGCCCAGGTGAGGGGCAGGCCTGCTCAGGGTGGAGTACCCTTCCCTCCGGGCACTCACCCCAGCGGCTCCCGCAGGGGGAGCCATGCCCTCCCCCAACACACATTCACGCAGTCCTCTGGGCCTGCCTCCTGGAGGAGATGAGGGGAGAGGTGGGTGTTGATGCAGCCCTGGGCTAGGTTCCCTTCCAGCTCCCCTACCCGGCATCCTGCTCTCCTTCCTCCAGGGCCCTGTAGTCTTTGACCCCACGTTCAAGGCCTCGTTTGCATCTGAGCTTCACTGCTGAGGAGTAGAGAGTTGGGGAAAGATGGGTAAGGCCCCCTGTGGGCCTGCCCTGCCCCCATTTGAGTCTTGCCTCACATCAGGTGTGAAGACCCTTGCCCGACTGGCACCTTCGGGGAGGCCTGTGGCTCTACCTGCCCCACCTGTGCTCAGGGGACCTGTGATGCTGTGACTGGGGAATGTGTCTGCAACACTGGCTACTGGGGGCCCAGGTGAGGACTGGGGCCCTGGCAGGGAGGCAGGGGCCTAGGTCAGGCCTCTGTGCAATCTGTTTCCTAAACTTCCCTCCCTGGCCTTCTCCACCTCCCAGTTACCCACGCAGCATCCTCATAACCAAGAAGTTACTCTTCCTGTTGTGGGGTCTGCATCTTCCAAAGGAGGGTCAGAATCATGTCTAATCTAAAAGGCCTGACTCCCTAACGAGATGGAGAAGTTATTTAGGGGTGGGCCTCCAAACCCCATGGTTGTTTCCCAAAGGTCTTCATCATTGTCAGTGTCTCCAATATCAGGTTTTCCACCTATAGGAGAGAATGTACTCTCACACGGAAGAGACCTCATTTTAGAGAAGAATTAGGAAGCCCGAAGAATTAGGAGCAGTGTTGCGCCGGGCTCAGGCCTCTAGAAACCGCTGGAGGATGTTTCTCTGGGTGCCATTGGCCTCTGGCTTATTTTACATTAGTGCTGGGTGGGCAAGGGATGAGGACCATGGGAGGTGAACCCTGCCCGAGGGTTACACCCTGAGGGTCTGGGGGTGACCTCCCTGGAAGATGAGCTTAGGCGTTGACGGATTCTCCCGAACACTGCCAGGCAGGGTAGTAGAATGTGGCTCAGAGGCCAGAGGAACCTGCCTGGGGACCATCCAGGGACGTCTGCGTGGCTGGGGGTGGGGGGCAATGCCCAGAAATCCACCTTCCCCTGGCCCCTGCCCACCTCCGACCCTTCTCTCCCGGCCTTCAGCCTGTCTTCCTTGTCACACCCACAGCTGCAACTCCTCATGCCCATCTGGCTTCCATGGACACAACTGCTCTGTTCCTTGTGGATGCCCACAGGGACCCTGCCACCCTGTCTCTGGGGCCTGCCAGCTGGGTAAGGTGGAAAGGAGGGTGCAGAGGACAGTAACCAGGGAAAGACTAGCCCTTTATGTGGACTCCAGGGCGTTATCACTTGCCAGGGAGGCTGGGCCCATTTCAGAGACATTCCCTATGCCTGAGATCTGTGTGGATCGGGCAACTCTGGGGCCCCCTGAAGATGTGACCGAGCCCCTGCCCCCTGAGAAACCAGGCTAGCACCCAGGAAAATGACTAAGCAGGAATGGATACTGGGATGTGAATCAGGCATGAGACTTGGGGCCAGGAGCTTGGGCAACAGGCCATGAATCGCCAAGAGGGGACAAAGCAGCAGGGAGGCTGTCTGGAGGAGGTGGCCTCCAGGCTGAGCAGTCTGCATCTCTCAGAAGAAGGGGAGGGACTCAGAGGAGGAAGATTCTGGGGAGGGGGGAGCCCAGAGCTGGGAATGAGACATAACAAATGAAAGACAGGAAGGCCCTGAATTTCTGGCCATCCCTGCACCCCCAGGGCCTCCCAGTCAGGACGCCGCCCTCATCGCCGGCATCCTTGTGCCTCTGCTGGGGCTCCTCCTGGGTATCGCCTGCTGTGTGTGCTGCTGCCAGGCCCCCCGGCTGGATCCCAAGGACAGGTGAACACTGGCCTGTCCCTTCCCGCCCCACAGCTCCGGCCACGGTGGGAACAAGGTGGCATCTGGTCGCCTTTCTGGGGTCGGGAAGGGCTGGCCTTGTCACACACTTAGGCCGGAGGCAATGAGGTAGCTGGCAGTGGCCATGGTCTGAAGACACCTGGTCAGCTGCCTGCCTTCCTTGGAATCCTTCAGGGGAAGAGTTTCTGAGTCCTGTGAGCAGGAACCACGGGAGGCTGAGGGTGCCTTAGGGCGACCAGACCAGAGGAGGGGAGGAGACCAGGCCTCATCCCCCAAAGAAAGGAGGGTGACATAAAAGTCTGGGCAGTGGGTTATCAGAGAATGTGGCTTTCCGAGAAAAGCAGAGAAGGGGCAGGATTCGGGCTCCCAGGGCCTGTGGCCAGGGAACATAGCTCGCACACAGCTTTGGTCCTTTACAAAATCTCTTCACGCTTCTCGGCTTCTTGGAGACTCACAGCAGCACGGAGGTTTGCGGCAAGGGATGTGGGAGCAGGAGGATTTATATTCTCAATTCAGAGAAGAGGACACTGTCGCCCAAGGTGGCCCAGCCAGTGCACAAAGCCCATGCCCTGTTTTCTGGCCTCTTCGTCCAGTGGTCTTATCAGTTCACGTCCTAACGCTTGAGCACATCCTCCTCTGTGCTGTGGGGTATTCACTGAGGAGCAGACCCAGCAGCCTGTCCCCTGGGGCACAGAGCCTGGGGTGGGGAAGCAGCCCCTCACATGAGGACCAGCACATGTGCAGAGGCTGTCAGGGGAATGGTAATGAGGAAAGCAGTCACTTCCAGCTTGGGGGTGGGGACAAGGGCAGGCTTCCTGGAGGTGGTGCCACTTCCAGAAAGAGGTGAGCTGGGACTCAGCTAGGATGATAAGAACACATAGCTGCATTTTGGGGAACCCCACCAAGTGCCTGGCATTATGCTGAGTCTTGGAAAAAGCTCTGATGGATAGGAGTTGTTGACCCCATTATACAGATGAGGAAACTGAGGCTCAGAGAGGTGAAGTTCTGAGCCAGAGTTGCTACCCAGGTCTGTTTGATTCTAGAACCATCCTGCCCTCTGTGGCAGGCCCAAATCCCAGGCTCAATAGTTTGGATTTTGCTCTATGGTCATAGGGAGCCAGTAAAGTAGATCGTCTCCCTGCCACCCTGCCTCCCTCACAGTAACCCTGGGACCAGATGGTCCTGACCTTTTCTCCTGCCCCCACGCTTCCCCCACCAGGGGCTTTGGGCACTGATCACCCTATGCTCTCAGGCCAGCAAGAGATGGAGCTGCTGTGTCCAGGATGAAGCTGCAGGTCTGGGGGGCAGTGACCAGCCTGGGCTCCATGCTGCCCTGTGGTTCCCTCAGCAGCCACAAGCTTCCCTGGGTGACAGGTAAGCGGGTGCTGAGAATCAAGGGCCGCGACGGGACGAGGCTTCCTGTGAAGCTCTGTGCCTGACCTGGTGCCCCCTGCAGTCTCACACCACGACCCGGAGACCCCCTTCAACCACAGCTTCATTGAGCAGCCCTCTGCGGGCTGGGCCACGGATGACTCCTTCTCTTCCGATCCCGAGTCCGGAGAGGAGTACGAGGGTCCTGCCTACTGTGTGCCACCCCAAGAAGGTAGCCCCCAGCCCCTGAGCAGCCCTGCCCACCATAACCTCTTCTTTTCCCTTCAGCCGAGGTGTATCAAACCCCTATTCTGTGCCAGCCACTGTTCCTGGCTGTGAGACACAGTGTAGTACATGAGAGATGCCTGCCCTCATCAAGCTTATAGTCTGGTAGGTAGTCATCAGACATTTAGGGGACAGGGTGATACATGCTTTGATGGAGCTCATAATCCAGGCATGTCAAGGGTGTTAACATTCTCAGTGTTAGTGGCACTGGAGTTGAGTCTAGCAGAATCAGTAGGAGTTAGCAGAGTGAAAGTTAGGGTGAGGTGGGAACAGTGTTTCAGGAAGAGGGAATGGTGTACCCAAAGGCCCAGAGGTGAGAGGGAATGGCCGTGTGGCATTGAAAGAGGTCTAGCTTGGTCAGAGTGTGGCATTTAGTTCCAAGTAGAGAGGGGTGGAGAACTAGAAGTAGCCGGGTTCACCTGAACGCCCTTCCCCTGCCTCTTTGCATCCTCACCTCTTCCTTGCCCCATCTTTGAGGCCTCCCAAAAGATGCTGAGCTGGGTGATAAAGATGGTTTGAGGTGGCCAGCCTGAGCTCTTCTGTGTCCTCTGCCAGGGATGGTCCCCGTGGTCCAAGCAGAGTCGCCAGAGGCCGGCTTGGCGGGAGGTCCCTTCCCTCCCCCTGAGGATGCCTCCACACCGTTCCCCATCCCACGCACTTCCAGTTTAGCGCGGAACAAGCGACCATCAGTCTCCTTTGCTGAAGGCACCAAGTTTGCCCCGCAGAGCCGCCAAAGCTCAGGGGAGCTCTCCAGCCCTCTCCGAAAGCCCAAGAGACTGTCCCGGGGCACCCAACCAGGTCCTGAGAGCCAAGAGGCTGAGGAGTCCGCAGGCCGAGAGGAAGGAGATGCGGACAAGGCCTCTCGGGATTCTGCTATTGGCCGCCGCTGGCTCCCGCTTGGTGGCCGGACAGTGGCTGAGCGTGTGGAAGCCATCGAGGGCAACGTCCTGGAGAGCTCAGGATCCATGAGCACTATCTACATGCTGGCAGGGTCACCCCGGGGATCTGAGGGCCCCGTCCGGTCTGTTCTCCGCCGTTTTGGTAGCTTCCACAAAGGCCAGGCAGAGCCCAAGGTCAAGAGTGCCATCCCCAAGCCTCCACGCCGGGCCTTGAGTCGGAACAAGGGCAGCCCTGGGCTGGCCTCTGGCTCTGCCAATCAGAGCCCCAGCTCAGCTCCAAATGAGGAGCTCACTGGGGCCTTGGAATCTGCAGGAACCAGGCCAGAGGAAGAGGCCAGGGGGCTGGGGGATGGCGTCAAGAGCTCGGGGAGGTCCCAGGAATTGGCACCTGAGGGTGACTCTCCAGAACAGGGTCCCCAGAAGCCGGCTGACAAGGAAGGGCAGGAGGAGCCCCAGTATGAGAATGTTGCCCCTATCTCTGGGCCACCAGCACCCTGAGGACCTTGAATGTGGAGAGTAGAAAGACTATGAATTGGGATAGACATCTGAAATGCCCCTGGATCAGATTGTGTTTTGTGCTGGAAAAAGATCCCAGGGCCAGGAAAGACATATCAGAGTCTCTGTCCTTCCATGTGGAAACATCAGAGTCTGGGGCCAGCTGGCCCTGGTGAAGGTCTGGTGGAAGGCCTGGGCAGAGACCCCACAGGATGGAGTCAGGAAGGGGAAGGAGATGGGCTGCAGGGACATTTTCTCTGTTGTCCTGGACTCTGTTTTCCCCCAAAGGCTATTCTTTCCTTCATTTGCAAAACATTTTTCTGAAATGGGAAACAAATGTTTGATGGCAAAAGATTGGTTAAAGAAATATTTCTTATGGTAGGTTCCTAAACAACCACAAAAGTCATGTTGTGCAAGAATATTTAATATGGAAGATATGGGGGGATGTTCATGCTATACTGTTAAGTATAAAAAGTAAGTTTTCTTTTTAGAAATTTGTTTTTTCCTCAGGATACATCTTTAGGATTCTTCCATTTTGTGTATTAAAAAAGAAGTATGCCTAAAAAAGATTCGAGGGAAAGGCATTCAGTGGCATTTTTCTCTGGGAGATGAGATTTTGACTGATATTTATTTTTTTCTTAAACTTCTGTTGAATTTGCAAATTTGCCACAGTGAACATTCTTTTTTACTTTTTTCACTAGACTGAATTTAAAAAAATAATTAAAAAGCTATGTTCTTTATTTAAAGTAAAAAGTACTAACATTATAGACATGTATAAAGTAAAAAAGAGATCTCCCTTCTCCCCAGAGGAGCTGGGGGACAAAAAGGGGGCCAGACTTACTTCCCACTGAATGCTTTTTGGTCTTGTTCTGAATTCTTTCCTCACGTACTTGTATTCCCTAGTGAGGAAATAAAGAGGGCTTCCCCTTCTATCCCAATGCTCAGAGAATCTCATGAACAATTGAGAGGCTTCCTTTCTGTGCACATGAAAACAAAGAAAATACTGTTCTACAATTTGTTTTTTTACTTAACAATATATGCTGGATATCTTTCAATGTCAGTAAATGTAAAGCTACCTCTTTTTATAAAAAATGGCTATATGGGATTCCGTCACATGGAAATAACACAGGTTATTTAAACCATCCCTAGCCTACGGGGATTTGCTTTGTTCCTAATTGTTTTGATGCAATAAATGATTCAGTGTACAACTTTGCCCATATTTCTTTTTGTGCTTGTGTTAAGTTTTTCTGTAGAAGAGATTCCCAGAAGTGGAATTGCTGGGTTATGAGGTAAGAACATTAAACATTTCTGCACTTACTCCAAATTGCCCTTCCTCACAAATTGTGGTGGTGTATCTGTTTCCCCACATCCAACCTGATTAAGTTAAGAATGGTATCATTATTTTAGCACAATAAAAATAAAGTAATAACATAGTAAATCTTTAAAAGATAAAATCTTAGTACAAGGGTTTTTATTTTTTAACTATCTAAAATGGTACATTAAAATTTCTCAGTCTCTGATTATTCTAAGGTTGAGCTTCTTCTTATATCTTTAATAGTTATTTATATTTTTCCTTTAGATTATCTGGTTATATTTTTCCCCCGATGCTCGATTGAGGCATTCATCTTTTTCTCAGTGATTTACAAGTGTGTTTACATATATCAAGGATATTAATTCTTTGCCCGGTTTGTGATTGGTCTTTTAATGCTGTTTACTTATTTCTCCCTTTTTTTTCCTCTACGGAAATTAAAAATTTTAATTTAGACAGTCTTTTTCTTTTTGACCTCTGGGTTTCATGTCATGCTTACTGGAA
>JAQQAC010004778.1:5092532-5126818 GCA_029783875.1 Phataginus tricuspis | reverse complement strand
GGTCTTCGCTACCCTAAAATCATGAAATAATCTTTTACATTTTCTTCTAGTATTGTAGTGGCTTATTTCTTTATGATTTGCCTGGAGTGCTGGTGCTGGGGCTTTAATATTTCAGACAAAAAGACTGAAAAAAAATTCATACAAATACACCTGGATTCGTATGTCAGTTCTGACATATTTTGTGACTTTGGAAATACTACTTAAAGCCTCAGTTTTTTCCATCTGAGTTGTCCCTAACAACTGTCTTTCACCCTTTTGCATTTGTTCACGTTTTCATTCAACAGGCTCATATTGTGTGTCTTCTTGCTTACTTCTGTATTAAAGGATGCTCTGTATAATATCTTATACAAAGGTGAATAAGATACCATTTGTGTCCCCTCAGAGTTCATAATCAATGGGAAAAGGGAGAGACAAACAGATAAACAGATAGTTATAAAATACTGCAATCAGTGGACAAAGATAGCGGAGAGCATTATGGAGAGTAGTTAGGGAAGGCCTGGAGGAGATGCTGTTTAGGAAGGGACTATGTTTGAGGGTCAGAGGTGAGAGAACAGCATGTGCAGGGACCACAAGCAATTCCATGTGATTGGAGCATCTAGAACCAGGCAGGTCAACCAGCCTCCAGGGGGAGGAAGAGAGTGGTGGGAAGGAGCCTGTGTGGACCAGGTTGGAGAACTTGAACTTTATTCTGCAGGACAAATGATAGTTTCTATCGGATTTTAGCAGAGGTCACATTTACATTTCCCATGGCTCTCTGGCATGGGCAGATGGACAAATTAGACAAACATTTAAGGAGATACGGATTTATTGGTGGGTGGGGTGGGGTGAGACAAGGGAGAATAACAGCAGGTACCGGACAAATATTTGTTGGAAAGATAGTTCATGGTATCTAACTTCAGTAGGCAATGGTGCTATTATCTGAGGAAGAATGGGAGAACAGTCTTGGGGAGAAAGTGCATTATTTTAGAGATGTGTTTGAAGCAGTTTAGGGTGTGTATGGGAACAGCTCCCTGCAGATGGCCCTCAGGCAGGTGGCCTTAGGAAAAGGAAGGGAAGGACTGAAGTTTGTCAAGTGTCAGTCGCAACCCTGTGAGTGGGAGAGTCTCTGGAGGGTGGGTAACCGGATAGGTAGCCAGCCAGGATACCCCAAGCCAACAGCGCCCAGGCATCGTCTGCGCGAGGCTGCTAGCGGCGGGTTCACAGCGGCAGGGGGCGCCCTCGGACCCAGGGACGTGCAGCAGGAGGCTGCTGGGATTCCCACAGCCCTGGGATAAGCCGGCTCCCAGAGCGGGACAGGAGACCAAGTTGAATCTAGGGGAGACCGAGGGTCCTCCGAGGTCAGGCTAGTGCCTCCAATTGGGGAGGCGCAGCTGAACCTCCACATCCCGGGCTCCATCCCCCTGCCCCGGCAGTTCCTCGGGACAGGTCCAGCTTGCTGATCAAATGGGAGCCCAGGGCCCTCCCGACCGCACGCCCTCTCCTGGAGGCCTGACTTGTGCTCTCAGCTGTCCCCACCTACCCACCCCCGTCACCCTGCAGAAAGAACCCCTAACTAAAGAAGTCCGGAAAACGCGGCGTAAGGGGGTGGAGGTGGCATAGAACAGTATGTTTGGGGTCAACTCGAGCAGGGAACCCAGGATGACCGGTCTAGGTGAGGGTCCCCGAGGGGAACAAGAGAGCAGGAATGGGGTTAGAAGTCAGAGACTGGATGGGGCACCAGACACCGTCCTAGGGGACAGACAAGTCCTAAACTCCTATCGGGGGATTTCCAAGGGACACTTTCCAGGAACTGGGCAGAGGACGTCCAGGGGAGGGGTCGGCGCATCAGGAGAGCAGGGCAGAAGCACACCACGCTTGGACAAGGGTTCCGGGATCCGGGATGTGCAGACAGGGTCTGGATGGGAGACACTGGGGGCAGGAGAGTGAGGAATCAAAACACAAAACTCGAGTCAACCAGGATGGCAGCGCTGTGTGGGGAGGCAATGGAGGCAGGGGTTGCCAAACCACGCGTAGCCAGAGCATCGGGGACATGGTGCCCAGGGCAGAGGGACAGCTGAGAACTAAGTAGAAGGCCGGAGGAGAGCGGAGTGCGTGAGCCAAGCTGGGTGCGCGAGAGGGAACCGCGTGCAGCTGGGGAAGTTCGGGAGACGCCTGAACGCAGAGCCGGGGACACAACCAGAGGCCGGGCTTCGGGGATGAAGCTCGGGAGAGGAGACGGGGTAATGGCCCCGGGGTTCCCAGCCCGGTAGTGACTCCAGTTTGAGGCGGCGGAGCAGATGTAGTGCCCGCCGCAGCCCCGGACGCCCCCCCACCCCCCAGCTCTCTTGTTTGTCTCTAAGTCCGGCCGGAACCGGCTTCTGCTCGCAGCCGGGCGGGCGAATGCTGCTTATTGGTCAACGCCTGTTTCCAGCCCCAACTCAGCCAATCAGCGCGCAGCAGTGTTTTCATCTTGGGGTCGGAATAAAAGGGCTGTAATAAAAGGAGGGAGAAAAGGCGCCGGCCGGGCCCGACACACACTAGCAGGAGCCAGGTGAGCTGGATCCCGGGGCTTTAGGCCCCGGGTGCGGGTGCTGGGGAGCAGAAGGCGCGCGAGTAGGGGCGTAGGGAAAAGACGTGTGAATAGAGAGGAAAGAGACTGGATGGTTGAGGAGCCGACGGGAAGAGATAACGAATAGAACAGGGAGCTAGGGGATGGAGGGACTGAGGTCTGCTTCCACAGAAACAAGCTAATTGCTGAGTAGAAGCCTCCCGACATAGGGGTCGCGCGGGTGGCTCGCGCCGCCGGTTTGAACCGGCTTCGCCTCTCCCATGCGGGGTTCGCGTGGCCGCAGCGCCTAGCGACCTTGACGAGGGCCAATGGTGCGGCAGTTCCTCTGCTGTCTGGCCAATGAGCGGGTCGTGGGCGGGCCGTTCCGGAGCTCCCTGCGCTGATCTTGTGGTTGAAGGAACCAGTTCTGGGGAAGGGTCCCGAGTGCGGGCGGGAGGCGGCCAGTCAGGGCCCCAAAGGGTGGCAGCTCTCAGGTATGCCCCTGCGCAGGTAGCCGGACCTCAGGCTGCCCTCCGTGCCAGCCCCCAAGCTATGTCAGTCCTGCTGGGAGCCTGGACTAATTCCACGTCCCTGAGCATGCGTTAGTGCCTTCCTGTTTCCATGCCTCAGGTTACCTCTGAGTGAGCTGAGGAAAAGGTCTCCCTGCCTGGCCAGGGCTGCCCTCCCGTTGCCGAGGGCAGACGTACGAGTGAGCAGCGGAGATAATGGCCCAGATCCAGGACAGGGCTGGGGCCTCCTTGGCAGCGCGCTCCTAGAACCCGGGCCGCGGAGGGGTGACAAGCTCCGCGCGCTGCGGCAGCGGCCCGGGTTGTCCGCACCGCCTGGGCAGGGCCGGGTACTGACGCCGAGGTTTATGCGCAGGTGGCTGCAGAGCCGAGCCGGGCCGCCGCGCCTCGCCACGCCACACCATGGCGCCCACTCTGGCTACTGCCCATCGGCGCCGTTGGTGGATGGCCTGCACGGCCGTGTTGGAAAACCTCCTCTTCTCGGCAGTCCTCCTGGGCTGGGGCTCGCTGCTCATCATGCTCAAGTCCGAGGGCTTTTACTCCTACCTGTGTACTGAGCCAGGTGAGACGGGCGCCTCGGGTTTGGGGTGGGTCCTGGAGCGGGGCTTTGGGAGATGGCGGGATGGCCGCGAAGGCCTAGCCAGCAAAACGACCTCACTGTGCAGCACCTCCCCGTTAGCAAAAGGCCCGTTTGATTTTTACCTAGCTCTGCTGGGTCCATGCCATTACCCCCGTTTTCTGGATGAAGAAACTGAGGTGCAGACAGATCTGACTTGCCCGAGGCAACCCAACCGAGGACTGTGATAGATCCAGAACCCCCAAGCCCAGGGTGTACTTTCTCCCACCTAAGAACATCGCTGGACTCCTCTCCTCCCAGTGCCTGGCACATCACGCTGCCTTGCAGTAAACACTTTGCCCTCTGACTGTGAGAAAGAGGAACTCCTGACTCAGTGCCTGGGGTGCAGCAAGAGAAAGGAAGTGGTTTGGTCTCCACCCCGTGGAAGATTCATTTAAAATCTAGATGTTTTTTAGGTCACTATGGAGGCTCTTCAGGGCTTGTCGGATACAGTTTCTTGTCTGTTTTGCTACTTTATGATTTTCCAAAGGCTATTTTCTCCCACAGGCTGTGAGAACATCTCAGTGGCCTTCTGTCTCCCCTCCCCCCAGCCATAGGAGGAAGGGGAAGAGAGGCAAGAGGGGGTCTTTGTGGAAATGATGCTAGGTCTGTCCTTTCCATTTGCCACACCACTGGTGTAGCTGAATGCAGGCTGAGGGTGCCTGTGTACAAGAATTCCAACCCCCACCCTATCTTCCCATACGCCCAACCCCATCTGAGGATCCTAATGGCTGCAGGTGAGTAGGTTCAGCCCAACAGTGGGGTCCAAGTGGGTCCCAATCTCTGCTCTCCTACCCGAGTCCTGGGCAACCTTGATAGGAAACATTTGCCTCTGCTCTCTTGCTGTTCCCATCAGTGGCCACCTAAGAGTTGAACTCAGTAATGTCTCTCCCCAGTACCTCTGTCGGCCAGCCCCTGCTCGAGTCATCTTACATGGAGATGGCCCAGGTTTGACCCCCTGAGTCACATCAACACCATGCCTTTTCTTCCTAGAGTTCTAACTTTGGGGGACGAGAAGGCTTTGGAGAGGTCGTGCTGCCTGTACCCTGTGTAGAATCTCCCCTGTTTCCCCTCTCTGATCTTCCCAGGAGATCCCTGAGTGAGTCCATCGCATGGGAAGTTTTGCCAGAGAGGTTAAGGGCAGGAGAAAAGGAGGGGATGTGGAGGCCGCTGGGAGAGGGCAGAGGGTATGTCATTAACACTCAGAAATATTTCCTAACAGCCTAAGGGTTCTTGGCTTACCTTTCTCCACATCAGCAAGAAATCTTGGGAGATGAGAGTCACTCAGACCTTGTTCCTTGACCAAGCTTTCTGCTTTGCCCAAGAGATGCAGGGAGATTAATGACTCTGGAAAGAACAGGTTGGAGCATTCTTCTCCTTTGGCTTCCTCCCCTCCTGCTATTCTCCTGTTTTGATCATGACCCTCCCCACCTGCCTGTCTGATGGATTCTTTCAGGCTGCACAGAGGGTTTACAAAACAGAAAGAAACATCATCCTCCCCAGCTGATGCTTTTACCATCTTGTGCAGCCTGGAGGACTGTTGTGGTTGAGTTTTTTTCTTGATCCACTGTGGTGGCAAAAGGTCAGATTCTGCAGGGGTTTTTCCCCCCAGATTGTACACCGATTTGATCTGTTAAGGTATTGGCAGCACTGGGGGCTCGTCACTTCATTCCTGCCTCAACCTTGGCCTCCTCGTTGGTCTGAGTGGGGGGAGCCCCAGAGGTTGTGCGGACACGGAGACTTGATCTGTCCCCCCTAGAAACCAAAGTGAAGGTGAAGGGTCAGGATTGTAGGTTGAACATCAACTTCTTATCCTGGGCCTTTGTTCCTGCCTTCGGTTTTGGTTTTTCTGACTACCTCGCAGAACTGCTGACCTGGCATCCTTGACGGGCAGACCTGCCCAGTTCCACACAGCTTATCTCTCTGGCCTACCTGCTTCTTGCTTCTTAGAGTCCAAGTAACCTACCTGTTGCCTTTCCAAGCCAGGAGTCTCCCTGCCTCACCTTACTGGGAGGGCCTGGAGGATTTAGGGTCAAGGTTTCTGTTTAACCCTAATATTTTGAAACTTGGTAGATGGCCAAATTGCAAAGAAGCAGTTAGGTCATTTATCAAATGTATTGAATTTGACTTGTGAAAAGCTGACCAGTCTAAGCTGACTGAGATGCAAATTTGTCAGCTTTTTGTTGCTTTTAGGATTGATGTTTTGATTTGTTCTTTGAAGAAAATTTGCCTGAACCTGTTGAAAGATTCTCAGAACTCTTTTCTTGGGACGCCAGCCAGAATCTGGCCATAGACACGGTGTTGGGTTCCAACTTGGTGAGGAGGGAAAAGAAAGAGTCTGTTTTTCAGTCGCTTCTCAGCTCTTTTTGCCCTGACACCAGACTGTCAGGATTGATGCCAAGGGCCGGGCTGGTCACTTGGGCCACGCCTCCCCAGTACCCTCAGTGTGGATGGGAGGCTGACTGGGTTCCGGCCTGGGAGGAGTGGGGCTTTCCCAGTACGGTGGCCTTTTGGCCTCTGGATGGCCGCTGTAACCACCCACGCCTGACCTCTTCATTTTCCCTGTCATCTGGAGGCCCACTTTGACAGGATCAGCTTGGGGTGGGGGTGGGGGATTGTCACCTGTAGATGTTTAATCTCTTTCATCCCACCTACACGTTCAGTAAACATTTATTGAGGTGCTATGCTGGGGGTACAGAGCAGGCGTGGCCCTCAGGGAGTCTGCAGTCTGCCAGCATTTAACGAGTCATCACACACAGACCTATGTAATTCCAAGTGGTGGTTGGGACTCCAAGGGAGAGCAGGGTTCCCGGAGCTGGAGCGACAGTAGGGATCCAGTTCACCTTGGGTGGGAGGGCCTGTCTGAGGTTTAGGCAGAAGCGTGGAGGGCTGGGGTGGGGGGGTGAGTCAGGAGAGGAGGGGGCAGAAAGGCCCCCAGTAGACTACACGTTAGAGGAGTAAAGAGAAAGGACTGGCCAGCGGGAGTGGCGGGAGGGGCCAGGGCCTGCAGAGCCTGGGAGGCATGCAGGGAGGTTGGATTTTATTTTCAAGGCAGGAAGAAGTGATGGGGGCAGAGGAGGAGGATGATCAGGCTCACCCGTTAGACCTACTAATTGTTGAGGGCTTGGCACATGTCAGGCATTGGGTGGGGTGGGCGCTGTAAAGGTGGGCAACATGGCATCTGCTGGAGGAAGTCATAGTCCAGCCATGGCCGCCAGAGCAGACCCCATTCTGTGCTGCTCTTGACTGCTGTAGTTGCTCTGCCTGTGGTGGCAGGGGAGCTGTACCCATCACTGAAACAAGGCAGAGAGCTGGCCCTGGGGCCCTGAGAAGCCAGAGGCCTGCTGTCACCCGGGAAGCAGGGCCGGGCCTGGTCCCCACCAGGATGGGCTGAGGCCGCAGGTGTGGATGAGAGACATTCCCTGCTGCTTTGAGGCCCTTCCTCTTTATGGTCTCACCCTATACCCGAAGACTGCTGTTAGATAGCTTTTAAAAACCCACCCTTTCACTTTTATTGCTGTGAATATGACTTTTTTCACTTTTTTCCTCCAGCTTATTTTGGATTTTAGAAAAAATTCTATAGGAATGAGTAAGAAGGTCTAAAGGCTGGTACCCGCAGTCACAGAGGGGAGCTGGCACCCTCACCCCCTCTTCCCCCCCACCCCGTGCCCAGAAACTCTGCCTTCCTCCTTCCCCTTTCATGACCTAATTTCCCTCCTGCACATCCGCTGGCCCCACCTGGCTTCTTGGTGTCCCATTAAGGTCCTGTCTAGTGTGTGAGCTGGCTTTCAGAGACCTCGTGGGAGTGTCTCGGGGACAATCTCATTCTCACTGCGTGACATTGAGGACCACCTGGTGTTGCCCAGAGACTGGGACAGCCTTGTGCTGTCTATTCTCTGCAATGCCTCTAACGCAGGTAGTAACAGCATCAGCCCAGCCCGAAGGGTAAAAGCAGGGGCTTTGAGGTCCGGCAGCCTGGATTCAAGTCCAGCTTCCCCATGTACTGTCAAGGAGACCTCAGGCAAGCGGCGTCCATGCCCTGAAACGCCTGGTATCCTGGTGTGGAGTGTAGGGGCGGGGTGGGGGGACAGCACCGAGCGACACAGAAGCAAATAGCATTGAACACAGCGGCCAGGATGCAGGGGCTCTCCGACCACAGCTAGGGGGCTAGGCCCTGCCCCCCCCAGGATGGCCCTCTGGCTCTCTGTGTCCTGCCTCTTGTTTGCGCTGTCTGAGGCTGACCTCTCACCTACATCCCCCCTGCTGGACTGAGATGCTGCTTCCTGTTGCCGGATAGACTAAGGATTTGAGAGAGACAGGAGGTCCTGGGGCAGGGGCCCCCAGCAGGGAGGCCTGCACTCTGGGTAGGGGGCTCAGTATGCAGCCAGTCTGAGAAGGGAGCTGCTCAGGAACTTGGGGGGCTTCCAGCCTGGGGCCCCTTGCTCCCTCGAGCATCATCTGGCCAGCTATTCTGGAGGCTCCTGGCTCCCTTTGTTTCCCCAGGATGAGGGGAGCCCCCTCTTCCACCGAGGGATATCAGGGGAGCCCGAGTGGGGTCATACATAGTACCCTCTTTTCCCCTGCTTTCTCTGTAATGATTTTGTGTGAGTCTTCTGAGAGTGGGGCCGAACAGTGCAGTCATTGTTCTCTCTCCTCTGGCCCCGGGTCTCCTCCTACAGCAGCCGTGTGCCTGTTCTCAGCACACTCTGGCCACGGCGATTACTTGCCCGTCTTGGTGCAGCTTCCCTGGCTGTGCTGGACTGGGCCTCTCTGGCAACCCACTGTGGAGGCATCGGTTAGTAAACAGGTGTAGGAGAGGCACAGAGCAGGCTGGGCTGGGGTGAGGGCTGAGCTCTAGTCTGGGAGCAGAGGGGCACCCCAGGGCTTGACACTTCCCCGGGGACGCCTCTGTTGGTGTCTCTCCTGGCCCACAGCGGCCCGGGTGGGAGCAGAGGCAGAGGCGCAGCCTGGGTGTGACTGTGTTTGGATATCTGCTGGATCGGTGATGATTCGTGTGGGCTGTTTACTGCCAACAAAGCTTCTGTTCTCACCAAAGGTTTAGTTCCCTCAGGAGTGAGAGACCCTCTCTCATTGTCCCATGCGCAGACAAGAGAGGCCACTCCGACCCCCCCCACCCTGGGCTCATCTGTTGCTGGACATCACGGTCTGGAGAGAGGAGGGCAGAGGGTCAGGTGGCCCCACTGGCAAGGATTTGTTCAAGCAGGCAAGGCTGGTGGCCCAGTGTGTAAGGTCCCTGCTCCTGTGTGTAGGGGCTGTAGAGTGAAAGACGGGAGGGACAGATACCCTTCCCTCCACCCCAGCCTCTCTCCTCATGAGCTCTCTGTCTACTAGTTACAGGGGTGACCAGATCTCTAAACGATTCAAGATGTTTCCACCCTCACAGTAGATGCTGCAGCGCTCGAAGCCCTGAGCTATTTTGCGTTCCCTAGTACAATAGTGGGTGCCAGAGCCAGCGGGCCACAATCAGGCCTTACAGGGCAGCGATCCTGGACCCCGGGCTGCCTTCTCCACCCATCCACTCCGTTGCACCTGTGCCGGTCCGCTCAGATCTGCTCACCAAACGGAACGGCCATTGTGTGGGGAGCCCTCGTCCTGCCCCTTTACATCCTGTTCCTGTTGCTGCTGGCAGAGCTGACACCTGAAACCAGTGCCAACCTGTGAAGCAACTCTGTCTTTCCAGAAGCTGCCCTGCAGTGGATGAGCAGCTTAGGCCCGCTGGCGAAGGCGGTGTGTGTGACAGTTCTGAGCTGGATCCCTGTGGGCTCAGATGACCCTGTTTGTCATGTGTTTTGGCTGCTGGCGTGGTAGGGCCTCTTTTGGAAAACAGAAAACAACAGGGATGTGGGAGTGGGAATCTGGCTTATTAGGTTTTGTCTGTGGCTTTTTAGATCATGGCTATGATCTCTCTTCAACTTAGGTCTGTGTGTCCTGTTTCCCTTCTTCTGGCTTTGATCCTTTTGGCCATTGCCACCTGATTCCATGGTTTTCATTCATTCAGTAAACTAGTGTGCCCGGGACCTAGGTGAGGTGCTGGGACACAGGTGATTAGAACTGCCCTCCAGGGCCCCCAGCCCAGAGGAGACCAGACACGGATTCCTGCCACTGAACACAAACACATTATGGAACTCCGCTCCCGTTACTGTGTCCTGTCGTGCTCCCAGCCAGTTACATCATTTTGCCCACCCTGAGCCTCCAATAATAGTTAATAGTAACAAGATCTTTTATAGTATTGTTTACTGAGCACTTCCTATGCCTGTATGAGTTCCAGAATATCTGGATTTTTTTCTCCTTTATCTTCCCCAAAACTCTAGGGGGTAGATACTATTGTTATGTTATGCCCATTTTACAGATAAGGAACCCAAGATGGAGCGAGATTAAGTTACTTAAGTTTTACAAGTAAGAAGTGGAGGAACCAAAATTGGAACCCAGAGGCGAGATCCTGTCACCTCCCCCTCAATCCACCTGCCCCCAGCAGGGTTTGTTGGTTAGAAGTTGGCATAATAGCAGGATTCACCCAAAGGGCATCGTTCCTGTGACCTTGGGGAGCGCTGAGAGGCCTGGGCAGGCCTTTGCAGACCTCAGCTTTACAGCCCTGGCGCCAGAGGGCCGCAATCAGGAGGCGGGCGTTATCTGAAGAGAGGTATTTCCTTGACTCTCCCAGTGGGACCTCGTGTCTAATCAGAGGCTGCTCCTCTGTCTGCAGGGATTAGTCAGCATCTCTTAACTAGCAGTCCTGGAGAGGAGAGTTCCTAGCGCATTCCCGGCCCATACTCTGCCCTCCCGCCCTCGGCTGCCGCAGCACTTTTTCTTCCCTGTTGATGTTGTCTTGGCGCCGGGTGGACTTTGGAGGGGCCATTAAGGGCCAGGATTGCCGCATAGGTGTGGCCATAGGGAACAGCCACACAATAACCCCAGTGAGGAAAATAAGAAAGGTGACCTCAACAAGTGAAAGCAGGTAACTTGGAGGAATGTTTTTTCAAAACCCTTTCCCAAAGGGGTTCTGAGACACAGTGTATGCGGTAGTGGGTGCTGTGGAAATATCAGGGGTGGAGGTGGCATATGGCCTGAATCTTCAAAAAGTCTACTGTACTGTGCAGTACAAAGGAGGCACATGCACTCTTCCCCTTGGCTGACTGAGGAAACCACTGGCCCAGGGTCAGCTTCTTATATACTGGCTGCAGTCTGTTTCCGTGGAAAGAGCTGCTGAGAAGGTTCTAGCCGGTCTGGAGCCCTGCAGCCAAAGTTGGGTCTGAGGCCCACTGTTCTGGGGTGTACCTTACTCTAGAATGGAAATCTCAACCTGGGGCTCATGGGTATTTCAAGGGGCACATGAAACCCCTGCAACTGTGAGCAAGGCTGTGTATTTTCTGAGGAGCAAGAGTATAACTTTATTGGATTCTCCAAAGGGTCTGTGACCCCACAAAAGTTAAGAACCTCCACATTGTCGCTCCAGGGGCATAGGCCAGATGGACACCCAAGTTTGCTGTGGCGCAGCCTGAGCCCTGGCATGCTCAGTGGGGTGACTCTGAATGGGCACCTGCCCTCTGATCTTTGGGTATCCCTGACACAACCCTGTGATCAAGTTTTCTTCCTTCTACACACAGAGAATGTCACCAACAGCACGGTGGGGGGCACAGCAGAGCTGGACCTCGAGGGGGCAAGCTGGATAAATGGCTGGCTCAGCTGCAAGGCCCAGGACGAGATGCTAAACTTGGCCTTCACCGTGGGCTCCTTCCTGCTCAGTGCCATCACCTTGCCCCTGGGCATTGTCATGGACAAATACGGCCCGAGGAAGCTCAGGCTGCTGGGCAGGTCGGTGCAGGTTGGAGGGGCGGGCAGGTGGGATCCCGGGGGTGAGATCCCCACCGATCAGATTGTGGATGGAGGAACCCTGGAATCTGCTCTCAGGTGCTCTGTGGCGCTCCCCAAGGCCAGCCCCAGCTGGGGTTCCTACACGGCACCAAATCCCTCGGAGCTGTGACTTGGCAGTGCACCAATATTGCCTTAACAAGGCCGAGGGTCCCAGATCTGCGTACGAGGTTTTGAAGTTGCTTGTCATTAAGAGCACTAGTTTCCACAGTCTTTTTGACCTTACAACTCCATTAGAAAAAAAGAATGATCAATTATATATAAATACGCCATTCTTAATATTCCATGTGCTTTACATAAATGTACAAAAAATGTAAATTTAAGTGACTGAGATTAAAAATTACGATATAAGTCCTCCTATTTCCCCTAATGGATAATCTTGTACACCTCCTGGGGTGTGTGTCCCTGGTCTGCCAGACTCAGAGGCGGTCCACCAAGCAGCAGGGTCCTCCCCAAAACAGTCCCATTGGGAAGGATCATCTTGCAGGGCGATGGTTTGCAGTGAGTGAGACCTGTGACCCTGAAAGGAATGGATGGGGCATCAGTTTCCTTCATTCTTTGGAGCGTAAGAGACCTTGGCCCCCAGCGAGGAGCCAAGCAGAGGGCACTGAGCAGGCATAGGAACCTGAGGAATGGATCCATGCCCTCTCTGTCTTCAGAGCCTTGTCCTTTCCAGTCTGGGAATGGAGGCGACGGTGCGGTGTGGTGGTTTCCAGATCTAGCTTTGCAGCTTTCATTCCAGCTTGGACACCTACTAGCTAGGAGACCTTGGAGAACTCAATTCTTTCTTCTGAGTTTTCTTTTCCTCATCAGTAAAATGCAGCTCATTATGCTCCTTAGAACTGATAAATGAAAGGATGTATGTAAGTTTATGAAAGTAGCTGACACGTAGTAAATATTGCTAAGTAACAACATTATGAATAACAGTAAGTAATGTACTGTTTCTGCTTGTTTTTAGTGCCTGCTTTGCTGTCTCCTGCTTGCTGATTGCACACGGAGCCAGCAACCCAAACTGTGAGTACAGTTTCCCTCTTCCTTTTGTCAGGGGCTCGGGGGACAGTGCTCAGAGGTGCCCACAGGCCCCTTGCAGGTCACTGCTGATATTCGAGGGGATGCCTGTAGGCCTTTACCCAGTTACTTCTCTCGGATGGGTAGCTGGGTAAGACAGCATGTCTGTGAGAAGTTCCCAGGGTACGTGAAGCTCCCATCTCATTACCAAGCCAGGTCAGGCCCAATGGCCCCATTGATGCCAACCTGAGAGATGGGTTCAAAGACCCAGAGCAGCTGCAGATCCCCTCAACCCTGCCCAAGCCAGCGCCTTAAAGATAGCTTAGAAGCCACCTGCGATAGGTATTCTTAATGCCTTTCCTATATAACAACAGTAGGGTTCTGCAGCAGGGTAACAGTATTATAACTCCTTTGGGATTTCCGGACCAGATTTCAGTGTGTGGGTGGAGGTAGAGGGGGTCTTTGCACACAAACAACATCAAGCAATTCTTAAACATCAGCAGGGTGTCTGAGAATCCAGTTCTGATGCCATCTGCCCCAAGGCAGCACCAGATTCCCTAGGGGAAGGGCTCTGTCCACAAGACTGCCTGCACCCCCCCTCTCCTGATGCTGGTTGCAAGCGCCAGGCAGTTCCCTGTGCTTCTGACCTACCGGCTACAGATGGGAGGTTCCCACGACCTCCCCCTTAGGTTCAATTAATTTGCCAGAGCAGCTCACAGAACTCAGGAAAACACTTAACATTTACCAGTTTAATAAAGGATACAAGTTAACAGCCAGATGAAGAGTGACACAGGGCAAAATCCCAAATAAAGGAGCTTCTGTCCCCGTGGAGCTTGGGGCCTGGCTCGGTGGCACGTGGAGGCGTTCTGGTTTTCCAAGCATAGAAGCTCTCCCAGACTGAGCAGCAGGACCCACGAGGGCAGAGGGCAGTAAGCCCTTCTCAGGGGGTTGGTGGGGGCTTCATTGCATAGTCAGGATTGGCTAAATTACTGGCCATTGGCTGATTCAACCTTCAGCCCCTGCCCTCAGGTGGGGTCCCAAAGTCTCTCGTTAATGTGGCAAGATACCCATTTCACCTTTAAGACTCTGCAGTGTT
This sequence comes from Phataginus tricuspis, assembly GCA_029783875.1. Taxonomy (NCBI): domain Eukaryota; kingdom Metazoa; phylum Chordata; class Mammalia; order Pholidota; family Manidae; genus Phataginus; species Phataginus tricuspis. The sequence goes on along the minus strand of JAQQAC010004778.1, from coordinate 5,113,154 downwards.
CTCAGAAACTGTGGATGAAGGCCACATACATTTGGGAAATAGATATTCAGTCATATGAATGACCGAATATGTTCTTCTTATGACTCAGTGGGTCGCACGCCCTTATCCCCAGCCTTGTACAGGTGGAGCTGTTGCTTCAAGGACTTTTATTTATTTATTTATTTACAATTTATTTTATTTTAGTATCATTAACCTACAATTACATGAGCAATATTGTGATGATTAAACTACCCCCTTCATCAGGTCCCCCCCACCAACCCTATTAACTTCAAGGACTTTTAGAACAAACACCAAAGTAGGACTTGACTTTCACCAAAATCTTAGCCGGCCTCATCTACTGATTTTTGAGTATCTGTATTTTTGGTTTCAGTGAAGCAGCTTCTTCAGGCTTCTTGCTTGCTCCTAAGATTAGTAGAGAAAGGAGGACCTGGCTGTACCTTTTGCCAAGGCCCAAGCTCTGTAAAACAGGCAAGAGGAGGATGGTGAGGAAGAGGCTGTTCTGGCTCCCCAGGTGTCCAGCACTAACCCGTGATGGCTTGTCATCCATTTGGCCTGCATTTGTTTAGCGTCTGCTCCCTCCCAGCCACTGGGCCAGGCCCTGCCTCACTGAAGCTCAGCTGTGGTTCTCCCATGACGAGCTTTGTTTCCTTCCAGCTCTCTCTGTGCTCATCTTCATCTCCCTGGCTCTGAATGGCTTTGGTGGAATGTGCATGACTTTCACCTCATTAACAGTAAGTACCAATTTTTTTTTTTTTTTTTTTAGGAAGATCTCTATTTCAGTCATCTTGTGAATTTGGGGCAGCTTTTATTGGCTTCAGTTTCCCTGCCTACTGTTGACTACGTATGCCTGGACACCCCAAGCAGTAGAGGGCTGCTGGCGATGAGGTGGCTTGGCTGCAAAGCCAGTCACAGCCTCCCGAGCTGGGGATCCTGCGGGTGGGCCTCACGGTGGCCGAGCGTAGCTCTCTCAGCAGGCCCACCCCTGCCTGCTGACCTTGGCTTAGGCGCAGAGGAAGCTGGTTCACCAATCAGCCATGTGCCCAGAGGAGACAAGAGCAGGAGGAAGAAGCTGATGCCCACTTTCTTTTCTCTTATTTTTCGTGGCAGCTCCGGCTAACAGTGCAGCCTAAAAACAAACCTCCCTTATAGTCTCCCCAGCCCTAACTGTTGCCTCTGCCCAGAACTGAATGAAAAACTCGGGAGCATGTAGGCTATATCTCCTCTTGGTTTTCTATATGCCAGTGCACAGAGAGCCATTCTGGGGAAGGAGATGTTTTCTCAGGCTGCTTGAGCACCCCCTTCTTGGTAGCACCAGAACACCCCAGAATATGCTTCCTTTTGAGGTGGGAGAGGCTGCAGGAAGGTCCTGGTTGAATGGAAGTCAAAGAAGGCCAAAAAGTTGGCCACAGGAAGAAGAAGGGAGCTCTCAGCAGGCCTGCCTGGCTGGCAAGGGTACCTTTCAGAGCTGGCCATGGGAAGGAGGTGAGAAAACTAGGGTCTTCAGAGAGATTTCTATCAGCAGAGATGTGTGACCTGCCTTTGTCGCCCCGTGAAAAAGGTTTTATGTCACGATACCTACCGTCACTGTTCGCAGGGCTCTCTGGTTAGGTTTTCCCTTTCCACCAAGGAGTCGGGAGTCATGCTGTGGAAGGGCCCTTGTTTAGCTTTGAGGGAGCCCTGGGGACTGCTGGTCTTCTTATAAGGCTCTTGAAGAGGTGCTGGCATCTCTGTGCCCCTTTGTCGGTGGGCTGTGAGCCAGAGACCAGGCCAGGCTCTCTTATCTTTTCTGTTCACCTTCCCTACACTTGGCCTTGTTAACTTTGTCTTGGTGGGAAGGTTAATTGTCTGGGTCTAGGTCCCTGGAAATGGAGAGTTCAGAAAAGTCTGTTAGTTGACAAAAGCATAGCACAGGGTCATGTATGTGGTACGCTTGGGGTGTGGGTGACATGCACAAATCTGTGACATGCTTTGCCCCTGATGGTGTGAGGGAGATTGATTTTATATTCTTTTGTGCATTTTAATTTTTTTAGTCAAGTAGATTCTTAAAAAAGTGGTATAGCCTCCTCTCTCTCAAATTCCCAGGGGAAAACAAATGTCAAAACTCAAATATGTTAGAACTGTCAAAAGTACACAAATTCCTCTAAGTTGTGTAATTGTGAAACAGGAGTCATGGTTCTATGTGTTCTTTGACAGCATGAAAATGACCAACTCTTTCATCAAAATGAAAACGAGAAACCTGGCATCACCCCCATTAGTTTAGTGTTGCTGTGCTGATGCCATGGCAGGTCTGAATTTCAGGATAAAAGAAAGAGATGGTTCTTGAACTTCAGGAGTCTGTGTTCTGACGTGCAGAAAGATGCTTTACTGTAGTAAAGTTAAGACCAATGGATAAAAACCACCACACTATGAATCCCCTTTAAGAAAGCTTTTAACACGAACTTGTAGGAAACTTTCAGGGGAGGCTAGTAGGCCCTTAAGGATTCATTTTCTGTTCTCTTTTTTAATGATTACAAGCAAAAGTGTTTTTATTTTAAAATATTGGTATTTTAGAAATACAGGTGTAGACTGTAAAATTCTATATGCCTACCTTCATCAGTTGAGAATATATCTCCAATATTTTTTAAAAATCTGCATAGAACAATGTGATTCCTTTTTTAAAAAATACTGTTCCCACCTGCCTTTTTCAAGTAGTGATGCACCCTATACATCCTTTTCTGCCAATACTAGAAATCTATCTTATTATTTGAAGCTCTAGAGATTTACCTCATTATTAAACAGTTCCATGTTATTCTATAATATAGCTACATCCTGATTTATTTACCAATTTCCTCCTAATGGACATTTGGGTTGTTTTCCAATTTTTGTGATTTATGATGCTGCTGAAGTGAACATCTCCCTGTTAAATAAATTCCTGGAAGTGGGCTTGCTGGGCTACAGGATCAGCATGTTTTGAATTTTAATATGTACTGTCAAACGGTCTCCCAAAAGGTCGTACACTGACACCCTCCTACCGGCATGTGTGGGAATGCCTCTTTCCCCACGCCTCTTCCAGTGCCCTATTAAACTCTGAAATATTAGCCAGTCTGATCTGGTGAAAATGACATACCTTTTTTTTTTCCTTCACTTGTTAGTGAGATGGAGCATCTTTTCTTTTTTGTGGTCATTTGTATTTCTCTTATGAATTGCTGCTTTGTGTGATTTGTCTATTTTTCCGCAGCATTGTTTATCTTTTTTTTAGTGTTTTGTAAGAGCTCTTTGATACACAAAGAAACTAGCTCTCTTTCTGAGTGAACAAGAGATCTTAACCCTAGGGTTTTGGGGCGTCTAGGTGGTTAGTAAAGGAGCTCCAGGAGGCTGTACACTCCCTTGAGATTGCATGCAAGCAAATTGTGTGTGCGCGCATGGTACAGCTGCATTTTTCGGGGGGGGGGAGGGCCCATTGCTTTCATCAGCCTCTAACAGGCCTGTTTAAGGGCCAGAAGCTCTGCCCCGGAGGGCTCCTGTTAGCTCCCCGCTCTCCCGCTGTGAGGTAAGAGGCCACACACACAGGCTACAGAGTAAGCAGGCGTGAAAACCAGCTGATTGTCACCTAACGTGTTTGGTTGGCAGAGATCTGATTAAGGGAGGCTGGTAGCTTGTCCTCTAAGGTGCCCATTCTTGGGTCTAGAGCAGGGCTTGGCAGACTGCTGCCCCAGGCTGAATCCAGACCGCTGGTGGGTGTGGTGGGGGGGACAGTTTGCAAACACATTTTATTGGCACATAGCTATGCCCACTTGTGCACTGTCGGTGGCTGCTTTTGTGCCGTAGAGGCAGAGTGAAGTAGCTGTACAGAGACTATCTGGCCCTTTACAGAAAAAGTTTGACAAACTTTGGGGTAGAGGTACTGAGAAGCTGCTCCGTCACTGTCATCCTCAGTCGCCTCTCACCCAGCATGCTAACTCTCCTAGTGACGGGCCAACTCCCTCTAAGTCGTCGATTTCCCGCCCCCCACCGGTGCCCCTGCCCCGAGGGATCTCACTGCGCAATCCCCTGTCCCATGAGGCCTGCGGCGCGGGCTCCCGGCGCTGCTCCCTTCCAGAACAGACCCCGAAAGGGGCATGAGTAGCAAGTCAGCGAGGACAGAGCTGCCGCTCTTGGGCAACGCTCCCGGGCTGCCGCTGAGCAGAGCTGACTCTCGTTCTGACACAGTCCAGGCCTTTAAAACCAGGACCATCGGGCTCGGCTCCCAGAGACGCCGAGCTAACAGCACAATGGCGCACTCTGTTTGTGTCTCTCACCCATGTTCTGATTCTGGGGACAAAGGATTCTTCAGGGTCTCCTTTAAGAGCTCCCTAAATCAAATCTACAATTGCTTTGGGGCTGTAGATAATCAGTCTATGATAACCTGGGATCTGTGTTGCCATGGAAACCTTAATTTGGGGACTTTTGTGAGTCCCGAGGGGTTTTTGTGTTGCATGGGCTGTGGCATAAATAAAGATGACCAGGGGCTGTGAGCTGTTACCTCTCTTGGTGGAGAAGGGGGTCCCAAGTTGGCAAAATGCCTTTTCCAGCAGGCCAGGACGAGATGGCCCATAAGCCTCCCTACAGAGCCTGAGATTTCTGCTCTCAGCACCATCCTTTCCTCTAGAGTGGAGGCCCAGACGGACAAGTGGAGATCCCATGCCAGGTGGTCTGCCCAGCGACCAGAACAGGTTTTCCTAGGTGCCTGCAGCAGAGGGCCTGGGCTGGGCGATGTCATATCCCAGGAGGAGGAAGGTGCCAGGTCACTCCAGGGGTGCAGAGTGCCCCCTGAAGTGCCAAGCCTCAGCCTCCCCAAGACATCTGGACAGCACACTGGTCTGTTTGCTCAGTGCCTAGTATTAGTACAACCCTTTAACTCACTACATCGGCCGGAGCACAAACACCAGCCGGCAGCTGAGGTGACGCCTTTGGGCTGCCACCCTGCCATCCAGGGCCTGGGTTGCTTGGAGATGGGAGCAGATGCCACCAACTTCGTGACTGTGTCTCTTCCGCTTCATTACCCTGACCCCTGTCAGTGTGGATGGGACAGGGAGTTGTGAGCTGGAACCCTCGCAGAAAAGTGGTTACCAAATGTTGCCAGGATCCTTAATGAAAAATCTCTCTGTGGGTTTTTTGCTATTTTATTCACGGAAGTCTGACTTTCAATCTGAGGAAAAAATGATCCTATGGGAGCTGGGATCTGAATTTGAAGAGAACAGCGTAAATATCCCCCTTCAAGTGCCTGAGAGAAGGGAGAGGGAAAGGATTCAGGGTACAGCAGTGCCGTGGATGCCCCGGCGGGAGGATGGGACTTGGCATTCTGCTCGGCGGAACCGTTTCTACAGCCAGGAGAGGATCCCCCCTGCACCCAAACAGCTCTAGGGGCCCAGATGCCAGGTGAGCAGGATACCCCCTGTGCCCTGAGAACCCAGAGCAGTCAGCTGATCGCCATTAACCTGGGGAAAACTCACCCATGACGGGGGTTCTGCCTTTGTGAACCTGCTGCAGCACGTGACGTGTTCAGGGGTGGACCGCGAGTGTAGTGGGGGCCTTGCAGGGCTGGACCTGGCTGGGAAGGCGAATAAGGTGGCTGGTGGCATGGAGTCCTCCTCCCCACCCCTCTAGCAGCGAGGTGGAAAGGTGACCACAGGACCTCCTGGCCTGTGTGCTTGTCGCGGCCTGGTTGTTCAGGGTTAGGAAGTAGCCCGGCTCTGCTGAGTCCGCTTGTTGAGACTGGTACTTGACTCCTGGCCCATACAACTTGTACAGAGCTCTAGGTGTGTACACGTACACCAGCCCCTGAGGACAAGGCCCACCCCTTGAAAAGGGGCCTTGTGACATCTCCCTGAGGGCCAGGGTATGCCTCCAGCTGGAGGTGGAAAGTCAGTGCCAGGAGGCTATGCAGTGGCCCTTCTGTCCCTGCCTGCCAGCAACTCCAAGGCCTGTGGTGGGGGCCCCTAGGTAGAGAGGCATCTTAGAGAGAGTCCTCCAAGGAGGACATCCTGCCTCCACTGCCCTGGAGCCGGCCCTCTGGGGCCTCTTGTTCAGGAGCTGTGCTCTGTGGCCAGAGCTCCAGGGGAGGGATGCCCGCAGCTGCTGTTTTCCCCTCTGGGAAGGTCACACAGTCAGGGCCTGTTTACAGTGCAGCCAAGGGGCTGAGAGAATGAGTCACCACCACAGGCATCCCCGTGTGAGTAAGGCCGCCGTGCTGCCCTGCGAACCCACTCCAGCCCCCACCCTCACAGGGGCAGCCAGAGTGGCCACGTGGGGAAGCCCTGAGAGCTGGGGAGGGGGCCTGTGCTCCCCACCTGTGAGTGCAGGTGTGAACCCAGAGTCAGCAAACTGCCTCTTGCTGAGTGTTTCCCTGACATCTGTCATGGCAGCACAGATGGCTCTGGCTTCCTACTTGGCAGCATAGCTGGTTCTTCCTCCACCTGGCCTTTGAGGCCCGCACTGGGGCACTCTGCTCAGTACTCAGCCATCACTCCATTGCCAGGGCTTCTGAGTAGCCATTCTTTGCAGCTGAGGTGGGGCGGAGGCAGGAGGGACACAGAGACCAGTGGGGCAGGAGACCCAGACACACTTGAGGATGAAATAGGAGAGAGTCCACAGGCAAATGCAAGTCCACTTTATGGCGTGACCCTGGACCGTGGGGAGGTTGGCCGAGGACGGTCAAGAGTAGGGAAGGGGGCCGACAGGTCTAAAGAGAGCACTGGAAGGGGAGTAAGAAATCTCTGGTGGGGACAGCAAACAGAATGCTTCTTAAGGGACACGGAGAAGCTTGAGAAGTGAAGGTGATTGCCTTGGGTCCACTTGAGATTTCCGAGAGGCAGAGTAGCTCAGTGGCTCTGCACATAAGTTTGACCTGCTTCGAATCCCAAATTTGACCCTTACCAGCTTGGGAGAGTCCCTTGACTTTTCTAATCCTGGAGTTTTGTACCCATTAAGTGAAGATAATAAGTGACACCTACCTTGTAAGGTTGTTTTGAGGGTTTCTAAGATAATAAAAAGAGCAGATATTAAAAATACTTGCTGTTACTATAATAATGCTACTATATTTATTATAATAATAAACTATTATGTTAATATAATTATGCTTAATAATATGGAAAATCCTCTGATCAATGCTCCTGGGCACAGCAAATGGAAATCTCTTCTGGAAGGCATGACAGCTTTGGGAGGAAGGGAAGGAAGCAGCTTAAAGGATAAAACACAATTAGTATTGATGTTTAAAAAATAATTAACCCACAGGGAAACCTTCTCTTCTGTGCTTGCTATTCTTTTGTGCATACTGACTATTGCCAGGATGTTTATGCTTTGGGTTTCATTGGTCAAGGTCATTCTTGGTGTTCTTTTCAGACAGATTGCATCTGACGTAAATACTAGGTAGTCCCTAAAAGCTGAAACTTTGACTACCTATTTAAATACTGGTGAAATAAACACCATGAACCAAGAAGTTAATGATAAACTAAGAGAACATACATGCAGTACATGGAGAAACTCTGACTGTCTTTAGTATGTAAAGATCCTATACAAAATCAGTATAAAAAGATTAACATCCTCCTAGAGGGTATTATGCTCAGTGAAATAAGCAGGCGGAGAAAGACAAGTACCAAATGATTTCACTCATCTGTGGAGCATAAGAACAAAGCAAAAACTGAAGGAACAAAACAGCAGCAGACTCACAGTACCCAAGAATGGACTAACAGTTACCAAAGGGAAAGGGACTGGGGAGGATGGGTGGGAAGAGAGGGATAAGGGGGAAAAGGGGCATTACGATTAGCAGATGTAATGTTGGGGGGGCACGGGGAAGGCTGTACAACACAGAGAAGACAAGTAGTGATTCTATAGCATCTCACTACTCTGATGGACAGAGACTGTAATGGGGTATGTGGGGGGGACCTGATGATGAGGGGAACTAGTAACCACAATGTTGCCCATGTGATTTTATATTAATGATACAAAAAAAAATTTATCATTACAGATAGCTTGTTCTAACCCTTTTTCCCTGAAAAAAAATTAATTTTTTATTTAAAAAAAAAAGATTAATATCCTCACAGGAAAAAAGGACAAAGGAGGACTATAAGTGACTGGTTTAAAAAATTATAGAAAATGCTCACAGTCATCAGTAATCAATAAATGTAAGTTTGTTTCAGTTTCTTTTTTCAATCATGGAAAAATTTAAATATATGTGGTATTAGAGAGAATAGTATAATGAACCCTATGTACCCATCTTGGAACTTAAACAGTTATCAACTCATGACCAATTATCAACTCACCTAGCTTCATATCTGCCTCCACCCACCAGCCAGGTTATTTTGAAGCAAACACCAGTTATTGATTCATCTGTATACACAAAGAAACGGTTTTTAAAACAAGGGTATTGGTGAAGTGGCAAATATTAAAAATAATGATAGCACAATGTTGAAATGGCTACAGTGAAATAGACTACGGTGCTGCTGATGGAGATACCAGTTTCAAGTTTACTGGATGGCAGTTTGGTACAATATCATAAAAACTTAAAAATGTATATTCCCTTTGGTCTAATAATTCTACTTTTGGGAATTGACCTTAAGGGAATAATAGTTACGTGCACATGTTTATCTTCAAGAATGTTCATTGAAATGTTACTTATGATAAAAATTAAGAAGGACCTGAGGTCCAACAGAAGCAGAGAAACAGTTACATACATTATAGACCATCCGGATAAGGAAATACCAGGCATGTATAAACAATGTTGAAGACGAATTCTAAATTAGAGAACATTTATTATATATCAAGGAAAAAGGAAAAAGCTTATAAAACAATACATAGCATAGGGTCCCAGCTTTGTTAAAAAGTTATAGGTATTTATAAGGAAAAGATTAAAGGAGAATATATCAAAATGGTAACGTGGCTATATCAGGGTGATTTTTATTTTATTCTTTTTTTATGTATACTTTGTTTCAAGTGTTTTTACAATGGTCATGCATTGCTTCTCTAATCAGGAAAAATAATCATAATTCTAAACTATAGGATGCAAGTGTTGGTGGGAAGGCTGTGTGGTATAGTTTTCCTGGAGGCTCTGTATTCCCCTAGGAATGGCCTGTGACCAAAATTGTGTCAAGCAGGAAAATTTTCTTGGTATTGTTAAGGATGAAGCAGGGCAGCAAGGAGAGCAGCTGAAGTGCTTCCCTGTCCTGGATCTAGTTCTGGGGAGAAGACTCCAGAAGTTCAGGTCAGGGTTGCATGCTGGCCCCAGGCCTGTTTTTCTGTTGGCCTCTAGCCTGTGTTAGGGTGAAACAAACTTGAGCTTAAGAAGGTAGAAGGAAAAGGGCCAGCTAGCCAGCTGTCTGATGTTCTGGAGTATCCCCCAGCCCTGTTGAAAAGCTGGAGTCTTTGTGCCCAAAGGTGCCTGCAGCAAGCGTTTCCCTGGCTTGACTCTGCCCTAAGTGGACTCTGCACACCGGCCTTTCGGCCTCCATCTGCTCTCCTGGTTGGGTTCTAAGCCCTCTTTGATCCCTTTCTTCCTTCATTTGTCCTGGCTTGAGTGGCATTCCAGGCTGGAACAATTTCTCTAACATATAAGCAGAACTAATCTTTTGGATTCTCCTTAGGGAGGATCTAGCCCCAGAAATGGCTCTCCTACAAGGCTGCCCTGCTGGAGTAGCCAGCACAAAGAGAAACCCAAATATGTGAGCTCAGGAACCGAGGCATGTCCTCTGCCCTGCAGCATACCTGGGAAGCAGTTGTGCAAAGAGTAAGATTGGGTGCCTTTGGGGCTCACCTGGGTGTGCCTGGGCACACATGAGCATCTCACGTTTCCTGCTGGAGGGGACTTTCTCTATGTTCCTTGTTCCCCTCTGATCCTCTCTGAGAAGCCTGAATGGCAGCTGGGAGAGGAGCTCTTTGGGGAGCCTGGATGGCCACCCTGGTCCATGCCATAAGCTGGCTTAGTTGGCTGTACCCAATAGGTTTATTCATGGTTTGTTTAAATTCTGTGATTCCAAAACGTCTTAGATCCCTTACTCATGTTTTTTTAACAGTTATATTGAGACGTAATTCATATACCATACAATTCATCTAAACTATACAATTCAATGGTTTTTAGAATATTCACAGAGTTGTACAACCATCACCATAATCAGTTATATCACCCTGAATAGAAACCCTGTACCCTTTAGCATTGCCTCCCTATTTCCTCCCAGCTTCCTCTACCCCAGCCCTAGGCAACCACTAATCTATTCTCTGTCTCTACGGATTTGCCTATTCTGGACCTTCCTTCCTTCCTTCCCTCTTCCTTCCCCCCTTCTTTCCTTCTCTATGTATTTTTTTAATTGAAGTATATTGATACACAGTATTATATTGGTTTCTAGTTTACAACACAGTGATACAACAGGCACCCACATTATTAAATCCTCACCCCAACTAGTGCAGTTATTATCTGTCAGCATAGGGATGTTACAGAAACATTGACTATATTCTCCATGCTGTGCTTCCATCCCCAGGACCAACTTATATTATGATTGAGATGTTTGTGCCCCTTGATGCCCCTTACCCACCCCTCCCAACCCCTCCATGGTAACCACCAGGTCACTTCTCAGTGTCTATGAGTGTACTGCTGTTTTGTTCATTTTGTTTTGTTTTCAGCTTCCACAGATGAGTGAAATCATACGTATTTGTCTTTCTCCTCCTGCTTATTTCTCTTAGCATAATGCCCTCTAGGTCCATCTGTGTTGTCACAAATGGACATTTCACATAAATGGGACTGTACAGTATGTGGTCTAAGGTGACTGGTTTCTTTCACGTAGCCTAATGTTTTCAGTGTTCATCCATGTTGGAGCATGTATCAGTACTTCATTTCTTTCTTATGGCTGATAATATCCTATTGTGTATATTTACCACATCTTGTTTATCCATTCATTCATTGATCCACACTGAGGTTGATTCCACTCTTCGGATACTGCAAGGAATGCCGCTGCAAATATGCATGTACGAGTGTGGACGTATGTCTTCATTGCTCTGGATATATACCTAGGAATGACATTTCTGGGTCATATGATAACTCTGTGTTTGACTGACTGTTTTCCAAAGTGGCTGCACCATTTTACATTCCCACCAGCAGCATATCAGGGTTCTGATTCCTCTGTATTCTAACATTTGTGATCTGATTTTCTAATTCTAACTACCCTAGGGGATATGAAGTAGAATTTCATTGTGGTTTAGATTTGCCTGTCCCTGTGATTAATGATACTGAGTGTCTTTTCATGTGCCTATTGGCCTTTTGTGTATCTCCTTTAGAGAAATATCTATTCAGATACTTTGACCATTTTCAAAATAGGTTATCTTTTTATTATTAAGTTATAGAAATTCTTTATATATTCTAGATACAAATCCCTTATCAGATAAATGATTTTCAAAATTTTCCTGTCTTCTCTACATTCTTTTTACTTTCCTGATGGTGTCCTTTGAAACACAAAAGTCTTTAATTTTGATCATGTCCCTTACTCATTTTTAATTGTGGACAGAAACACACAGAAATGATTAGGGGCAGATAGGTACCCAAGTTCAAACTGCCTCCATTCGATAGCAGTATAGCAGTGGATTAGCTTCCTGGAAGCCATCATCACTTCCACGTTTGATAAAACTCTGCGATGATTCCAGACAAATGGGGCAGGGGAACGTAGATTAGGTCCCAAATGAAACAGGATGATACAGCTCTCCAGAGAGCATCCTCAGTGTCTGGGGCATCGTGGGTATGGATGGGAAATCTCATAATATGCAGTGCGGTGTCTCTCTCTCTCTCGAGAGAAGCTATGACTGGCACTTGGGAGGGTGTACTTCGCTCCATGTCTGTTTGACTCTGTGACTCTATTGTATTTTACCATGCTTGGATTTGTGTGGCATTGGTGAGGGTTTTAGCTTCAAAGTCGCATCGGATGGGCCCAGAATGAGCTGATGTGAGCTGTGAAGAGTGGCCTTGCTGGGAAGGGAGCTTAAGCCTTTCTTGCTGTTGGTCTTCTCAGGAGCAAAATACCAGGTGGAAAGAGGAAGCCCTCCTTGCGCTTAGAAGTTCTCCCTCTGGGCCCTGAGGGAGCTGTAAGGCTCTGATTGGCACCTTCCAGAAAAGCTGCTCTCAAAACCGAAAGTAGCTTTTGCTGACATCTGGTCCTCTGGGACACTGATATTTTTATTCATAAAATGACGCTGTCATCCCCAAATAGATTCTTATTTTTAACAGGCTTGCTCCTTTTGAGGGAAGCCTGCAGCTCCTAACTTTGCTGGTCAGCATCTCAGTGTTACCCTGCAAAGACAGGAGGGCCCCTGGTCTGTGTCGGGGCGGAGAGGACAGACACTCACCAGCCAGGAAGTCCAACAGCTCTGTCTTTACATCCGGAGTCCAAGTTCTGCATTCATCTCCTCCACTCCCCTTCGTCTGGGGAAGAAAAACTTTGAATTCATAATAATTATCCCCGGATACCCCCTGTGACTTACATGGGGAAGAGAGCAGATAAGAAGTGGTGCCTGAGGAGGCCTGATTCCCTCTTCCCCCATCACCTGTCCTCTGTCCATCCCTCAGGTGAAATCTCCCTTGCTTGTCTTTCAGCTGCCCAACATGTTTGGCGACCTTCGGTCCACGTTTATTGCCCTGATGATTGGATCCTATGCCTCCTCGGCCGTCACCTTCCCGGGAATCAAGGTGAGGGCGTGGCCAGACTCCCCCTTTTGTACTGGTGTCTGAGCCTCTTCCAAGGAGGGCGGTAGCTGTGGGTGCCAGGGCTGGCCCTTTCTCACCCCCCACACTTGGGAGTGTGCACCTGGGCCCCACGGGAGTAAGAACTGAGAGCCACTGAGCCATGGGGTCGGGAAATTCAAGCATATCACTACCAGGTGTGACCGCAGGCCACCTGTGCATTTCTGGGCAGGGTAGGGAAATGGGTGGGTGAGTTGGTCCCTGTGCTGAGTCTAGTTCCATTCCCCCACCCCCACTCCCAGGTCTGTTGTTGTCGGGCTGTTACTCTCCATTAGCCAGAGCACTGCCCCAGCCAAGTTGCTTCAGCTGTTTCCGTCCCAGGCAGGATTCTGAGCCAGTGAAAGTCACACAGGGTCAGGATGAAGCAAACACCTTGTAGTCCATCAGTCTGGGTCCCTCCTCCAAATCCTGTTGCCCCCGCCAGGACCTCATGAGGGGCTTCTCCCTTCTCTGGTATGAGCCTCAAGTAAAATCCTCTTTCCTGAAGTGCGTGGCAGGGAGGCCACAGATGAGGAGAAGGAGTCCCAGATGTGGGCTGGCCACCCGGGAATCGAGGTGCTTGGCCGTTCTGGGGCCAGCCATCCTTGTAGGGATTTTCCTGTTTCTGGATGTGGAGAAGTCTACGAGCTCCTCTTCTCAGTGGCTAACTGCTGTCCCCTCTCCAGGGAGTGGGGCAGCTGTCTGCCAATACTCTGAGGGCTCTCGTGCCAGAAATAAATGGTGCTAATAACAGTAACAACTAACGTGCTCATGCTCAGCAGGCATCCCACCTGCCAGACCTGTACTGAGCCCTGCCAGGGTCACACCAGCCTAAGCGCCACTGCACACTGCCATGAGGACACATGCCTGTGTCGTGCCCATTTCACAGAGGAACAAAGTGAGGCACCCACTGTTCACTGGTACCTTCCACACGTACTCTTCAAGGTGCTGGGGCAACATCAGTGGGCAGGGCTCGCAGGCTCCCGTTCTAAGGGACTAATAATGGACGAGGAAATTAATCAAGAAGTCAGTCGTCTCAGCCAGGGCTGTTCGCGGTGAGCCAGTGATGTGACAGTGATTGGGGTGGTCAGGGAGGCCTCTCCAAAGAGGTGACATCTGGTCCAAGCTAGAGGCACAGGGGGTTAATAATAGGCAGGGCAAGCTGGGATTGTTGGCATGCAGGGTATCTGATGGCCAAACACGCAGGACGATAGAGCTGCTCTGCCTCAGGCAGCTCAGCGCAGGGATAGCAAGGCTGCCAGGTGCCCCCTGGGTTCCCTCTGCTAACTCTGCGCCCCTCACCCCCAACCCCGTTGTGCCATCAGGTCATCTACGACTTCGGTGCCTCCTTCATCATCATCCTTGTGGTCTGGGCTGGCTGCTCTGGGCTGGTTTTCCTCAACTGCTTCTTTAACTGGCCTCTGGAGCCCTTCCCAGGGCCGGAGGACATGGATTACTCGTAAGTGCATGTGCTGGCGGCCCCACCCCCCCTGGCCAGTGGCCTGGGCAGCTACTGGCAGACACTCTCCTGTGGCCTCCAGGGTGAAGATCAAGTTCAGCTGGCTGGGCTTTGACCACAAGATCACAGGGAAGCAGTTCTACAAGCAGGTGACCACGGTGGGGCGCCGCCTCAGCGTGGGCAGCTCCATGAGGAGTGCCAAGGAGCAGGCGGCACTGCAGGAGGGCCACAAGCTGTGTCTGTCCACGGTCGACCTGGAGGTGAAGTGCCAGACAGACGTTGCAGGTACCCACCAGGCGGCCCTCGCCATCTAGGCCTGCCTAAGATGTCAGCAGGAGCGTCTGCACTCGCGTACGCCGTGCAGCAGGGCGGGGTGGCTAGTCTGCATCTGGAAATCTCCCCCAGCACCCCCTCACTGGGGCCAGTGCTGGCTGAGGGCCCTGGGTATTCACTTAGTTCCAGCTTCATCCCACAAGGGCAGACGGCACCAGCCACCCGGTTTACAGATGAGCACACTAAGGCTCAGAGAGGGTAAGGGTTCGCCCAACTCATTTCACACACTGGGTGGCCCAACTCCAGCACCCACACCTTTCACCCCACCTGGGCCTCTCCTTGCATCCAGCACGGAATGATTTGGTTGGCGAATCGGACCTTCCCTCCCTGTGCACCCAGTCTCTAGATGGGGGGTGGGCTGTGGGCGGCCGCAGTGCCGGCCTGGTCCCCCCTGAACTTGGCCTTCTTCCCTCAGCGGCGCCCTCCTTCATGCACAGCGTGTTCAGCCCCATCCTGCTGCTCAGTCTCGTCACCATGTGCATCACGCAGCTGCGGCTCATCTTCTACATGGGCGCCATGAACAACATCCTCAAGTTTCTGGTCAACGGCAACCAGGACACAGGTGGGTGGCCCCTGGACCTCAGAGCACAGCCCCGCAGGAGAACACCCCTTGAGCAATGGTCGTCTCTGCAGGCCTAGAGTCAGACCCGCTGCCTGGCCAGCTGCACGGTGTCAGGCTGGGCCTGATGAGCAGGGCCACGAAATGGCAGAGCCCCAGGAACAGGCCGCTGGTCGGAGCCGTTCATCACAGCCAGCTGCAAGCCTTCTTTCATGCCCTGTTAGAGTTTCCCTGTTTAGGACTGGGAGGGGCGGACTGAGACAGTCACGTGTTTGGGGTGTAGGGTGTATGTTTTTCATCGCCTGAAGGGGATGGCGGACGTGGGGGGGGGAAGGGGGTGGTTGTGCGTGTGTTTGTAAATGAAATCACTGCCCAGAACAGAGTGCTCCACCTGAGAGCTTGTTGAAAGATGGCCGGTCAAACCTAATGCTAATGCCAAGAATCCCCCTGGGAAACCGCAGGATTGACCCTTGGAGAGGCTGGGTGCTGAGGGGCGGGTTGGGCGGTTTCGGCCAGAGACGTTGGGCAGTTGGACCCGTACTGGGATCTGTGCCCTCAGCTGGGAAGCAAGGCCAGTAGAGGATTTCTCGTGTGTGTAATCCAGTCAAGGCTTGTTAAGTCTGGTAAACAGAACTGATAACCCACATGCCACTTTTCCAGAACAGCACAGAAGGTCTTCAGCTGATTAGAGGTTTTGATCCTACAGAGAAAGTCATGACTTCCTCAGGGCCTAAGCTGAGTCAACTTTAGTCACATCCCTAAGAGGGACAAACACAGTCGGTAAATCCTTTTTATTGGCAGTCGCGTTGGTGTGCAACTTTTTGTTTTTGCCTAGGGGCACATACTGTAGGCATTGTAAAGAATCAAATATAGTTTTTAAAGGAGATGAGACATCCAGCTTTTAACAAAAGGGAACAATGACGGAGGGCCCCAGACAACACCGGTTCCACTGTGAAAATGGGTGTCTTGTGGCGAAGCAAAGGGGAGGAGGCCTGACTGTCACATGCTCTTGCAAAATTTCATAATGAACACTGACATGGTAAAGGCTCTCAGAGAGCTGGCCGCACAGGAAAAAAGAACTGAGTTGGCTTTGTTTTGTCCAATGGTGTTCCCCCAAATTTCTACACAGGAGCACTTTTATCATGTGACATTCATTAAAGTCTGTTCCACACTTGGGGGAAAGCTGGGTGTAGCATGTCTTGATAGCCTCCATTGTAAACTCCAAGGCCCAGACAGACAGGCAGAGACCTTGAAGTGCACAGAGGAGGCCTCTTGGAAGGCAGATCTCCCGGCTGCTGAGTTGTGGTTTACTTGAGTTCTCAGAAATCTTTTGCTGCCCAAGAGGAATTTTTCCCAGTTGTTTCCCACATTCAAAAAGTCCATTTTAAGAAGTAGAGGAAGTTGGCCCAGGAATTGGATCTGCGGCTGCCCGGGCATTGGTTTTCCCCGTCCTTCTCCTTGAGCTGCTGCTGTGACGCCCATAGCCCCGGCTCCATCTGGGCTGCCCGAGGATCCGGGAGCCGTTGGGTGGAAGGGAGAGCAGCTCTGGCTGGCTGGGTGTCAGGGCGGGTTCTTTGACCTCTTCTGCCTTTGGGTGCATCAGGAGGTAACTGACAGAGCCGTGTTCACAAGGGGCCGAATGACAGAGAAGGGCCCTGGTCCTGCCAGGTCTCCCACACCCATGCCACTTCCCCGTCATGGTCCCGGCAAGTGCCGTAGGCCTGATTCACCCGCCCACCTGTGACGTGCCACCAGCTGCCCGTGACTGAGGCCCTAGCAGACAGGAAACTGTCACCCGGCACCCATGCCAGGCCCTTGCCTGCCTCCACATCCAGAAACACAGCTCAAGCCTGGCCTCCCATGGGTGCTCTGACAGGCAGTCTTGGTGGGAAATGGTACATATGCTGGGCCCAGAGCAACCCTGTCCTCATGCCCCGTCTATAACAAGTTTAAGATTTCTGCTGCTAACCTCACTCCCTTCTGCTTTTTCACTTTTGCTTTCTTGACGCAGTGATGGCCACAGGTAAGCGGCGGGATTGTCGGGGAACGCTGCAACATCCCCTCCCAGCCAGTCTCTGTTCGACAAGAAATGCCTGTCCTTGAACTCCAAACATCCCTCTTGGCCAGAACTGTGGGTGGGAATGGGGCAGTCAACTTGCAGCTTCTGTTTGCCTGAAAAAATCCCATTGTAATTTTAAGGCTCTTTGAAGATTAGAGCCCTTACGTCAGAGCCCCTGTGAGTGGTGCCTTCCTAGTATATTTCTACAGGCAGAAAACTGATGGCCAGTCACACGCAAGTCTCAGTCTCAGGCCTTGGTAATTTTGTGGTTCCAGAGACTTCCTGGAGCTTCTGGGAGAGGTCATTGTGACATACTGGATTTCATTAGCTGTTTCTTGGAAACAAGCAGGAGATTTGGAGAAGAGAAGAGGGTGTGTGCCCCTTGCTCTGGCATTGATTTCAGAGGATAAGGACTCTGGGCTCCCCTTAAGACCCACAGTGACAAGGATCTGGGTGGGGTGGCCCGGGGAGGACCCCGGAAGGGTCCACAGGGTCTCAGACTCTGCCTGGTGCCTGCCCCAGGCCTCTGCCAGGAGCCCCCCGTGATGCAGCCCCTCTTCCTCCTCAGTTGGTCTGTACACCTCCATCTTCGGTGTGCTGCAGCTGCTCTGCCTGCTCACAGCCCCTGTCATTGGCTTCGTCATGGACTGGAGGCTGAAGGAGTGTGAAGATACCTCTGAGGAGCCCGAGGAGAAAGACGCCAAGCAGTGCGTAGCAGGGTCCCCTGAGTTAGATGTTAGGCAGGGAGAGGGTGGGCAGGTTTTACAGTCAGCAAGAGAGGTGAGAGGGGGTGTGCCCAAAGCTGCCCCTGCAGAGGCTTTAGGATATGTGCTCATTCAGCTCGGCACACAAGCAGGTCTAGTGCCTCGTTACAGAAATTCTTCGGTACGCCCAAGTTCGGAAAGCAGCGCTGAACTAGATGAAAGGGGAGAAATCGGGAAGGCCTGTGCACAGACTGGATGTCAAGCACTCTGCTTTTAGGACCACACTCAGACCCTCAGCATGGTTTCAGTGGGTAAACCATCTTAAGGCAGTCCTGCTCGCCTACAGGGTCCATCCACTCGGTGGGAGTAGTATGTCCCTGTAACTGTAACGTGTTAATAGATTTGTTCATGATAAGCTCAAGCAAGCTACCGGAGCCCTACTCTATGTAAGGGTTGGGCTCTGAGATCAGAAGATAGTTAAATGCTATCCTCTGTGACTCCGCCTTAATATAATAAATTACTGTTGTTTCAGGCCCTTTGCCAAGCACTTAATGCATAACATCTCAGTCAAGCCTCATAACACCTCAATGAGGGGCTTACTGGTGTTACACCCATTTTACAGATGTGGGAATTGAAGCTGGGAGTTTAACTTTGCCTGAGGTCACATGATGAGGAAGTGGTGGTCCTGGGACTCCCTGCACTTGGCACGCATTCTTGCATGTCACCCAATTGTCCGTGGGGTGTGTGCCTGGGGGGTGAGGCTAGAATCAGTAATAGTGGGTTCACAAGGAAATCATTACAGAGAATGCTCTGCTATCTAGGTCAGGTCCTACAGCCAAGAGGTTGTTCGTGCCCATTCCAGTTCCATCTGCCGCGTGCTTCTTCTTCACTCTCCTGCCTTGCAAGGGGAAATCCACTCACTCCCTGTTTTGGCTTATCATCAGCTCCCCGCAGGATTTGGAGGAAGCTCAAGGCCCTGGTGGCTCCCCCACGGACTGATGTGGGCACTCTAGTCCTTCCTCCCCCTCATCTGAGCTCAGTCCTCACTGAAGCAGGGCGGCATGTTGGCGACCACCTTCTCGCATCTGACTTTCCACTCAGCGCTCAGTCAAGAGTGGGCCCCGGGAGGGTGCCTAGTGCTGGTCTAGCCCCAGCAGCCCCCAGAGAGTCTCTGAGCCTTGGTTGTCCAGTGCTGTGCCTTGCAGGGCCCGCCTTCCTGGCGAGCCCATCCTCCTCCAGGGATTCCCAGCTCTACGTGTACTGTCTCCACAGAGGCGAGAAGAAGCGGGACCGGCAGATCCAGAAGGTCACCAATGCCATGCGAGCCTTCGCCTTCACAAACGTGCTGCTAGTGGGCTTTGGGGTGACCTGCCTCATTCCCAACCTGCCTCTGCAGGTGGGTGTGGGGAGAAGGAGAGGCTAGGTGAGGTATGGGACAGTGCGACTGAAAGGTGCAGGATGTGTCGTGCAAGCCATCAACAAAGAGAATGGCGACTTTGTATCCATTTAATTCAACCAGCCTCTGTTTAACACCAACCAGCCCCTATTAATTTATTAAGGGCCTCTTCCATGCCAGGCTCTGTGCTTGATTCTGGGAGTGGGCTATAAATGAAACTGGGATTGCCTTTCTCACACAGCTCTCTGTGAAGGCACATCATTCTTGGGTCTTTTGAGCATCCCGCATACCATGAATACCACCATCATAACATTTCCCAGAATTTTGTGGGGTAGTTGTGTGATGACTTGTTTTGCATTTGCTCAGACAGCTGAAATTTGATGTCCAAAGAGGTCTGGTCAGTCAGTGGTGTTGGTGGGAATGTCCGCTCCTTTGGTACAGAGTGCCTGGGGGGCCTCTACATTGCAGAGAGTGGAAAAGACTGGGATGATCGCTTGGCATCTGGGCTCAAAGGCTGAATTCCTTTCTGTAAGATTTCCCATGCTTTGGGAACCTGACTTTTGGCAGAGATTATGAACAAGGTCCATGAAAATGTTCTAGTTCCGTCAAGTTTATGAACTTTGAAGGAATATAAATGATGGATGGTATTGCTTCCATATGGGTGTAGCCCAAGTCCAGATGGCACCTTGGTCTAGGTCCAAAAAGAAAGCAAGAGGCCCTTCCTCTTTACAAGTGGCCACATGTTAAAATACGTTGAACACCCAGGTGTGTACCACCCACACAGGTATTATCGTGTTCGTGCTAACACTGCGTGCAGACCAGAGTAAACCATCGGAGACTTGTACCTGTTCCAGGTGGGAGTGTCATTGCATCTGGTGCCCTCCCAGCCTCCTGGTCGCTGCCCTCTCTGCAAGAGTGGCAGACCCTTGCCCTGGCCGTCTTGTCCAGTTGAGGGGCAGTGCTTAGTGGGGACAGTCATCTGCTTCTTGTTTCATTTAGTTCTCAGTGAAAGAAAAGTTATGAAAAGGCATTTGAAGTGGAAAGGGGAAGCCTGCCCGAGGCCGTGTGTGCACACCTGGGCACAGCCTTCCCTCAGCACTACAGAGAGCACCCTCTGCCCGTCCACCACCCACATTCTTGGGAACAGGTCCTGGCTGTTGAACAGGATGGCAGGGCTGTGCAAAGGACAAAGGGTCCTGATGGCAAAGTGGACAGCTCTTGTGTTTCTTAGGAGTCATTAATTAGCAAGTGCTTCTCAGAGCTTGCTAAGCCTGCCGGCAGTGGCCTTCTTGAGATACACAGCTTTTCTAGGGAGGAGAGAAGGACAGCCATCTGCCTGCCCATAGGGCCTGGGTGACCAGACAGGGACACTTCTGGGCAAAGCCAGGAAATGGAGTCAC